>VTFQ01000016.1:2632500-2995000 GCA_036281575.1 Ancherythroculter nigrocauda | reverse complement strand
CATCCATCAGTCCATCCATCTGTCTGTCAGTCCATCCATCCATCCATCCATCCATCCATCCATCCATCCATAAATCCATCATCCGTCAGTCCATCCATCAGTCCATCCATCTGTCTGTCAGTCCATCCATCCATCCATCCATCCATCCATCCATCCATCCATCCCATTTATTTAATTAATTTCAATTCTGCTTTCTTACATACATTTTGAATCACATTGTGTTTGCAACTTTAATTCAAATTCAGGAATTGAATTGAAATTTAAATGGGACACAACCAAGTTGAGTGATACTGAAATCTAGGATATTTTAATGATGACTGACTGCATCGTCTGTTACAGTATAATATGTGTATAATCACAGCATTAAATAGTGACAGAAACAAACTTTTTATTTACACATAGCTGAAAACTTAGTCAACAAAACGTATCATAAACCGTCACTGTCCTGATTTTTCAGTGTCATCCATTAGTCATCCATCCATCATCCATTAGTTTGTCATCTGAGAAAATATCTCACCCGCATTCTTATGTGAGCAGGGAGTGATGTTAAATAATTAATCAAAATTACCATGAGTTGCACCATTAATTATTTACCTGAGCTTTGTTATTCATGGTCTGAATAACAATGTTTTGTCATATAAGCTTCTCAATTACAAGTAATCAACCCTGAAGCCTGGGAAAGCTTGTTAGAGATGACATGTTCAGCCTTGTTGTCGTATCATCCTCTAGAGGTGTTCAGACAACTTTGTTCATTACCGAAATTGGCGAGTCTTGAGTTCAGTAAAGTGGTGTCATTGATATAGTTAACACCCAAAACCCTGGAGTGGTTGACATTGTGTAATAAATGCAAATGCAATCAGCCAGGCTTAATTAAAGGCAGGGAATGTGATGCAACTTAGTATGCTTTTGTTATTTAATGCATGTTATGCAATTAGATATTGCTTTTGGTCAAATGTATAGGGGCCTTTAATTCATTCATCAGAAATTTGACAAATTCCGTGACATTCCACGTTATATACTAAATTCCGTTTTTGTGACTGGATTCCACGATTCCGTCCGTGTTTTCTGCATTGCAGAAATCATAGGGCCTTAAATGTAGCATTTCCCCCCTCACATAACTAAACCGAGATGGGTTGTTTACTCCGAAAAACAAAGAGCTGTTTTGAATTACAAATGGACAAACACGTACACAAAAACAAGCCCCTTTGTTCTGAGTGGGACAGAACGCTGTTGTTCTCAAACTCATCATGGTGATGTCAGCACAAGCGTGACCATCTTGCCTTTTTGGTAACAGCGGTCTACTCTTGAAGGTATAGAATAGTATAGTATTTGTACTATCGTACATGTTGTTGTTGTTGGTCTGAACAGTTGAAGGCCGAATGCAGTGTTCTCAGTGCAGAGGAGGATCACAACCTCTTCATAATAATTATATAATCAGTGTAATGGATGCAGCTGCTTTATGTGCCGTCGCCCCACAGACGCAGACCATTACCACCAAACAGCCTCCATCAATAAAGAGCAGCGAGAGCCAGAGCGCCTGAAGAGCTCGTTACGTACAATAAGAAACGCTATTTAAACCTGAAGTGTGTGACCTGTTTCAGTGTTAAAATACTTCCTTCTGTTCCAGATGAATGTGCAGAGACCCTATCTATCTATCTATCTATCTATCTATCTATCTATCTATCTATCTATCTATCTATCTATCTATCTATCTATCTATCTATCTATCTATCATCCGTCTGTCCGTCTATCTATCTATCTATCTATCATCCGTCTGTCCATCTATCTATCTATCTATCTATCTATCATCCGTCTGTCCGTCTATCTATCTATCTATCTATCTATCTATCTATCTATCTATCTATCTATCTATCTATCTATCTATCTATCTATCTATCTATCTATCTATCTATCTATCTATCATCCGTCTGTCCGTCTATCTATCTATCTATCTATCATCCGTCTGTCCATCTATCTATCTATCTATCTATCTATCATCCGTCTGTCCGTCTATCTATCTATCTATCTATCTATCTATCTATCTATCATCCGTCTGTCCGTCTATCTATCTATCTATCATCCGTCTGTCCGTCTATCTATCCTTCCTTCTGTCAGTCCGTTCATCCATACATCCATCCTTCTGTCAGTCCGTCTATCTATCTATCTATCTATCTATCATCTGTCTATCTGTCTGTCTGTCTATCCTTCCGTCCGTCCGTCCATCCATCCATCTTTCAGTCCATCCATCTATCCTTCCTCCTTCCTTCCTTCATTCCTTCTTTCTATCTTCCATCTATCTATCATCTATCTATCCTTCCTTCTGTCCGTCCATCCATCCATCCTTCAGTACATCATCCATCCATCCATCCATCCATCCATCCATCCATCCATCCATCTTTCAGTCCATCCATCCATCCTTCCTCCTTCCTTCCTTCCTTCCTTCTATCTATTATCTATCTATCCTTCCTTCCTTCCTTCCTTCCTTCCTTCCTTCCTTCCTTCTTTCTATCTTCCATCTATCTATCATCTATCTATCCTTCCTTCTGTCCGTCCATCCATCCATCCTTCAGTCCTTCCTTCCTTCCTTCCTTCCTTCCTTCCTTCCTTCCGTCAGTCCGTCCGTCCATCCATCCATCCATCCATCCATCCATCCTCCATCCATCCATCCTCCATCCATCCATCCATCCATCTTTCAGTCCATCCATCCATCTTTCAATCCATCCGTCCATCCTTCCTTCCTTCTATCTATTATCTATCTATCCTTCCTTCCTTCTTTCTATCTTCCATCTATCTATCATCTATCTATCCTTCCTTCTGTCCGTCCATCCATCCATCCTTCAGTCCTTCCTTCCTTCCTTCCATCCTTCCTTCCTTCCTTCCTTTAAAAAACTTTAAATAAGGTTTAAAAAACGTTTAATTCTACTTCCTTGCATTCAAATTTGAATTACATTGTTGCATCCGGTTTGCAACCTCAATTTAGTTTCAGGAATTTAATTGGAATTTCCAAGGCATTCAGAATTTAATTATAAATGTCACTCAACCCTTATATGTCTATGCTTTTCCATATTTTTCTATTAGATGGATATTTTCGTTTAAATCCACATGTAATCAGCAGTGTTTAAAAATGTTATTTTGGCACAATGATTGATCGACGAAGTCTAATAACTTGCTGTGACTCTGAATGTTCCTTTTTGTTTCCTTATTTTTCATATAGAGACACTTTTCACCATCCAAATTTTTCCTCATGTTTAGTCTGATGTGAAATAAGTTGATTGAATGCCATTTCTGTTGGTTTTAATATTGAAATAGAGTCTGAGCACCACAAACACCCCCAGAATTACACAAATAGATGCTTCAAAATACTGCTGAAGGTCTTGTTGGGGTCATTGCATGTGGGCAGCAGTTTGTCAGGAGGAGATTGTGGAGGTGTGACACTGTCAGTGAGGAGGAAGACAGAACATAACCCAAAATACACCACAGTGAGTGGCAGATACACTAAGGAGAAGAGCAGCTGAATTTCCTGAGAGCATTGCTTCTATGCAAGCATGATTTCAAGAGTGGCTGCTTGAAATGATTTTAACATATCTAAACATTCTTAAATCAAGATGCATTTACTTGAGAAGCAAAATATATGGTCTTATTTCCTGAAAAATTGAGTGTTTATGCTTAAAACAAGAAAAAATATCTACCAGTTGGTTCAGAAAAATGAACTTAAAGCAAGGGTAGGCAATTTCAGAGAGGCTGGATTTTCATGAAACAACCATTTTAATCTTCTGTCTTTTTGCTTCTCATGAAAATATATCTTAATTTAAGAATATTTTGATATTTGTACTGGAAAATGACAAAAAATCAGAGGAAGCATTTTTTTTTCTTTTATTTGTATACTTAAGTATATTACAGGAAGTATCTCAGCTAAGTCAGTTTCAGGCTTGTCTTTATCTTAGTCACAGGCTTTCAGCTGAGCTCTTTGGGTACGTGGGATGCGATTTATTGCTGACAACAGCTTCAAAGGAAACAACAAATGCCGTGTTGCTTTGAAACAGAGGTGTCGCCTACCAGAAATAGCGCAGAGCTCCACTTCAATGTGTTTTAGCAACCTTGCTCTGTGTCAGATGAGCTCAGTGTGTTTTAGCAACCTTATTTTGTTGTTTGTAATGTGCTGGTTGCTCAGAGACCTTTATTCTCTCGTGTCTCACTGTTTGAGGCACAAATACGCCACGCAAACACTCAAACCATCCCTTTCTGTCACTGTCCCTGAATTTAATAAGCCACATGAGAACCAGCAAAAGAGATTTATTCCAATCAGATTTATGTGAGTGAAGCCAGATACTGTGAGCACATGGATGACAGCTGCGATCTTTGTCAAATGAAGTCACAGTTGTGTCATGACAGATCCAATGAACCGCTTTCCGATGTTTTCTTAAAGGGCTCATGTTGTGAGGAATCACATTTTCTTCATCTTTTAAGATAAAAGAGATTCGTGATCATTTCAGTCTGAGCATTTGCAGCATATCTGCAGATGTAAATAAAAGATTTTTGGAGTATGTTTTACAAGAAAATATGGCAATGCTTTACTTAAAGCCTTTAATGCATTATAAAGGTATCATGATGTATGTTATAATGCATTTAGGGATGCACGATATAAAGGGGAAAGAAGGTGTAAAAAAAAATCACAGATTTTGTGATAAATCTGTAGGATTCACATGAGATGTCATAACTGACAGATGATGCATCCAAATGCAACATATGTGCGGCCGATGAAGCATACAGAGCAGAAATGCTTTGAGGATGAATGGGTTTGTTTGGATGACAGTTCAGTGAAGATGCTGCCGCTCCTGGATCTCCAGAGCCAATGAAGTGTTGCAGTTTCCCTTCTGATCAAGGTTATTATGGTTATGCATCTTCAGTTTTAATGCTATCTCAAATGTACTTTTAATTTGTTTGTTTCCGCCATTGAATAAAAAATAAAAAAGGTAAAAGTACCTTTTTTTTCTCGCAATTGCAAGTTTGCAACTCATAATTCTGACATTTTTCTCAGAGATTTAAACTTGCAATTGCAAGTTACAAAGTCAGAATTGTGAGTTATAAAGTCAATTGCGTGTTATAAAGTCAGAATTGCGAGATATAAAGTCAGAATTGTGAGTTATAAAGTCAATTGCGTGTTATAAAGTCAGAATTGCGAGATATAAAGTCAGAACTGTGAGATATAAAGTCAGAATTGTGAGATATAAAGTCAGAATTGCGCGATATAAAGTCAGAATTACAAGATATAAAGTCAGAAATGCGCAATATAAAGTCAGAATTGTGAGTTATAAAGTCAATTGCGTGTTATAGAGTCAGAATTGCGAGATATAAAGTCAGAATTGTGAGTTATAAAGTCAATTGCGTGTTATAGAGTCAGAATTGCGAGATATAAAGTCAGAATTGTGAGTTATAAAGTCAGAATTGAGAGATATAAAGTCAGAATTGTGAGTTATAAAGTCAGAATTGTGAGATATAAAGTCAGAATTGTAATATAAAGTCAGAATTGCGCGATATAAAGTCAGAATTACAAGATATAAAGTCAGAACTGTGATATAAAGTCAGAATTGTGAGATATAAAGTCAGAAATGCGCGATATAAAGTCAGAATTGTGAGTTATAAAGTCAATTGCGTGTTATAAAGTCAGAATTGCGAGATATAAAGTCAGAATTGCGCGATATAAAGTCAGAATTACAAGATATAAAGTCAGAACTGTGATATAAAGTCAGAATTGTGAGATATAAAGTCAGAATTGTGAGTTATAAAGTCAATTGCGTGTTATAAAGTCAGAATTGTGAGATATAAAGTCAGAATTGTGAGATATAAAGTCAGAATTGTGAGATATAAAGTCAGAATTGTGAGATATAAAGTCAGAATTGTGAGTTATAAAGTCAATTGCGTGTTATAAAGTCAGAATTGTGAGATATAAAGTCAGAATTGTGAGATATAAAGTCAGAATTGTGAGATATAAAGTCAGAATTACAAGATATAAAGTCAGAATTGTGAGATATAAAGTCAGAATTGTGATATAAAGTCAGAATTGTGAGATATAAAGTCAGAATTGCGCGATATAAAGTCAGAATTACAAGATATAAAGTCAGAAATGCGCGATATAAAGTCAGAACTGCGAGATATAAAGTCAGAATTGTAATATAAAGTCAGAATTGTGAGATATAAAGTCAGAATTGCGCGATATAAAGTCAGAATTACAAGATATAAAGTCAGAATTGTGAGTTATAAAGTCAGAATTGCATGATATAAAGTCAGAATTGTGAGTTATAAAGTCAGAATTACGTGATATAAAGTCAGAATTGCGTGATATAAAGTCAGAATTGCGAGATATAAAGTCAGAATTGCGAGATATAAAGTCAGAATTGCGTGATATAAAGTCAGAATTGTGAGTTATAAAGTCAGAATTGCGTGAACAAGCATCCATTGATGTTCTTAAATAGTTTTTACTTGCTTGTTATTTTTACTTGTTAGTTAAGTTTATTTTGCATTTAACTTATTTATGCCAGCTAGCTTTTTCCCAGTAATAACCCTTGCGCTGATGACATCAAGCAGTTGTTTCAGACACTTCTTGAGCAAAAATGCATTGCAACATCTTCTGGTTTCTTCAAAAATATGACTCAGAATATCACATTATCTTTCTGTGTAAGACTGCATGCTGAGAGCCTGTCAGTGTGGAGAAGAAGAGATTCATTTTGACCTAAAATAAGGACATGAAACGGCCCGTACGTCGCGACAGCGGCTAAATAATTTAGAGAGAGATAAAGTCTCACTTTAAAGCAGAAGCATAAGCCAAAAAGTCGTTCTGTATGCCGTTTTATGTGGTGGTGGAGAGCTCACTTAGTCAACAGTGTGTGTTTGTTTATTCAACAGATTTCTCTGAACTCTTTCAGCCCGTCCTCAGAGTCAGAAACATCTGATAGATGGAGCAGAGTCATTTAACGCTTGAAGGATGCAGACAGCTCCTTTAAACACAAACCTCTTCAGGGAGACAGAAACACACAAGTAAACAAGCATCCGTGCAGCAAAGAATGAACACAGTGAGTATGAAGTGTCCCAAAATCTCCCTGTTTGCATTTTAATGGAAATGCATTTTTGAAAGAGTCAACATGAAACGGTTTGCAACCCATTTTAGGTTTCTAGAGACTAAAAAAAAATATATATTTTCTTTTTATTTGGAATAACGTGCACTGGTGAATCATTAACAATATGTTCAGAACCGTGCGTTAAGAAGGTAAAAAGTGTCAGTTTTGATTTCGAGAGCCTGTCAAACATTAGATTTCTCTGTTTTTAATCTGGCTCTAAGAGGCCGCTGCTGGGCTGATGTCAAAGGTCAGCCCTCCTCTCCTCTCCGTTTCCATGCATTCACTTCCTTGACCCATCAGATGGTCACTAATCTGCTGAGCTGGTGCCTCGACGAGAGACGGATAAGCCGTGATTGGACCATGACAGCGTCTGAAATAACTGCTTGTTGACGGTCATTCAGACAAACTGGGACACGCCCACCAGATACACACTAGCTTTTAAGCTGTTACGGTTCGTTTGTGTGTGTGTGTGTGTGTGTGTGACTGTTTCTAATGACTTCTTGACACCCAGCAGGGTTGTGCACCATTCAAAACACAATTGAAGATGCATTTTAAATTCCTCTTCAGTTCATGAACTTGAATTGACGGAGCAAACAGGATTCTGAATTGTCGTTTGAAATCAAGGAAGCAGGAAACATGTTGTCATAAACACAACAAATGAAGTATTTCCAGAAAGTCAATGAAATTAAATATTCAAATTCATTTATTTATTTGTTAGTTTGTTTGTTATAATATTTAACTTAATTATTTTATTTGAAAATGATGCTAAATATACAAATGTATTTATTTTAATTTAAATTTAAATAATTAGAATACTATTTAATTTAATTTATACATTAAGTTAAATATAGAAATGTATTTATTTTTATATATATACAATTGTATTTATGTATTTAAATTATTATTTAAATTATTAGAATAATATTTAATTTAATTTATAAATTAAGTTAAATATAGAGATGGATTTTTTAAATATACAATTGTATTTATTTTAATTTAAATTTAAATAATTAGAATGCTATTTAATTTAATTTATACATTAAGTTAAATATAGAAAATGTATTTATTTTTATATATATACAATTGTATTTATGTATTTAAATTATTATTTAAATTATTAGAATAATATTTAATTTAATTTATAAATTAAGTTAAATATAGAGATGTATTTTTTAAATATACAATTGTATTTATTTAAATTATTATAATATGTAATTTAAAATTAAGTTAAATATACAAATGTTTTTATTTTTAAATATACAATTGTATTTATATATGTATGTATTTATTTAAATAATTAGAAGAATAATATTTCATTTCATTTCTAAATTAAGTTAAATATACAAATTTAGTTAAATAATTAGGAGAATAATATTTCATTTATTAAATATACAAATGTATTTATTTTTAAATATACAATTGTATATATTTAAATTATTTAAATAATTAGAAGAATAAAATTTAATTTAATTTAAAAAATTAAGTTAAATATACAATTCTATTTTCGTAAAATAATTAGAAGAATAATATTTCATTAAAAAATAAGTTAAGTATATAAATTTATTTATTTTTAAGTATACAATTTTATTTATTTAAATAATTAGAATAATATTACACAAATAAAAATTAAATATACAAATTAATATTTATTATTATTGTTGGTGTAATAATAGTTATAATTATTATTGTTATTAATTTAATTCATCATAAGTTATTGTTGTTGATTAAAACAATCATAACTGAAATCACACCTAAACACATTTATATTTAAATTGTAAAATAAAATATAGAGTAACATAAAATATTTATTAGTAATATACCTGTGTGGTTTTAGGTCTTTATATTACAACATTAACAGATTCATATTATTATAATAATCATTATCATTGTTATACATTCTGAAAACAGACATTTTGGTGCTGTATGTCAAAATATACATGTCTTGATTGGTATAATTAGGCATAATAATTTTTTTATTGTGTCTGAAAAATGAAATTCCTCTTGTGTGACTGTGTTGACTTGTAATCCGATCAAATTCCTCTTCAACATCCCATGTGCCCGATTCAATTCAGATTGACACTCATGAAGTGTGAACATTAAAGCTAGCGTGAGGTAGTTGTTGTCTGCGTGTGTTCGTGAGCATGTGATTGCTTACGTTTAAGCCCTTGTTAAATCAGTGCGTCTCTTTTCTCTATTTGCCTATTATGACGGAGTGTTCTTCTCTGCACTGATTGCTTTGCACTGAACCTCAATGAGATAAGACGACAGTAAACCGGCATTTGTTCCTCCGAGGATCAAAGCGATTGAACACGCGAGACGTACACTTTGAGCCAGAAGTCGTTCCCGCAATCAAATCCTATCGACTCTCCACCCTCTAAAAACAGAACAGAGATAAATGAGGGAGACGAGATTACAGCAGCGGGCCATTACCGAGAGCGGCTGCCGCTGCGTGTTTATCGCCGTTTCCTGGTAGTGTGTGTGTAATCATTGGCCAGGACTTATCAGTAATGACTCATGTTAGTCACCGTCTCCTTCTGTTTAACAGACTGGACTTTGACCAGACTTCACATGTATGGATCAATGCCTCTAAACACTCGTTGCATTTAACTACATCTCTAGGCTTTAATAATTATTACTTGACATTGGCTTTCTACTTTCTATGATTATTTTTCCGAGATGTCTTGGCCGAACCCCCACTTTTGAATTATGTATCATGAAGAACAAACATAAAACGGCCCCTCGCAGAGACTGTAATGTAAGTCTGTGTTCCCCCACCATATGTGAATGCAGGCCTTCGTTTCCTTCTGTTTTCATTTTTAATTCTCGTGTTACTCTTGCATCTTAAACCCCACCCCCATGAGACATAAAACAGGCTTCCCACAATGCAGCTGGCTACAAAAACATGGTGAGCTCCACTTTTCTCATCTTTTTTGGCTCCATGCATTGAAGTCCTCTATTCTTCTCTTCAGTCTAGGGAATTTAATTAAGGAAGCAAAGGACACGCTGTGGATATCCAGGATATTTTTTGCGTGGCACCATTATGTCAAACTGTCGCTAGTCGGACATACTGAATTTAGCTCTGTATTAAAAAGAGTTCATTGACCACATTCTCTGTGCTAATGCTAATAGTTTGGTGTTAGTTGGTTTTGTCAAAAAAATATATTTATATATGTATTATATATAATGCAATAATTATAATTATATTATATACACAATTATATTGCGTGTATATAATAATATATAATATTGGGATGCACCAATATGATACCGATACCGATAATTCTTTATATTTGAAAGCCGATAACCGATATATCGGCCGATAAATCTAAATAAAAAATTTTATAGAATTTTTGAGAGCCTGATCACAAAAACAAATGTCTCACCATTAAAAGCCATGTCCCAAACACACTATTATAATGATCTCATTATAATTTACCGATATGGTGGCCGATATATCGTGCATCCCTAATATAATACAACGAAATGGTTGTCACTCCCATAAACCAGTGTTATTTTAGTAGTAATATTTAGATTTTTTTTTTATATTTTCTGTTTTCATTTAAAAAAAAAAAAAAAATATATATATATATATATATATATATATATATATATATTTTTTTTTTTTTTTTTCTCGGTTTTATATATATATATATATATATATATACAGTACAGTCCAAAAGTTTGGAACCACTAAGATTTTTAATGTTTTTAAAAGAAGTTTCATCTGCTCACCAAGGCTACATTTATTTAATTAAAAATACAGTAAAAAACAGTAATATTGCGAAATATTATTACAATTTAAAAATAACTGTGTACTATTTAAATATATTTGATGAAGTAATTTATTCCTGTGATCAAAGCTGAATTTTCAGCATCGTTACTCCAGTCTTCAGTGTCACATGATCCTTCAGAAATCATTCTAATATGCTGATTTGCTGCTCAAGAAACATTTATGATTATTTTCAATGTTGAAAACAGTTGTGTACTTTTTTTTCAGGATTCCTTGATGAATAGAAAGTTCAAAAGAACAGCATTTATCTGAAATACAAAGCTTCTGTAGCATTATACACTACCGTTCAAAGGTTTGGGGTCAGTAAGAATTTTTATTTTTATTTTTTTGAAAAGAAATTAAAGAAATGAATACTTTTATTCAGCAAGGATGCATTAAATCAATCAAAAGTGGCAGTAAAGACATTTATAATGTTACAAAAGATTAGATTTCAGATAAACACTGTTCTTTTCAACTTTCTATTCATCAAATAATCCTGAAAAAAAATATTGTACACAAATATTTTGTACAATTGTACACATTAAATGTTTCTTGAGCAGCAGATCAGCATATTAGAATGATTTCTGAAGGATCATGTGACACTGAAGACTGGAGTAATGATGCTGAAAATTCAGCTTTGCATCACAGGAATAAATTACTTTGTGAAATATATTCAAATAGAAAACAGTTATTTTAAATTGTAATAATATTTCACAATATTACTGTTTTTACTGTATTTTTAATTAAATAAATGTAGCCTTGGTGAGCAGACGAAACTTCTTTTAAAAACATTAAAAATCTTAGTGGTTCCAAACTTTTGGACTGTACTGTATATATATATATATATATATATATATATATATATATATATATATATATAAATTAGTTTTTATTATTTTTATTTCAGTTTTAGCTTTTCATGTTTTCGAGTTTTTAGATTTTAGTACTTTAAATTTTCTAATGAATCTGACTGAATTAAAATAAGTTTTGTTTTAAGGTTTTTTAGGTTTAAAGTGTTTTAAGTTTTAAAGTTTTATTTTATTTCAAGTAGCTAAAAGTAGTTTTAGGGGCTGTTTGCATGACACTGTTTTCAACTAAAAACATAAAACTTTTTATGCGTTTTGCAGTGCTTTCCTCACATAAACTTTACCTGGGCGGACCATCCAATATATTTGGTGACTCATTTTTGCTTTTATTATTTTTATCCTCTTATACTTTTTTATTCTCCCGAGTTAATGAAACCATCCGCGTTTCGATTTAGAGGCCGTTCACATGTCTAAAAATGCGTGGAAAACTGCACCACTTTCTCCTATTTTCAAAAGCGCTCGTTGCTAAACAATCATGAGCCGCGTTCTCCGTGAAGACGAAGAAGAGTTTGTGTGATCATGTTTGTTCCACATTGCATTTATAAGAGCAGTTGGCCACATTCATAAAAATGAATGGATCTCTATGGGTCCTCTGCTGGATGTATATGGTAATTACACTTTTTTTTAAAAAAGTATTTCCTACCGATTTCTATAACCAGCAGATGGCAGAATTCTGCCCCTAACACCTGGATCAATATCCAGAAACAACTCATATTTAATTTTGATCATCATTTAAATGTTTTTTTTCATAAAAATGTAATATTTCATATGCATGCTAATGGTGTAGTTGAGGAATTCTGTGGTAAATGGATAAAAAAAGTACTTAATATCCCTAAAAACAGCATAATCTATATCAAAATGAATTTCAATAAATTAAATTAAGTTAAAAGTCACACATTATTTGTTGTTGCACTACTCTACATGACATTGTCGTTTTGGTGGCCTGAAAACGCGAACTTTGAAAATGGGTTTCAAAGTGCAAGGTTTTGAAAACGGTCTCCGTGTAAACAACAAAGAAGCGAATCTGTGAAAACAATGATGTCATACAAATGCGTATTACATGTTCATTCTCTAGTGTTTCATCGCCATCTACTGGCCTGCCAGCAGAATGCAGCGTTTTTGGACGGACTTGTGTGAATGGGGATCGTTTTGACAATGGTGTCGTCTCTACAAGGAAAACTCAAAGGAAAAACCCTAACAGTACTAACCCTGCCATAAACAAACTAACACTGTAAACAGACGGAATAGGAGTGACATCCAGTGTGAATGTGGACACTTAGTATTTAGCTCTGTAATAATCCAGATAATGTAGTTGAGCGTCTTTACAATTTCCAGAAAAACTTGGGCAAATACTGCACATATGCTGCTGAAGTCTGTTGCGAGAAACTGTAAGAGTTGCTCTCAATGGGACACGGCAGTGATATGATGAAATGGTTTCCACAGATCTGTTTTCTTTTCCAACGGGGATTTTTATCTGTAATGGAGAGTGAGATATGGCTGGAGTCCCGCTGAGCAGAAACTCGCATTACAGACGCAAAGCAGCGTGGGAAACCTGGGGTTAAGCATTGCACAATGCAACGTGGGACATCCATCTGTTTTGTGTCAACTCGCCCCAACGGTGCACTGAAGGCCAAAACATTTATATTGAGAAGAGACAAATATGAAGGGATTAGACATGTCAGTGTAATAGTTTGCACTTCAGACTTCATTTGAAATGACTTTGCATTTTCTGATTGTTTCTGACTGTTTTTACATGGACTATTTTATTTTAATATAATCTTAAAGGGGTTTTATGTAGAATTCAGAAACTCTTGTTGTTAGCGACACCGGTGGCCGTTAAGTGAACTGCAGCCAGCGCCATATTGCTTGTGCTTATGTTCTTCGCTTAGAAGTAAAAAGAAGTTGGGAATACCCTTGCAGCTTTCCTCTCAATAACAAAATAAACACAAAAATGAGGTGAGAAAACAGCAGTTCAGATATGTTTGCACCAGCTCTGTGATTCTCCGCCATCATGTCGACAGATGAGGTCATTACAATTACACTGTTATTATAGTTTCAATATAAAGTATATTTGAGACTATAGACTATATAGATCTGACTATGTGGGAATATAGTTTGAATGAATCCTTTTCTTTGAATGACACACTGACATTACTTTTATCCTGAACATTGTATAAGCATTAATTTCATGTGCCGTTGAAAGGAAGAGAGGATCTGGGGAGCGCATAAATGTCACACCCTTGATTTTTCCTGGCAAAAATGAGTCCTTCACATTAAAATCAGCCGACAGGCTTTCATAGACAACCAAGGAGGTCGAGAAAGGTCTCATTTTTCAAGTTTCATTACAAGCTGTTCACACATTGGCAACACAAAAAGCGATTAACACTTACATATAGCCCCTTTAAATTTATGAGGGCTTTGTGTTTTGGTTTGGACATTATATGGCAATGTAGAATTTTAAATTTATTCCAGCTGTGAGCATTTGATGTCTCAGGGCCAAATTAATTTCCAAAGTCAACGTTCACAAGTGACTGATTCTGCTGAGAGCACAGCGGATCACATATTCATAAGAGAAGCTGGTTTCAGTTGGTTTGGTTTTCATGCCCAACAGAAGTCAACATGTGGATTAATGATGTGCACTACTCCCATTAGACTAATAATGCCTCTGTAGTGTGTACTATGCAGTCAGACGCGCAAAGAAGTTGATCTCACCGTTTGTGTTTGTTATGCTAAATGATTCCTCGGAACAGGGCAGCATTAACAATAAATTTGATCATATGATGAGGACAAATATACTTTAATCTTAGTCTACATACAGTAGATGTGCATTTAGGCCAAAGTCAAATCTGTTCCATATAGAAGCTTTTTGTTTTCATTTAATTCAGTATGATTTCAAGGTCTGAAACATATTACACAAGCACTTAAACACGAGTGATTCTTCTAGATACGCAAGCTCTTTTCTAGTATGACTGAGTTTTGAAACACGTTCTCCGTATCGCCACAAGGGGTGAAAGAGTGAGCTTTAGTCAAAACGGTCTTCTTCTAAAGTCAGTTTTCACTTTCATATCAACAGTCATCATAGCAAGACTTAGAAGAGGAACTAACTAACAAAAAATGTGAAAATTTGACAAATAATTGCAAAGAAATAGCAAGTAGAAAAACTATAATAGTATTTCTTGTAAAACAAACTTTACATAGATTTTGTAAAGTTTTGAAAAACAGTGTAGATAAAGTTAGTGAAAGTGGTAAAATGTTTCCAGCTAGCTAACTGAATATTAGCAGTAAACTGGATTAAAGCCCTGCTATTTTGGTTTATACTTAATGCATTTAAAGGGGAATGTCTGAAGAAATAATGTTGAAACTAGAAATGGATCTTGTTTTTGCATAGGATATAATATACCTACATAGTGTCATAAATATTGTATTTCCAATTTGGTGCCTGCAAGTCAAAAAGCATTGAAGATATCTCAATATAATTTTAGGTTCTGGTTCTTAAACTTTTTTTTTGAATTCTTATTTTCAACCACATTTGGTTTTTTGACCATTGAAAATGGGTCAAATGCAATAAATTGAACATGGAGTCGCTGAACCATATAGGGCCTTGAAAATAAGAATTAAAAAAAAAAGTTTAAGAACCAGAATATAAAATTATATTGAGATATCTTCAATACTTTTTGACTTGCAGGCACCAAATTGGAAATACAATATTTATGACACTATGTAGGTATATTATATACTATGCAAAAACAAGATCCATTTCTAGTTTCAACATTATTTGTTCTTCAGATGTTCCTCTTTAAAAGAAAAAAGTATCAGCTGTGTGCAAAGTGACCCACATTTGGTTTTTGGCCACTGAAAATGGGTAATTGACTAATTTACTCATGGAGCCACATTAAGATCTCCATATCTGTGGCATTGTAACATATGGAGCCTTTAAAATGAAGATACCAAAAGAAATGTTTGTTAAAAACCAAAATATAAAAGGATATTAAGATATCTTTAATACTTCTTGAGTTACAGGCATGCAAACTTGGGGCAGAAAACACAAAAAGTGCTTTTTGCCATTTTTTGAACTGTCACCGTTGACATATAATGCAACAAAGATTGATAAAGTCAACAGATTTTACTAATAGACCTACCAATCTCTTTGTAAAAATAAAATAATGATGCTGCCATCTTTCTAAAGTCATTTTAACACACCTCTAATTTGGCTCCAAATCTCAGGTGAAAATTGTCATTTTGACCCGCCTCTAAAAAACAGTGGATTACTCAGTAAATATACATCTGTGACATTTAATATCTTGGCTTTCATCACTATTTATCTTTGTCTATCTTCAGAAAAAATATTAATAAAATCAAAAATTGGTTGATTTGTCCTGGAATTACCCAATTCACATTGTTTTTCCCCCTTTTTGTCTGATAAATGTATCAAATTAAGTGAGTTTATACTTACAAAATCTGCCAATTGGGTAAGAAACATCTTGATTCAAAAGGAAAACATTTTTTCCCATTTTAAGCATAAATTCACAATGTTGATACAAGAATTTTATCATAAAACAAGACTTCTCATCTTATGTCATTTTGTGTCTCCAGGAACTGTATCTTAATTTAGGAATGTTTAGATATTTGCACTGGAAAGCAAAACAAAAATACTGAGGAAGAACGACAGTTTTTGCAGTTTTCACTGTGTTTGTGTACGTGTGCATGTTTTTGACCTAAGTTGTGTTATTGCTTAACACCTAACCTTTGTTTTTCAGATAAGTGCCGTGCTGAATAAGTGCCAAACTGTTAAACAAGTCCGTCCGCATTTGTTGACACAACGCCTCTCTTGCCAGCACTTGCAGGCCACGTCCTCCGGCTCCGCAGAGATACGCATCTGAACTCTCTCTGTATCTCTCCTGTCAGGCCGATTGGGGGCCAAACACAAACACCTCCTGACGCTCATGTAAGAAATACCATTTAGCTGAAGTCATGTTGGCTGTTGTGTAACTCGATGTGGGGCAAAGCAAAGACAGTGAACGTCACAGCAGGTCAAAGAATGTGAAGCAGCTCACAGTTAACCCCAGATTAGTTATGTCACTTAGTTTGTACCGTGGCATCTGCAAACTAATCCGGAGAATCATTGACTGGCAGAGAGTTACTTTAACCTTGCTTGCAGACTCTGTTCTGACTTGTGGCCATTGTGTTAGTTTGGTTTCATACCTGTGCCTTTGTTCAAAGTGAAACTAGCTTACAAGAATTATATCACTCTCTTCTGAAAAGAAAGACAAAATAATATAAACTAATCTGGTTTGCTTGTCTTAGATGGATGATTTTAGAGTTTTGGACCCTAAAAATACCAATGAAACTATTGTTATGGGGAAATGGCTCTTTGAAATGACAAATGCTGGTTAAGACTTTTTTTTTTACTGTGCACTATGACCTGTTAAACTAGCTGAAGACCAGCAAACCAGCTTAGGTTTGGGTTTTTCATCAGGGTTCTTTGGGTGAAACCAATGAAAAGCCCCTTTAACTTGGTTTCCACAGTCACTTTTGAATTGCTGCCAAAATGTTTGTTTGGTTTCCTAAATGTGCCTTTATTAGGTAGCTTATACTTAACCCATTAACAATATAAACACTTCCTGCTGAAAGAAAGATTAAACAAGCCTTAGCTGGTTTTCTGGTCTCAGCTTACTGATTTTAGAGTTGTTGTTTTTTTGCCACTTTTTGCTGGTCATACTGGGAGACCTGCTTTGTAGACCAGCTGAAGACTAGAAAACCATCTTAGGCTAGTTTAAATTGGGTTTTAGTTATGTCTGTAGCAAGAAACCCAACAAAACTAAAACCAGCCAACTATCTAATGCACTTAGCACAGATTTTATAGCGTTTGTTTTCTTCAGAAGGGTTAACTATAAACTACTTAATTTAGTTTTGTTACAAAAAAAAGGGGCACGGTTGTAAAAACCAAACAAACACATTGGCAGCAAGTCAAAACTGAATGTGGAAACAAGGCTAAAGAGGCTTTGGTTTGTCCTAAATAGCCCTAAATAAAAAATCTCAGGCTAGTTTATGTTTTCTGCAGGGCTTAGTTAGCTCTGTATCTTTAAGAAACCCACCAAAATGAATAGTTGGGAGAAACCAGTGAAAGGTTGGTCAGTTTTGAATTGTTTCCAAAGTGTTGGTTTGGTTTCAAAACCAGCCCTTTGTTTGCTTTCTTCCTGCTGAAAGAGAGATTAGACCAGCCTTAGCTGGTTTTCTGGTCTCAGTTTGCTGGTTTTAGAGGGGTTTTGGCCAGCTGAAGACTAGAAAACTATCTTAGGCTAGTTTACAGTTGGGTTTTCAGCAGGGATTGGTTATCTCTGTAGCAAGAAACCCAACAAAACAACTAGTTTGGAGAACCCAAGGCCTCTTTAGCCTTGTTTCCATATTCAATTTCCAAGAAAACCACCAAAATAACTAGTTGGGAGAAACCAATGAAATGAAAGGCTGGTCAGTTTTGAATTGTTGCCAAAGTGTTGGTTTGGTTTCTTAACCATCCCTTTGTTTGCTTTATTCCTGCTGAAAGAGAGATTAGACCAGCCTTAGCTGGTTTTCTGGTCTCAGTTTGCTGTTTTTAGAGGGATTTTGGCCAGCTGAAGACTAGAAAACTATCTTAGGCTAGTTTACAGTTGGGTTTTCAGCAGGGATTGGTTATCTCTGTAGCAAGAAACCCAACAAAACAACTAGTTTGGAGAACCCAATGCCTCTTTAGCCTTGTTTCCATATTCAATTTCCAAGAAAACCACCAAAATAACTAGTTGGGAGAAACCAATGAAAGGTTAGTTAGTTTTGAATTGTTGCCAAAGTGTTGGTTTGGTTTCACAACCATCCCTTTGTTTGAAGCAAAACTAAATCAGATAGATTATAATTAACCCATTAACAATATAAATCACTTCCTGCTGAATAGCTGATTTTCTGGTCTCAGTTTGCTGGTTTTAGAGGGGTTTTGGCCAGCCGAAGACTAGAAAACTATCTTAGGCTAGTTTACAATTGGGTTTTCAGCAGGGATTAGATATCTCTGTAGCAAGAAACCCAACAAAACAACTAGTTAGGAGAAACCAAGGCCTCTTTATTCTTGTTTCCACATTCAATTTTCAAGAAAACCACCAAAATAACTAGTTGAAAGAAACCAATGAAATGAAAGGCTGGTCAGTTTTGAATTGTTGCCAAAGTGTTGGTTTGGTTTCTTAACCATCCCTTTGCTTGCTTTCTTCCTGCTGAAAGAGATATTAAACCAGCCTTAGCTGGTTTTCTGGTCTCAGTTTGCTGTTTTTAGAGGGATTTTGGCCAGCTGAAGACTAGAAAACTATCTTAGGCTAGTTTAGAATTGGGTTTTCAGTAGGGATTGGTTATCTCTGTAGCAAGAAACCCAACAAAACAACTAGTTTGGAGAACCCAAGGCCTCTTTAGCCTTGTTTCCATATTCAATTTCCAAGAAAACCACCAAAATAACTAGTTGGAAGAAACCAATGAAAGGTTGGTCAGTTTTGAATTGGTGCCAAAGTGTTGGTTTGGTTTCACAACCATCCCTTTGCTTGCTTTCTTCCTGCCTGCTGAAAGAGAGATTAGACCAGCCTTAGCTGGTTTTCTGGTCCCATTTTGCTGGTTTTAGAGGGGTTTTGGCCAGCTGAAGACTAGAAAACCATCTTAGGCTATTTTACAGTTGGGTTTTCAGCAGGGATTGGTTATCTCTGTAGCAAGAAACCCAACAAAACAACTAGTTAGGAGAAACCAAGGCCTCTTTAGCCTTGTTTCCATATTCAATTTCCAAGAAAACCACCAAAATAACTAGTTGGGAGAAACCAATGAAAGGTTGGTCAGTTTTGGATTGTTGCCAAAGTGTTTGTTTGGTTTCACAACCAGCCCTTTGTTTGATTAATTAACCCATTAATAATATAAATCACTTCCAATTGAAAGGTTAAAGCTTGTTGTACTGCTAGAAGTCCAGCTGAAGACCACCTGCAAACTATCTTAGGCTGGTTTAGGTTTGGGTTTCTTAGCAAGAAACCCAACAAAATAACTAGAAACCAATGAAAGGCCTCCATAACATTGTTTCCACACTCAATTTTGACTTGTTGCCAAAGCGTTTGTTTGGTTTCACAACTGGCTCTTTGTTTGAAACAAAACATTGTCAGGTTAACTTCCTGGTATGACCAAGAACAGTTGGTTGACTAAGAGTTTAAAAAGGTGTGAGGGCCAAAGGCTGTTGAAGGAGAGTGCTATGAGAACCAGCATGTCAGTAAATTCACACAAACGTCACTTTCTCAGAAGTGTTTGTCACCTAGAAGCTTGTATATTTAGTCACGCCTGCGTTACGGTGCATTCCTGCAGGCTTAATCATCCAGTACAGTATTTGTGCATCCTTTAACCAGGTTAACTATTAGCAGATAACTCACTGGAGCACGGAAACGAAAAGCAGAAACGCACACGCAGACACGCTCAAAGAGATACACATGAAGGGAAGTCTGAACACAGAAGGGTTTGACAGCTTTGAACATAAACCACCACTTCCCTCCATGTCATATGACTCTATCGTTAGCAGAACATTTGTCACGCTGTGGTTTTCTAACTGACTTGTTTATTTTCTCTCTATTTCTCGCGTTCCTGAGGTCATAGTAAGACTGACACATGTCGAACATGCTGTCTGTCTCATCCAGACCTCAGAATCAGGTTTGCACTTTACAGTTTGCACGTGTTTTCTTACTCCAAAGGAATCTTCGGCTCTGTTCCAAATCCTAGTGTGTTGCCTATGTAGGCAGTATTTTAAGTCATCATTCTTTTGGCCAAATTCTAAGACCCATAATGCATTGAAGCAAGCACAATGACACCACAAAAGACACCCAAGATGCTGGTGCTGATAAATATTAAATCCAAGTATGAATGAACTAATATTGGTGCGTTTTATAGTGTTGACAGCTTAGCAACATGCTTACATCAAACTGAAGTTGCTGCCTGAGTAGAGTGTTGCTTATGAGGGTTCATTTCCGTTAGTATGCTGCCTATGTAGGCACTATTTTAAGGCATAATAAGTGCACTCATGACATAAAAAAGATTTTAAGGGTCATTATGCTTTGCAACAAGAACAGTGAAACAAGAAATCAAAAAGCAGGATAAATGTCCATTCTAAATATAATCAGCTGCATACTGAAAAATATAGATATTTATAATTATAAATAATCTACACTAGCGTTCCAAAGTTTGGGATTGGTAAGATTTTTTAATGTTTTTGAAAGAAGTCTCTTCTGCTCATCAAATCTGCATTTATTTGATCAAAAACACAGTAAAAACAGTAATAATGTGAAATATTATTGCCATTTAAATAGTACTTTCAAATTGATTTAATCACATCTAACATAAAAGTATATATACATATATATACACATATACACACACACAAACACGTATATTATATATTTACAAACTTTTTATGCAATTAATCGTGATTAGTCAATTTGATAGCCATTTTATATATATATATATATATATATATTTTATTGTAAATAAAATGTGTGTACATGTATACATATACACATACTATACACACACATTCAAACTTTTATGTTAGATAAGATTAATTGCATTTAATCGATTTGAAAACATTACTTTTAAAATAGATGTTTTCTATTGTAATATATATATATATATATATATATATATATATATATTATGTAATTTATATCCAATGATCAAAGCTGAATTTTCAGCATCATTACTCCAGTCTTCAGTGTCACATGATCCTCCAGAAATCATTCTAATATGATGATTTGCTGCTTAAGAAACATTTATCATCAATTTCAGTGTTGAAAACAGCTTCATATTTTTCTGGAAACTGTGATACATTTTATTTTTTAGGATTCTTTGTTGAATTGAAAGTTCAAAAGAACAGTGTTTGTTTGAAATAATATCTTTTGCAACATTATAAATGTCTTTACTGTCGCTTTTGATCAATTTAATACATCCTTGCTGAATAAAAGTATTCATTTCTTAAACAGTAGTGCATTTTCCCCTTAATATTTGTGTATTTTAATGCATATCACAGTGTTTATCAATATTGCAAGTCTAAGTAGCATAACACTTATTAGTGGTCATTTCAGTTAGTATGCTGCCAGTATACAGCAAGGCAGCTCACTAGGCTTCGAACAGAAGTGTTTTGGCGGCATCAACAGATGTGCAGCTGCTGCTTAATTGTAGTTAGATTGGAGGAATGGTTGTGTTGTTGAGTTAAGGCTCCCTTAAGGTTTGCCATCACGATGGACAGTCGAGAAAGGAACGGGAGGGGCAGAAAGAGTGTGTTATTTGAAATGTCACCTTGGGACTGCCGGGCATCTGCTTCATGGGCAGCCACCGCTTAATTGCCAGGGAAACTATCCTGACCTTGGCTGATGGTAACGTGGGCGGCACACAAATGTCCTCATCCGCTGCTCTCAGTGACATTGTTTTAATTCCACCCGAGCAGGAGCGACTCGCGCTGAATTTATCATGAGGCAGAGCCACGCGCGCCACGTCGATGAATACTTATGTAAGTCACCGTATCAGTCTCTATGACAACCAGCTGCACGAGAACACATGCCCGCCTCCCACAGCCTCCCTGTAGTGAGCTGTTTCCATGGCAACTCGGGGAATCGGAGCAGCATCCTTTTGATGATGCTCTTCAGAGATGACACCCTTTGCACATCTTTTATGTGTCAGAAAATAAGAACCGTCTGAAAGTAGGTTACGTGGGAGAAATCTACAGCTCCGGGCTCTGAATTGACTGACGGTTCTCACAAATAGACTCGCAGTGATTTATAATGCATTTTGTGCCAGTGGATTCTGTTTTGGTGAGCAGCACATGGGGAATAATGTTGTTTATTGTTCTGAATGTGATTCTAGTCCACACTAAAACTTTGAAAGTTTGATGTCCAAAGGCCTTAATAATTGTAAAAAACAAAGATATGGCATCCAATGTATGTAAGGTAATAAAACTAGATCTGTTTTATTAAATCCAAAAGGTTTTAGTTATATTTTGCTACATATAAAGGTATTTTGAAGTGTCAAAAGGTCATTCGGTTTAATCGTCCAACCGTTCATTTGTGATTAAAATATCTTAAAATATAATAAATGTACATATTTTTTATTCTGGCATGATTTTATAACATCATATATCACCATAGTGCAAAATGGTGTTAAAATTATGTGTAGAAGTCGTTGCTTTGTTATGAGAAAGAATGTCCGGAAAAATGAATTTCATTGATGTCATTCGGAGTAACCAATATAAAGGGACCATTTTGGATCAAGTCATGTGGTCAATATCATGTGACAGGATGTGACATCATTCAGACACCTGCAAAGGACCACATGATTGTGAGACAAATCAAATAACTCTCTTTTAACTATTTGAAAAATTCATGTTTTCACTTGTTCATACGCATGTCCCGAAACATCAGGTCATTCGGTGCAACCGCTATAAAACATGGAAAATGTTGCAATATTTTAAAAACTTGTACTAAATATAAAATCTTTGATTGTTCTTTAGATATGAGCCTGTTAGCATTGTTTGAAAATATTGTCATTCAGTATAACCAAAAGTGTCATTCGGTAAAACTGAAATTTTGGTTAAACCCAATGACTTTTTTTGGTGACAAATTTTGTCTATCTTGTAATAAATGTCAAAAGCAGTGTTAATTGATTATACAAACCACATAATCTCATTGTTAAAACTTAATATAACTTCAAAATTGTTTGTGTTTTTAAAAACCTTATTCGTCAATGACCCAAATATATAGTTTTTATTAATTTTTATTTGAGTTTTAGTTTACTACATCAATTAAAGTACAGTAAGTGAAATGAGAAATAAACTGAGATTTCTAAGCCCATATTTTGTTGTTGTCAAAGGTCATAGGTCATGTGTCCAATCAAAAATCCAATCAAACAAAGATGCAACATGATTCCTTCTTAAGAACCACACTGTAAAAAAGAATTGTTGGTTTAACTTAAAGTAAGTTACTTGGTTGCCTTAATTTTGAGTTCATTGAAATTAAAATTTTGAGTTAATCCAATGAATCTGATTGGTTTAATCAACAGAAACTCAAAATATTACGTTATCTGAACCACATTAATAATTGAAGTTGATTTGAAAAAAGAAAAAATGTGATAAATCATGAAAATTTGTACAGTGCATGAACTCTAAACTAATTTTTTATTGAAAATAAAGTTACGTCTTAGATTGCTTTAGTAAAAAGTATTTACAATAAATATATTTATATTAATAAATAGTATAGTTTTTAAATATAACAATAAATATATAATATTATAATAAATATTTATATAATATGAATTTCAAATCATTTTTATGTTAGATTTCAGGATATTTTTATTTAAGCAATTGAAGCAAAACCTTTTGAGAACCGCTGCTGTAAATGGCTTCACATTGGTATGATTAATTTTAATAATTGCTTCAGTCACTGTCACACTTTTTTGCTGCTGGGATCTCAGCTCCATGTGTCCGTCATTCTCTGTTCTGACAGTCAGCAGGCAAATGTCTGCCTCCGGGGCTCGTTCTCCTGCCGTTACACCAGTGTCAGTCTGCTAATAAATGCGGAAGCATCCGTCTTTTAGCAGTAATCTCATTGCATCAGCGCTGAGCAGTTTGTGGTTTTTGGCAGTCGTTTCTTTCATTAACCTTGTGCAACTTCCTATCAGTGTGTAACTGTAACAGAGGCCTGATTCCCAACTGAAAGAAAGAAATGAAAACACCAGCATATTCTGTTTTGTGTGTGTTTATGTCCACAAACTGCTGAAAGGATGGTCTTGACATAAAAAATGATCATTAACTAAAACTAAGACCATAAAAATACATTTTCACTTCTTGAAATAAAAAAAAACATTTTATTTTAGCTAGTTATCCTGATTTTTTTAGTTCTGATTTTCATTTAGTTTAACTCAATGCACTAAAATAACTAAAATTTTAGCGCACGGTTCCATCATCCTGAATTTTTTTGAATGGGTTAAGTGCCTGAAATAAGGTCAGTGGTGAACACAAGCTCAAGATATTTTCATGTTTTATTGATTGTTTATTGATTTCATGTGATTGTTTGTTTTAAGGTGAAAAAGTGCCTATATGGGACTTCATATAAACATCATGCTGAACAGAAAAACTTTCCGACACATGCTGTAAGTGGTCAACCAATCACAACAGACTGGGCCATCGGACCAATCAGAGCAAGAGTAGCTTGCGGAAAGGAGGGGCTGACTCTTCGAACTAACCGTTTTCAGACTCTTTGGCCGCATTTACACTGCAGGTCTTGATGCTCAATTCTGATTTGTTGACTATATTCGACAATCAGCTTACATTTTCTTTTAAATAAATATCTGTATTTACACTATACACTTGGCGAAACAACCAAAGGTAGACGTACTGACCCGGAAAAGCTTAGGCTGAAAAGGAAGTAAAAACGGTGTGACTTTCCGCACCATCTTTAAAGGTCAGCAAAACAGTTGAGTTGAGTCTTAGTCCGTCATTACGCCATTGAAAAGTCATGTGATCGCTGTTGGTGTCCACCTGAGCTGACATCATTTGCCACTCAATGACGTACGACTCTCATTGACGGAATATCCGATCTGTCCGTTTACATGGCAGACACAAATGCATGTATCTGATTCATATCAGATTCATTTCCACATATGAATAAGGCCTGAAACCGATCTGAGGATATCAGAATCAATGTGGTTTTTTCCTGCTTGCACGTTAATGGATCATATCCGATCTGCGCCGCATGGGAGGAAAAAATCTGAATTAGGTCACTTGAACCATGTAATGTAAATGCAGC
The DNA here is from genome assembly GCA_036281575.1 of Ancherythroculter nigrocauda. Taxonomy (NCBI): domain Eukaryota; kingdom Metazoa; phylum Chordata; class Actinopteri; order Cypriniformes; family Xenocyprididae; genus Ancherythroculter; species Ancherythroculter nigrocauda. Next base: position 2,969,424 of record VTFQ01000016.1, on the reverse strand, counting down.
CTTTGAGAAATGAGGTGATGTGCAATGTATATTATGAGAAAATGATAGATTTTTGACCTTGAATGCATGTAAATCTATTGTTGGAGTAGCACTTGAAAACAAAGAAATGTTCCTATCGCAGCTGTGCCATGGAGGTTCTGTTTTGGTTCAGCGCGGTGCATTTAGTGTGCAGCATAAAATAGCCCTGGCAGCAGCGCGCACATCAAAGCCATCAGACACGTAATCCCCCATGAGTCACAGCTCAGCCCGCGGGAGGACAGCAACCACAGACACACATTGCGTCCTCTCACTTCTCCAGCAAGCCGTGGGTTTACTGTGTTCGATGCGGCAGCATTCGTCTACTTGCTGTTTGAACTGAAATCAGCGATTTTAATTGGCTGGTTGAAATTGTAACATGCACACATTAAGTTGAAGGTCACCGTTATCTATTTCACACGGTGGGCCGATGACGTCTCTCTGATTGCGGGGGGAAATCTGCCATGCTACAGCTCTAAATGGGTCACACGGCACGGGCACGTCCACTGCTTTACGTAACGGCCCTCTTTGAAAGCCTAATCTGTGAGCTTTGTTTTCCACTGAGGGGAAGTTCTGTGACTGTAGGAGCAAAATAACAATGTTAAAAGGTCTTTGCATCATTTAATTTGAAAATGAGGTCATTGAAGTGAGGCACTTTACAGTTGTGGCTGACTGAGACGGGTTTTTAAACAGCCGATACCAGTATATAGAGGGCTGAGTGACCATTGGTATTGTGATATTATAATATTGATATGCATATACAATTTAAAGGGGTCCTTGATTATGATTTCACTTTTTTAACTTTAGTTAGTGTGTAATGTTGCTGTTTGAGCATAAACAACATCTGCAAAGTTACGACGCTCAAAGGCAAAGGGAGATATTTTCTCTGTTTAAGGACTACAAGCTTTTTCCTGGGTTAGTGACATCACAAACCCCGGAATTTACATAAACCCCGCCCCTGAGAGCATGCAACAAGGGGGCGGGGCCATGTTGGTCTGCTTTAGAGAAGAGGAAGAGTTGTTGTAGTAGAGTGTTGTTGACATGCCGTCATTTTACACCGGACTGCTTCACAAACGAGGGTCAATTCAACACAAAAGATGAACATGACGACACATGCTAGTGGATGAGTTGAATCAACTCCACAGCAACTACATCAATTTATCCACTAACCATTCAGAAACATCTAAAAGTTGTAACTTCTTCCTGAGTCTCTCCATCAGTGTCGACTCCGGTTTGAACAATGTAAGGCTGAACACTTTCATCATTTTGGCTGCGTGAGATTCTCCAGCTTTGTTGTTGTTGAGCGGTTAAAGCTCCGCCCTCTTCTGGAAAGGGGGCGGGAGCAGAAGCTCATTTGCATTTAAAGAGACACACACAAAAACAGCGTGTTTTTGCTCACACCCAAATAGGGGCAAATTTGATTTTTATCAATTCTAGTCAATTTTATGGAGTTTGAAGTCAAATTTCTTCATCAATAATTAAATTCAAAGTGGTCAAAAAGATGCACTGTGATTTTTGCCAGCACTTATATTTTACTTGATTATTATATTTTTTTTTATTATTTAGCCTATTTATTTTTTACTTTTTTCATGTTCATTTAGTTCATTACAACTATATTTTTCATCCAATAAACACAATCATTTTTGTCGATTCTAGTTCGAATTTATGGAGTTAAATTTCTTCATTAATAATTAAATTCAAGGTGGTCAACAAGATGCATGGCAACTTTGGCACCACTTTTATTTTCTTTAATCATTAAACCTAAGTTTTTTATTTTATTTTTTGTACTTTTTTTGTACATTTTTCATCATTAAATTACAACATTTTTCTTGCATTAAACTTAACACAATAACTTTTGCTTTTTCTAGTCCATTTTATAGAGTTTACAGAGTTACATTTCTTAATAACTAAATTATTGCAAAGAATGCAACTTTGCAACTTTGGCACCACTTTTATTTTACTTAATCATTAAAAGTTTATACTTTCATATTTTTTTATTTTTTATTATTGGACAGATATCTGTACTGGCTGACATACAGTATCAATGCCACAGTTTTTAGGGTGCTTTGTTGTATTGCAAGACCAGTGCTGTTATATTAACAACCTTCATGCACTTTATTTCAGTAAAGGTTCTATCTGCTTATCTACTGAGGTTTGGTATTAATGGCTGTGACCTTTCTAATCTCATCAGCACAGTGAAGCTCTTCAGAAAACCCTCATGGGGAGTTTTTACTTGAATGACTGGTAATGTGAACTAACTCTTTCATCCGAGGTGTTAAAACAACCAAATCATCTCCAACTGATCATTTGATCATTTTCTGTAAATTCTTGGCCTTTATCTGATCTAAGAATCTGGTTTTATAAATTTCCAAAATGTCAAACTCTGACTTCAGATAATTTGACTTTTTTGAGGCGTCAAAATACTGATGGCTATTATGAATTGTCACTGATCTTACCAATAGTAAACTAAAGTGGCAATGGTATATATACCATGATGTAGTTATTTTTGAGTATTCAGATATATATTGTGGCTCATTGCATCAGCTTTAAGCACTTTAGGCTGATCTTTTTTGCATTGAGCATCTGTGGCAATCAGGTGTTGAAATCAAAAACATGCATGATGACACAGACACACTTTCTTGATGTTGAAGGTGATAAAAGAGGTCGGGAGTTTCCACCACTAACGATGATAATTGCTGACTATTTTCTCTGTTTTCCAGAGGTTGCTTCACTAGCGGATGTCTGAACCGCAGTCCGGTTATTGAGGATGAATCCTTGTGTGCTGAACTTTCTCTGCTCACTTGTGCAAGATAGCAAAAAATATGCGTCAGTTTGTGCAAAATTGTGATGCATTATAGGTCCAAAAAGTTGGTCATTGTCGTGCATCTAGAATTCTCTAGAAATAGAAAAATGCAACTTTTATCTCAGTAAAATACACTTTTTTTGTTGCATTGCATTTAATTCAGGACTTCTTCCTTGCAAAAGTGCAATTACAAAAATTTTCTCAGTTGATAACTTAAAGGGTTAGTTCACCCAAAAATGATGCCGTTCCACACCTGTAAGACCTTCATTAATATTCAGAACACAAATTAAGATATTTTTGTTGAAATCCGATGGCTCCGTGAGGCCTGAGCAATGACATTTCCTCTCTCAAGATCCATTAATGTACTAAAAACATATTTAAATCGGTTCATGTGAGTACAGTGGTTCAATATTAATATTATAAAGCCACGAGAATATTTTTGGTGCGCCAAAAAAACAAAATAACGACTTATTTAGTGATGGGCGATTTCAAAACACTGGTTCAGGAAGCTTTGGAGCGTTATGAATCTTTTGTGTCGAATCATGATTCGGATCACGTGTCAAACCGTCAAACTGCTGAAATCACGTGACTTTGGCGCTCTGAACCGCTGATTCGACACGCTGATTCATAACGCTCCGAAGCTTCATGAAGCAGTGTTTTGAAATCGGCCATTACTATATAAGTCGTTATTTTGTTTTTTTGGCGCACCAAAAATATTCTCGTGGCTTTATAATATTAATATTGAACCACTGTACTCACATCACATGAACTGATTTAAATATGTTTTTAGTACATTAATGGATCTTGAGAGAGGAAATGTCATTGCTGGCTATGCAGGCTTCACTGAGCCATCGGATTTCATCAAAAATATCTTAATTTGTGTTCTGAAGATGAACGAAGGTCTTACGGGTGTGGAACGGCATGAGGGTGAGTAATAAATGACATTATTTTCATTTTTGGGTGAACTAACCCTTTAAGCATGACTTTACATATGTCTGCATCATAAGACATGCACTTTGAGTATAAGAAATGTGCATTACAAATAAAATGTATTATGTCACAGTGCTGTTGATCATGTGATATTTTTCATAACAAACATTTCTTGCTCTTTTACAGATGCCAGGAGATTGTGAGCTGTTTCCAGCATCATCAAAGATTTTGTGAATGACATTAATGTATGATATTGGGCATGGAAAACAACACTTACATCATCATGTGGGTGTTGGACATGAGAATATGAGCAGCTCAAACATGACGGGAATGAACACGCCATGTTGAGTGGAACGCCTCCGGTCATGTTGTCAACATACTGGGACATTCTGTACAAATTCACTAATACAATCCAGCCACAGGTGAGCTACACTTTCAAAGAAATAGTTACTAGATGAATCCAGTGGTTTGCTGTTTTCGTCACAGTACATGGAGACACATGTGGTTCACTGAGTGTGAGTTTCCTCCAGAACGTGCATTTTTTTTTAATGCATTGTGGGACATTATAGTATGTGAGAAACACAATGACACTACGCCTGTTGATTTGTCATGATTAATGGGGCCTAAACCTGAGAATAATTCTGAAACAAGTAGTAACATACGTAGATGATTGTCCAACTGATGAAAAACTTCCATGAATGATGTATAAATAATGTTTTTTTTGCTAACGTTTTGAGTACATTATTAAAGAACAGATAACTTTGAACAAAAATCTATTAATGTTTCATAACTTTGTGAGAACCTTGCTAAAACGTTCCCTGTTAAGTAGGATGCCACAAATGTTTTCAGTTGAAAAAATAGGCATTTTCCTTTAATGTTGTTCATTTCACTCAAATGTATTTCTGTGTTGATTTGACTACAGGCTGGATTACTGTGGACTTGTGTGGTTTTGATGGATCTCACATCTGGGTAAACAGGAGAAAGAAAGAGACGCTGGAGCACTGGTGTGTTTGTTTGCAGAAACTCTGTGGAAAATGCTAATGGAAGACAAACCGTAGAGGCATTGGTCCAGACACAGACAGCAGGATAATAAGATTAAGAAGAGAGCTATAGAAAGGAAGGTAGGGAACATCTTTGTGTTTGAGCATTAGTGTTTTCAAAGCCTAATGACCAGAAATGCCTTCAAAGAGACGCCTGTTATTGTGTTGAATGTTAGGAGAGGTGTGCCGTTTCTATTCTGAGTGACTGGATGAATGATTTCCTGTGGTAAAATGAGTACAATACTGAAGGAGGGAACTGAGCCAAATCAAGAAACCAGAATATCATAAAGACTTTAACACAGAACAGCCTAGCAACGCCCTAGCTACCACCAAGAACTTCTCAGCAACCATATAGCAACACCCTTGCAACCATAAACAGCACCCTGACATTATGGCAATGAGTTTGAACAGGTAAACATCACTTACCATCTTAGCAACACCCTGGCAACCACCAAGAACTTCTTAGCAACCACAAACAACACCTTAGCAACCACAAACAGCACCCTGTCACTGTGGCAGTGAATTTGAACAGGCAAACATCACTCACATTTTCTTCAGGTGAACCACCAAGGACATTTTAGCAACCACATAGCAATGCCCTTGCAACCACCAATAATTTCGTAGCCACCACATAGCAACACCTTAGCAACCACAAACAGCACCCTGTCATTATGGCAGTTAGTTTGAACAGGCAAACATCACTCACATTTTCTTCAGGTGAGCCACCAAGAATATCTTAGTAACCACATAGGAACACCCTGGCAACCACCAAGAACTTCTTAGCAACCCCATAGCAACACCCTAGCAACCACAAACAGCATCTTGTCATTATGGCAGTGAGTTTGAACAGGCAAACATCACTCACATTTTCTTCAGGTGAACCACCAAGGACATCTTAGCAACAACATAGCAACACCCTGGCAACCACCAAGAACTTCTCAGCAAACGCAAAGCAACACCCTAGCAACCACAAACAGCACCCTGTCATTGTGGCAGTGAGTTTGAACAGGCAAACATCACTCACATTTTCTTCAGGTGAACCACCAAGGACATCTTAGCAACCACATAGCAACACCCTAGCAACCACAAACAGCATCTTGTCATTATGGCAGTGAGTTTGAACAGGCAAACATCACTCACATTTTCTTCAGGTAAACCACCAAGGACATCTTAGCAACAACATAGCAACACACTGGCAACCACCAAGAACTTCTCAGCAACCGCAAAGCAACACCCTAGCAACCACAAACAGCACCCTGTCATTGTGGCAGTGAGTTTGAACAGGCAAACATCACTCACATTTTCTTCAGGTGAACCACCAAGGACATCTTAGCAACCACATAGCAACACCCTAGCAACCACAAACAACATCTTGTCATTATGGCAGTGAGTTTGAACAGGCAAACATCACTCACATTTTCTTCAGGTGAACCACCAAGGACATCTTAGCAACAACATAGCAAAACCCTGGCAACCACCAAGAACTTCTCAGCAACCGCAAAGCAACACCCTAGCAACCACAAACAGCACCCTGTCATTGTGGCAGTGAGTTTGAACAGGCAAACATCACTCACATTTTCTTCAGGTGAACCACCAAGGACATCTTAGCAACAACATAGCAACACCCTAGCAACCACAAACAACATCTTGTCATTATGGCAGTGAGTTTGAACAGGCAAACATCACTCACATTTTCTTCAGGTGAACCACCAAGGACATCTTAGCAACAACATAGCACAGGCAAACATCACTCACATTTTCTTTAGGCAATGTAAAAGTCTATTCAGAATTTATTTCTTGTCTATAGTCAAAATATCCAGGTGCTTTTCAGTGCAGAAAACTGAATGACTTTCAAATGTCTAGCACATGTAGGCCTGTTGTTGGTGGATCTGTTTTAGTCTCTTGTGTGTCTGTGTGTGTGTGTGTGTTCAGGATTCACTGCACTCCAAAGTATTTTTGCATTTGCGTTCTTCCCGTAAAAGCAGGCAGGCTGCCACATGCTCGCACAACCCGTGCACATAATCTGAGAGAGAGAGAGACAGGAGGGGGAGGCTCTTCATGCAGTGAGTCAGCACTACAGACTCCATTTCATCTCTGTCCTGACCGACGATCACTGCTTAACCCTTTCCTACCTCCCCTCTGTCAGTTGGAAGCTTTTTAATTACCTTAATGCAGGGTTTAGAGATTTAGATCATTTCTTTTTCATGTGGCCTGTCTTGTGTGTTCTCGATGGAAACTCAAGAAACCATGCATATATATATATATATATATATATATATATATATATATATATATATATATATTGTTTCTTGAGCATCAAATCATCATATTGGAATGATTTCTGAAGAATCATGTGACACTGAAGACTGCAGTAATGATGCTGAAAATTCAGCTTTGATCACAGGAATAAATTACATTTTAACATATATTCACAAAAATTTGTCATTTTAAATTGTAAATAATATTTTACAATATTGTTGTTTTTACTGTATTTTTGATCAAATAAATGCAGCCTTTCAGACTTCTTTCAAAAACATTACAAAAATTGTACCGACCTCAAATATGACAAAACAAGAATGAAAAAAAGGAATGCATGGAAAGTGACAGGAGTGAACTATCTAAATATGTTGTCCTACATGTTAGAGAAATTTCTAAATTATGTTTAACTGTTTGTTCTGTTCTAGAGCAAAATATTTACAAAGTTCATTTCTGTCCTGTTTTGCAAAATGATTGTTGTATATATTTGAGTTTCACTTTGCTTGGCTTGCGATGCAAAGACAAATATGCTGCAGATTGTGTAAAATAATAACTTTAAGAAGCACATTACTGCGGTAAGCATTCATGTGTTTACTGCGCTCGAACACAATGAGGGGGGGAGAGACGGCGGACAGAGAATGTAGGTCACATTCCTGAGCTGAAAGCTTTCAGAGCGACACAATCACAGCAGGATTTCCCGCATTTCACTGAAGGCCGTCAACCGAACGCATTTCCCCTGTGTTTCCCCCAAACAGAGATTCCTGTTCACAGGCCACAGGATCAAAGCCGCCGCTGACCGCACAGCTAAATCAGCCCGAGGTTTACTGCTGAGATTGACCCGTCTGCAGTGCTGCGTTGATGTTTGCACTGAGGCTTTCTTACATTTGAAGAACATAATGCATTCAAAACACACACGTTTACACTTAAAAGAACGCTGAGTTAAAAACAACCCAAGTTGGGTTGAAAATGGACAAACCCAGCAATTGGGTTGTTTTGACCCAGCGAATGGGTTGTTTTGACCCAGCGAATGGGTTGTTTTAAACCAGAGAATGGGTTGTTTTGACACAGTGAATGGGTTGTTTTGACCCCGTGATTGGGTTGTTAATGGGTTGCTTTAAACCTTTAAACCAGTGATTGGGTTGGAATGAGTTGTTTTGACCCAGCGAATGGGTTGTTTTAAACCAGTGATTGGGTTGTTTTGACCCAGCGAATGGGTTGGAATGGATTGTTTTGACCCAGCGAATGGGTTGGAATGGCTTGTTTTGACCCAGCGAATGGGTTGTTTTGACCCAGCGAATGGGTTGTTTTGACCCAGCGAATGGGTTGTTTTAAACCAGAGAATGGGTTGTTTTGACACAGTGAATGGGTTGTTTTGACCCCGTGATTGGGTTGTTAATGGGTTGCTTTAAACCTTTAAACCAGTGATTGGGTTGGAATGAGTTGTTTTGACCCAGCGAATGGGTTGTTTTAAACCAGTGATTGGGTTGTTTTGACCCAGCGAATGGGTTGGAATGGGTTGTTTTGACCCAGCGAATGGGTTGGAATGGCTTGTTTTGACCCAGCGAATGGGTTGTTTTGACCCAGCGAATGGGTTGTTTTAAACCAGAGAATGGGTTGTTTTGACACAGTGAATGGGTTGTTTTGACACAGTGAATGGGTTGTTTTGACCCCGTGATTGGGTTGTTAATGGGTTGCTTTAAACCTTTAAACCAGTGATTGGGTTGGAATGAGTTGTTTTGACCCAGCGAATGGGTTGTTTTAAACCAGTGATTGGGTTGTTTTGACCCAGCGAATGGGTTGGATTGGGTTGTTTTGACCCACCGATTGGGTTGGAATGGGTTGTTTTGACCCAGCGAATGGGTTGGAATGGGTTGTTTTGACCCAGCGATTGTGTTGTTTTGACCCAGCGAATGGGTTGGAATGGGTTGTTTTGACCCAGCGAATGGGTTGTTTTAAACCAGAGAATGGGTTGTTTTGACACAGTGAATGGGTTGTTTTGACCCCGTGATTGGGTTGTTAATGGGTTGCTTTAAACCTTTAAACCAGTGATTGGGTTGGAATGAGTTGTTTTGACCCAGCGAATGGGTTGTTTTAAACCAGTGATTGGGTTGTTTTGACCCAGCGAATGGGTTGGAATGGGTTGTTTTGACCCAGCGAATGGGTTGGAATGGCTTGTTTTGACCCAGCGAATGGGTTGTTTTGACCCAGCGAATGGGTTGTTTTAAACCAGAGAATGGGTTGTTTTGACACAGTGAATGGGTTGTTTTGACACAGTGAATGGGTTGTTTTGACCCCGTGATTGGGTTGTTAATGGGTTGCTTTAAACCTTTAAACCAGTGATTGGGTTGGAATGAGTTGTTTTGACCCAGCGAATGGGTTGTTTTAAACCAGTGATTGGGTTGTTTTGACCCAGCGAATGGGTTGGATTGGGTTGTTTTGACCCACCGATTGGGTTGGAATGGGTTGTTTTGACCCAGCGAATGGGTTGGAATGGGTTGTTTTGACCCAGCGATTGTGTTGTTTTGACCCAGCGAATGGGTTGGAATGGGTTGTTTTGACCCAGCAATTGGGTTGTTTTGACCCAGAGAATGGGTTGGAATGGATTGTTTTGACCCAGCGAATGGGTTGACATGGGTTGTTTTGACCCACCGATTGGGTTGGAATGGGTTGTTTTGACCCAGCGAATGGGTTGGAATGGGTTGTTTTGACCCAGCAAATGGGTAGGATTGGGTTGTTTTGACCCACCGATTGGGTTGGAATGGGTTGTTTTGACCCAGAGAATGGGTTGTTTTGACCCAGTGATTGGGTTGTTTTGACCCAGCGAATGGGTTGTTTTAAACCAGAGAATGGGTTGTTTTGACACAGTGAATGGGTTGTTTTGACCCCGTGATTGGGTTGTTAATGGGTTGCTTTAAACCTTTAAACCAGTGATTGGGTTGGAATGAGTTGTTTTGACCCAGCGAATGGGTTGTTTTAAACCAGTGATTGGGTTGTTTTGACCCAGCGAATGGGTTGGAATGGATTGTTTTGACCCAGCGAATGGGTTGGAATGGCTTGTTTTGACCCAGCGAATGGGTTGTTTTGACCCAGCGAATGGGTTGTTTTGACCCAGCGAATGGGTTGTTTTAAACCAGAGAATGGGTTGTTTTGACACAGTGAATGGGTTGTTTTGACCCCGTGATTGGGTTGTTAATGGGTTGCTTTAAACCTTTAAACCAGTGATTGGGTTGGAATGAGTTGTTTTGACCCAGCGAATGGGTTGTTTTAAACCAGTGATTGGGTTGTTTTGACCCAGCGAATGGGTTGGATTGGGTTGTTTTGACCCACCGATTGGGTTGGAATGGGTTGTTTTGACCAAGCGAATGGGTTGGAATGGGTTGTTTTGACCCAGCGAATGGGTTGTTTTAAACCAGTGATTGGGTTGTTTTGACCCAGCGAATGGGTTGGATTGGGTTGTTTTGACCCACCGATTGGGTTGGAATGGGTTGTTTTGACCCAGCGAATGGGTTGGAATGGGTTGTTTTGACCCAGCGATTGTGTTGTTTTGACCCAGCGAATGGGTTGGAATGGGTTGTTTTGACCCAGCGAATGGGTTGTTTTAAACCAGAGAATGGGTTGTTTTGACACAGTGAATGGGTTGTTTTGACCCCGTGATTGGGTTGTTAATGGGTTGCTTTAAACCTTTAAACCAGTGATTGGGTTGGAATGAGTTGTTTTGACCCAGCGAATGGGTTGTTTTAAACCAGTGATTGGGTTGTTTTGACCCAGCGAATGGGTTGGAATGGGTTGTTTTGACCCAGCGAATGGGTTGGAATGGCTTGTTTTGACCCAGCGAATGGGTTGTTTTGACCCAGCGAATGGGTTGTTTTAAACCAGAGAATGGGTTGTTTTGACACAGTGAATGGGTTGTTTTGACACAGTGAATGGGTTGTTTTGACCCCGTGATTGGGTTGTTAATGGGTTGCTTTAAACCTTTAAACCAGTGATTGGGTTGGAATGAGTTGTTTTGACCCAGCGAATGGGTTGTTTTAAACCAGTGATTGGGTTGTTTTGACCCAGCGAATGGGTTGGATTGGGTTGTTTTGACCCACCGATTGGGTTGGAATGGGTTGTTTTGACCCAGCGAATGGGTTGGAATGGGTTGTTTTGACCCAGCGATTGTGTTGTTTTGACCCAGCGAATGGGTTGGAATGGGTTGTTTTGACCCAGCAATTGGGTTGTTTTGACCCAGAGAATGGGTTGGAATGGATTGTTTTGACCCAGCGAATGGGTTGACATGGGTTGTTTTGACCCACCGATTGGGTTGGAATGGGTTGTTTTGACCCAGCGAATGGGTTGGAATGGGTTGTTTTGACCCAGCAAATGGGTAGGATTGGGTTGTTTTGACCCACCGATTGGGTTGGAATGGGTTGTTTTGACCCAGAGAATGGGTTGTTTTGACCCAGTGATTGGGTTGTTTTGACCCAGCGAATGGGTTGTTTTAAACCAGAGAATGGGTTGTTTTGACACAGTGAATGGGTTGTTTTGACCCCGTGATTGGGTTGTTAATGGGTTGCTTTAAACCTTTAAACCAGTGATTGGGTTGGAATGAGTTGTTTTGACCCAGCGAATGGGTTGTTTTAAACCAGTGATTGGGTTGTTTTGACCCAGCGAATGGGTTGGAATGGATTGTTTTGACCCAGCGAATGGGTTGGAATGGCTTGTTTTGACCCAGCGAATGGGTTGTTTTGACCCAGCGAATGGGTTGTTTTGACCCAGCGAATGGGTTGTTTTAAACCAGAGAATGGGTTGTTTTGACACAGTGAATGGGTTGTTTTGACCCCGTGATTGGGTTGTTAATGGGTTGCTTTAAACCTTTAAACCAGTGATTGGGTTGGAATGAGTTGTTTTGACCCAGCGAATGGGTTGTTTTAAACCAGTGATTGGGTTGTTTTGACCCAGCGAATGGGTTGGATTGGGTTGTTTTGACCCACCGATTGGGTTGGAATGGGTTGTTTTGACCAAGCGAATGGGTTGGAATGGGTTGTTTTGACCCAGCGATTGTGTTGTTTTGACCCAGCGAATGGGTTGGAATGGGTTGTTTTGACCCAGCAATTGGGTTGTTTTGACCCAGAGAATGGGTTGGAATGGGTTGTTTTGACCCAGCGAATGGGTTGACATGGGTTGTTTTGACCCACCGATTGGGTTGGAATGGGTTGTTTTGACCCAGCGAATGGGTTGGAATGGGTTGTTTTGACCCAGCAAATGGGTAGGATTGGGTTGTTTTGACCCACCGATTGGGTTGGAATGGGTTGTTTTGACCCAGAGAATGGGTTGTTTTGACCCAGTGATTGGGTTGTTTTGACCCAGCGAATGGGTTGGATTGGGTTATTTTGACCCACCGATTGGGTTGGAATGGGTTGTTTTGACCCAACGGATGGGTTGTTTTGACCCAGCGATTGGGCCGTTTTGACCCAGCGAACAGGTTGTTTTGACCTAGCGGTTGGGTTAAATGTTTGACCAACCTTATTTAACTCATCTATTTTTAAAAAATGAAGGTATTGTTGCTTAAAATGAATATGTTGAAAATGAACACTTATTAATATGTTTGATAAATTAACATTTATTAATATCTTTAATGAATAATAATTAAACAATAAACATTTAATAAATTGCTTATAAATAAATGTTAACCTTTTGATTATTATTGTTGCCTCTAGTAATTATGTGTCTGATTTTTAATTTTCAACTTATTTTGGGTTAATTTTAAGCCAGACACAGTCATTTTTAAACAATAGTTGAGTTAAATAATACTACCCAGCAGGTTGAGCAAACATTTAACCCAACCGCTGGGTTAAAACAACCCAATCACCAGCATTGTGTCTAAATGAGGACATTGCATAGATTTTCTTTTTATATACAACTAGTTATAAATATTGTAACCTAACCCTAACAGAAAACTGCATTTTTACAAAACTTTATTTACTTTTTTTTTTTTCAAATGAGGATTTCCCCAGAAGGAGGTTTCGGGAGGTTTAACTCACTTCTGAGTAATGAGGACGCCACAGAATTTACAGCAATAATGCAATTAAACTTATGATTGATCTAAACTGAGCATGCAGTGTAGTCCAGCTCATGATCAAATCATTCTTACTTCAGTTGGTTTAATGAATCACTCAAAACAATCAGTCATGAATGAGTTCTCAATTTGAACCACAAATGACTCACTTGTTGACTGAATCGGGCGGAGCGGTTCTTGACTGATTCACTGAACATTACATTCATAAACTCGAATTGGACTGAAGAAGGGTGAGTAAATGATGATGGAATTTAATTTTTTGGATGAACTATCCCTTTAAGTATAGCAGTTTGGGTCAGTTATTCATCACATACTAAAGGAAACAAAACAGTTAAGGAATCTAAACCGGAATGATTAAATTTCTCATGATTTCCATCGCTAGCGGGAACGAGTGACATCATTGTCTCAGATCTCTCTCTGCCCATCTTTGTGTTCAATCACAGCTGCACTATAATACTCTGTGCGGGTGTTTCGTCCAGACATGTCGGCCGCTGAAATGAGCACCCCGCAGCCCTGTAATAAAGCACCACCATCCCTTTCCCTCCACTATCCTGTCACTGCTTATCTCCATCCTCTCCTCCCTCTGGATCTGTGCCATACGACACATTCTTCCCCACCCAGCCGTGTCCGATTCTGAGGAAAGAGAAAGAAAAAAACGGGAGTCAAAACAGTGGTGTGATTCACAGGCCTGATATAGGCTATCATCATCTGCTGCAGCTGAGCAGCTGCTTCCTGGAATTAGAGCTGCGGGGTGGGTGTGTGTGTGTGTGTTTGTGTGTGTGTGTGTGTGTGTGTGAGAGAGAGATCAACCATTCTTTGTGACTCACTTGAAAAACAGGCTGACAAATGTATGGCTGTGAGAGAGAATATGAATGACTGAAGTGTTTAGCTGGAGGAAACAAGATTCTTCCTCTCCCCCACCCCTTTAATTTTAGTTTATATAGAAATTTATATTAAAATTCAGCTTTGATCACAGGAATAAATTACATTTGAACATATATTCGCATAGAAAACAGCCATTTTAAATTGTAATTATATTTCAATTTTTTTTTTTACTGTATTTTTGATCAAATAAATGCAGCCTTGCATTCACATCAGTGTTAGTATCATTAATATTTATATTATTTATTTATTATTTTTTTTAATTAGTTTTTTTTTTAAGAAAAAAATGTTTTTGTCTATTCATTTTGACTTTGGTTTTAACTTTAGCATTCAAAGTTCTTCAGCTTTAAATGAAAAATATAGCTGCGAGCAGCAATTATCGGGGTTAAAGTGCTTTAAGGCCTTTAAGCACTTGCGTAAAAAGGCTGTAACCATCTCGATCATAGATGGAAAAGACCATTTACAGCCAATACAGGCAATTTAGCATAGGAAATATATAGTTTTTAAAGCTTTTTATCAGTTATCAAGGTTGAGCCAAAAACCTAGGACTATTTCTCCAAAGTTGTTTTTGAAATAATCTCCAATATTTAACGAACAATTCGATGGACAGTGGCAGTCCTAGAGGGAAAGTTGCTCAGAATGAGGAGTTCTACCATGTGGTATGAATGTCGTGGCCGTGTGTGAAAAATCATGTGATACATGATCCTTTATACACGTGAAAAATGCGAAGGCGCCCCCTGTTGGCCAATTTCAAAAAGCTCCAGCAAGTTTCATTCCGATCGGCCTTCGTTAACCTTGTCTGATAGCTGTTCAAAATTCAGTGGCTGATGGATGCCAATTTTCAAGTCAATCAGACTAACGGTGAGGTAGTTAGAGCCATTTTCATGTTTTTTCATGTTATAGCGCCACCAAGTGGCCAGTCTCTACATCCTTTTTCACGTGACCACAGATTGAGCTCTTACATAGTTTAGTGAAAATATCTCATTCTGTTCACGAGTTATAGCCATTGTAGTGAAAGTGGCTCCACCCAGTTTGAACGTTTTGGCGGCCATTAGGGAGCGTGAATTGAAATTTCAACGATTTTTGATAATTATTGATAATTATTACTCCAGGGAATCTTGCTGCACTGGTTTGGTTCCGATCAGGCCAAAAACCTAGGACTAGTTCGCAAAAGTAGGAAAAATAATTTCTTACGCCTAACGGTTAAGGAGCCATTTCGTACTTTTGATCGCTGTAGCGCCCCCTTCAGTCCGATCGGGGCAAGCCTTGGTGACGTTGTAGACAGTGTGAGTACTACCAGCACTCAAATGCATCATGTGCTTCATTTAAGCACACAAACTACTGCGCTTCGTTTACAGCGATTACAGCATCTTCAGTGATTGCACTATGTAGAGGAGAACTGAAATTAGCCGTCTTGTTTCATGGTAATCGTATTAATAGACAATGAAGATGACGCTGGCTTAAAGAAAAGAGGATGGTTAGTATGGGGTGTGTGTGTGCCCTTAACCTACTTAAAATAGTGTGTCAACTAATACGTCTCTGTGGCGTTTCCTGTCTGAACAATGACACTGGAGAGTAGAATAGCGAGCGAGACGAACGCCCCCCCCCCCCCTCCTTGTGGGCCGCGGCACTTTATTTAGGAAACCGTGTCAATGTGAACCTCTGTCACACTGCAGGCTCAGAATAGCCACTGTTCCCTTGGTAGCCTTTTTTTTCCTGTGCAGGGATCACTTTCATGTGAGGACGGCATGCTGTTGCTATGGATCTGCCGATTGCTTGTTTAAGTAGGCAAACGTGTTATGCACACTTCATTGATAATGTAGTTCATGGGCAACTGAACATGCATGTGCGGATACAGTAAAAATGGCGAATGACATGGTGCCAGTCCTGGCTCTTTAAGTGCTTTTAATATGTTCCACTGGTAAATCCATCTGCTCCATGTGTCTGGTGCCAATGATGAAGTGATTTCTGCTTGAGTTTCCTACAGTGTTTGATGTTTACAGGCAGAAACTGACCTAACGGACAGAACAACTTTCAAAGTTGGGGTGGCATTAGTTTCAGACGGCACATACACTCTCCATTAAATGACAATAATGGCAAGATCTGACTGATATGGCTCCAATCTGATTGGCTGTGCAACGTCCAGGAATCGGGAGAGGCACCAATGATATTTACAAGTTATGTTTGGATTTGACCACGTTTGCATTAAATCTTAAATTGAGGGACTTAGTAGCATGTAAACTAGATGCCCACAGTATATTCTGCTTTGTTTTCTAAATTGTGTCTTATATATAAACAGTAATTATTCATCAGTTTAAGATAAAACCAGCCCTAAATGGCACATAAAAACAAAATCTGATTGCTTACTTAGGGAGATCTTGCAACTTAATAATGTATGAGGTGATTGCAAAGGCCTCAAAATTAATTCAATCAAAAATAGAAATGATTTGAGATCCATAGGATTCATGAACGAGTTCTTGTTAGACAGTCATGATTGGTTGAATTCCCAGAAATCATCAATTGTGAAATTCTACAGATATAAAGGGAAACCCACACTCTAAAAAATAATGTGTTGGCTCAACAAAACAAACAAATCAGTTTGCATCAATTTTTTGGAGTTGTGACAACTTTGATTGAATTTATGTTCAACCAACAAGCTACAAGCTATAAACACACATTTTTAAGTTGATTATTCAAAAAATTTAAGTCGCTCCAACTACCAGTTGTTATAGTTGTAGATGTGTAACCAATTAATCTTATCTATTTCAGTTCAAATTAACAGCTATCATAGCACATGCTAACATAACCTATTTAACATGTATATTTAATGAAATTGGACCATTAGTCCAATCAATTTGAAAATTGGCATGCAGTGTCTTTGTCCGAGCTGCCATGACTGTCTATGAGGTATTGACGTATCTATAAAAACATGGCCGCCATTGGCCAATGAATTTTGAGCAGCAATCAGACAAGGTTAACAGAGGATGATTGGAACGAAACTCTCGGGGCCTGTTTGACTCACGGCCCTAGAGGCCTGTGAGCAATTCTAAAGAAATTGGCCACCGGGGGCGCCTTCACGTTTTTCATGCGCGTAAAGGATTGTGTATCGTGCGGTTTTTCCGCAAATGCCTACAACAATCGTACCACATGGTAAACTCTTCATTCTGAGCAACTTTGCCTCTAGGACCGCCGCTGTCTATCAAATTGTTCGTTAAATATTGGAGACTATTTCAAAAATAACTTAGTCTTAGGTTTTTGGTTCAACCCTAACTGATAAAAAGCTTTAAAAACTATATATTTCCTATGCTAAATTGCCTGTATTTGCTGTAAATGGTCTTTTCCATCTATGATCAGGATGGTTGTAGGCTTGCTAAATATAATTGCTAAACATAATACCTTTTTAGGCATGTGCTTAAAGGCCTTAAAGCACTTGAACCCCAATAATTGCTGCTCGCAGCTATATTTTTAATTCATTTCTGTACCTAAAAAATGTGAATTTTCACTATCTAAATTTTTATTCTAAAATTTTAGTGTCGTCATAACTGCCTGTTTTTGCAGAAACAGTTTCATTGCTGGTAAAAAAATATTTATGGCCTGTACATTTTCACTGGCAAAAAGTTAGTTTTAGGCCCTGTATTTAACCTAAAATGTGTTTTAAGAACGGAAATGTATTTTCTTGCCTCTTAAAAACTATATATTTCCTATGCTAATTTGCCTGTATTTACTGTAAATGGTCTTTTACATCTATGATCAAGATGGTTACAGGCTTGCTAAATAAAACATAATACCTTTTTAGGCATGTGCTTAAAGGCCTTAAAGCACTTGAACCCCGATAATTGCTGCTCGCAGCTATATTTTTCATTAATTTCTGTATCTGAAAAATTTGAATTTTCACTATCAAAATTTTTATTTTAAAATTTTGGTGTCATGTTTTTGCAGAAACAGTTTCATTGCTGGTAAAAAAAAAAAAAAAAAATTATGGCCTGTACATTTTCACCGGCCATTGGCAAGTGTGGCAAAAAGTTAGTTTTAGGCCCTGTACATAATATATTTTGCATTTACCTAAAATGTGTTTTAAGATCGGAAATGTATTTTCTTGCCTCTTAAAGTACATTTATTAATATGGAATTTGAAGGTTTAAATTAAATTTATTTTCAACTTGAAAAATATATTTCCTTAAGCTGCGCTGTTCACAAAATTATATTTTGGCCAGAAAAAAAAGATAGCTGTACAGGATGGCTGTGTTTATGAATCATATACATGCACATGCAAACCGTAATCATTTCCATCACAGTCACTGTCTGAATCATTGCTGAAATTAAACTCAAGAGCACAGGATGTACATCACTGTTTCATAACATCACAAATGAGTTTTGTGAAGAGTTTTCAATAGCATTGATACTGAGTCAGTAATGCACTCTGTTGCAAACCGAATGAAGAGAGCAGGATGGCGCCTGTGTTTGAAGTTCAGCCACTCCTTTATTAAATAATTGAGTTGACAGATTAAAGTTGGAGTAGTTGAGGCTCTCGGGCAGCTGGGGGATGGAGGGACCCGTCTGCGGATGGATGGGTGAATAAAGTGTGACTCATTTCCTGGCTGGAGAAACCCTAGATCTGATGCTCGTACTTCCAACAGGAAGTTCGTCCAGGGCATCCTTGTGCTTCTGAGTCAGGGAGCTGTTGGGGTGACGCCATGTTGCTCTGGCTTTCAGGAATCCTTGCGACGCTGCCAAGAGCTCTCAGACAAAGCAAACCCGCCGAGATCTGCCTCTCCCCTCAACTCTCACACATGGAAGCCATTTGAGAGGCCTGGCTTGGAAACGGAGTCGAATACTCTCGAAATGACAGACTGTATTTGTGTCATGTGGGCTGTTTCTTACAGATTTTCCATGTTCCCTTACAGTAAAAAGACTAGTCATACAAAAGGCCTTCTGTCTTGTTACTACAGATAGTTTATTGGGCTTTCTTATACAAGAAAAAAAATTTCAGTACGGGATGAGCATGCATGACTGTTTATGATTCATATATATGCATAAGCAATGAAAAGGTTAGACTAAAAAGTAACTTCCACTAAAAAGAGCAGGCGAACATTTCTCACTACAAAGTCGTAAAGGTTTGGAATGACATGAGGGTTAGTAAATGATCACAGGATTTACAGTTTTGGATGAATTATTCAGTCACACTTTAGTTTAGGGTCCAATTCTGACTATTAATTGCAACTTTTGCCTCAATAAACTCCTAATTACAGCTTATTAATAGTTAGTAATGTAGTTGTTAAGCTCAGGTATTGGAGAGGATTAAGGGATGTAGAATATGGTCATGCAGAATAAAGCATTAATATGTGCTTTATAAGTACTAATATGCATTGCTAATAAGCAACTAGTTAATAGTAAGAATTGAACCCTAAAGTGTTACCAATTATCCTTTTAAATCTACACTTTAAACATGCACTGTATGTTCATGTATGATACTGTACCTTATGTAGTTTCCACGTTCACAGTTCGTTCACTCGCCATCTGATGCAAAAACCAGGTTAATACGGGATGAGGGGTTTGAGAAGAAACTAATCGCTGGATTCACCGAAGTTCTCTAGGTTAGTGTGATCAAATCTTTGAAAGACTGAATGTCATCAAATGCACATTTAATCCATGCCTGTAGCTTAAAGAGGTTTTCGTTACATACTCACTGACATAAGAAACTCTCAGCAGATAAAAAACAGACCAAGAATATTGATGACATCATCTTGCACTTAGAGGCGGATCTCAGTTTTAGTCCAATAAAATGTTTTCGAACATGAGAAGTTGTAATCTAAAGAATATTCAACCTGAGCTCATGAGAAAACAACTATTTTATTGATTTGCCGATTTCATGTGAATTTTAAGAACGAGATTGTACAAATTCATACGAAGTAGCCACCGAAATATAAAAGTCAAAACACTAGAATAGAATAGAATAGAATAGAATAGAAATCAATATTGCTCATATTCACCTTTGCACTGAAAAAAAACAAACAAACAAAAAAAACTTAAAATATATGGTAAAAAAAAGTATTTTACTGTAAAATTATACTAAATATTTCATTCAATCCATTACGTTTTTTTCACCATATATAAAGCGAGCATACTGTTAACAGATTAAAAGGTTTTTACCATAGCATTTTACCATTAAAACTGTGATCATTTAGAGTGCATGCACACTTTCTGTTGCATCATCTGTTTTTGTCCTCCTGTGATTCACATTAGATTTTATAGCATATCTCATCTCGTGCACAGACTGTTTGTGGTGTTGCTGTGGTTGTGTGGGATCTGCTGTCTGGGTAAAATGTCTCTGTGCTCGGCGGAGAGCCTCGTTGCTATGTTACACTAAAAACAATCCGCCCGCCCCAACAGCAGGTTCATGCGGGCCTCGCGGCCAAACCCCTGTGGCTCCTTCTGTTTATGAGGGAGGAAGAGACGAGCCAGTCTGTTTGTTTGGCATTGCTGCAGACTACATGAAAACAAAACCACTCAACCTGTGAGGCACAATTAAGGGGATTAAATGTAAAGGTTTAAGAAAGACACATATTTATTATTCACTATTCTGAACAATGACAGTGTATGATTTTAAAATCTGTGCTACGTAGATTAGACAGTGTTTAAAGTGTTTTTTTAAAGGGGTCCTATTGTGTTTTTTTCCATGTTCATCTTTCTTTAGTGTGTAATGTTGCTGTTTGAGCATAAAAAAGGTCTGCAAAGCACAAAGCACTGAAGTACTTGTGCTGAAATATGGAAGCTTGTTTCCGCCATGAAATAAAAAATAAAAAAGGTAATGGTGACTTTTTATCTCACAATTGACTTTTTTTTGAGCAATTGCAAGTTTATATCTTACAATTCTGATTTTTTTTTCTCAGAATTGTAAGATATAAACTCACATTTGCGTGATATAAAGTCAGAGTTGCGAGTTATAAAATCAGAATTGGAGATATAAAGTCAGAATTGTGAGATATAAAGTCAGAATTGGAGATATAAAGTCAGAATTGCGAGATATAAAGTCAGAATTGCGAGATATAAAGTCAGAATTGGAGATATAAAGTCAGAATTGGAGATATAAAGTCAGAATTGCGAGATATAAAGTCAGAATTGCCTGATATAAAGTCAGAATTGCCTGATATAAAGTCAGAATTGTGAGATATAAAGTCAGAATTGCGAGATATAAAGTCAGAATTGCGAGATATAAAGTCAGAATTGGAGATATAAAGTCAGAATTGGAGATATAAAGTCAGAATTGCGAGATATAAAGTCAGAATTGCCTGATATAAAGTCAGAATTGCGAGATATAAAGTCAGAATTGCGAGATATAAAGTCAGAATTGTGAGATATAAAGTCAGAATTGCGAGATATAAAGTCAGAATTGCGAGATATAAAGTCAGAATTTCCTGATATAAAGTCAGAATTGCGAGATATAAAGTCAGAATTTCCTGATATAAAGTCAGAATTGCGAGATATAAAGTCAGAATTGAGATATAAAGTCAGAATTGCGAGATATAAAGTCAGAATTGCGAGATATAAAGTCAGAATTGCCTGATATAAAGTCAGAATTGGAGATATAAAGTCAGAATTGCGAGTTATAAAGTCAGAATTGGAGATATAAAGTCAGAATTGTGAGATATAAAGTCAGAATTGCCTGATATAAAGTCAGAATTGGAGATATAAAGTTAGAATTGCGAGATATAAAGTCAGAATTGCCTGATATAAAGTCAGAATTGGAGATATAAAGTTAGAATTGCGAGATATAAAGTCAGAATTGGAGATATAAAGTCAGAATTTCCTGATATAAAGTCAGAATTGCGAGATATAAAGTCAGAATTTCCTGATATAAAGTCAGAATTGCGAGATATAAAGTCAGAATTGAGATATAAAGTCAGAATTGCGAGATATAAAGTCAGAATTGCGAGATATAAAGTCAGAATTGCCTGATATAAAGTCAGAATTGGAGATATAAAGTCAGAATTGCGAGTTATAAAGTCAGAATTGGAGATATAAAGTCAGAATTGCGAGATATAAAGTCAGAATTGCCTGATATAAAGTCAGAATTGGAGATATAAAGTTAGAATTGCGAGATATAAAGTCAGAATTGCCTGATATAGAGTCAGAATTGGAGATATAAAGTTAGAATTGCGAGATATAAAGTCAGAATTGGAGATATAAAATCAGAATTGCAAAATATAAACTCGCAATTCTGATTTTTTTGTCAGAACAATTAAATCTCGCAATTCTGACTTAACATCATGCAATTCTGACTTTATAACTCATAATTCTGACTTTATAACTCGCAATTCTGACTATCATGCAATTCTGAGAAAAAACGTCAAAATTGTGAGAGAAAAAAACGCAATTAACTTTTTTATTTTATGGCGGAAACAAGCTCTCGTACTGAAACACTTCCGTTGTAGTCTTGAGTTTTCTTCCGGGAACGAACACGTCACAATATTCCTCATTTAAATAATTCCCGCAAAATGAAGGGGCGGGGCCTGGTTGAGTTAGTCAGTAGCGTTTCAGAAATGCACTATTAGCAATTAGCAATTATTTTACATAAAAGAGAAAGTGAGAGTATTGAGCTGGTCATGTGATCTCAACATGGCAGCACTTTTATTAGGATACTAATGTAACATCTGCATCACATCAGAGTGTACATGATTTTAAACCCATTTCTCAAAAAACATTAACAAATGCTGTAAAAAATATATTGTTTCATTGCTTATGCATTAACGAAATGTTTCCATATTTACCATTATTATTACCATATCATTCTCCAGGTTAAAACTTTTTAATGGGTTCAGTTTTAACATTATTTACAATCGTATACAATCAAAAATATTCTGCAATGCAATATAACGACACATGTATCATGTTTCCTCATGCACAATCAATGCAACCCCTCTTCAAAATAACATTTGTGTAAAATATAGCAGTTGATATTGTTTCAGCATTTGACAAGCACAAAGAGGATATTTAAACATCATTGTGTTTGAATGATAAAAGCACTGAGGATTCAAAACAATAAATTACAGCATCGGGAACGATGCAAAATCAGTCCAGGAAGTGGTCAAAAGCAAGTGAAAATACACACATATTATTACCACCAAAATGACGATGAGTGCGAAAAATAGAGTCTGTGCCCTCATGTACGAGCTGTGTCTCTTCCGTTCAGCGTCTTGCCCTTTTTTCTTCATAATCCCACCTGTGTAGGTTTACAATATCCAGCAAAAACAGCCCACGGCCTTGGTTTTTTGTCCCCGCAACTGTTGCAAACAATCCGTACCCTCGGCTCCACCTTCGTTTCAGGCCTGAGCGATGTTTTAACAGGCCCTCGGGGAGAGACGGGACAAATGCACGACGGAGAAAAGAAAGAAAATATGGAGGTGAGTGAGAAACAAAAGACGGCTTTATAAGAGACTCTTTGAGCAGCTTTGTTTGGTGGTCTTTGCAGGCTCATAGATGTGGTGTGACGGGTCGTCATGGAGCAGGTGGCTCTCCTCTGATGCTTACACCTCCCATCCACCCTTGGGGCCCTGAATGCACGGCTGATGAAATCTCACAGGTGTGGACAGGTCTGGAGTCAGCAGCCACCATGGATACGCTAATACCGCTTTTGTGAGTTTGTGTCATTATATTTGTCAGGTTTCTTTCACATGACCTTTTAAATGTGGCCCATATTATTTACATTTGGTCATTCAACAGACTCAGAGTATCATTACAAGTATATCAGACACTGATTTGAACATGTGACACTCCTAAACTAACTTGTGTATTTTTGTTATTATATTTTAATTATTTATTATATATTTTTTTAATTAATATAAATATTAACAACATTTATAATGTTATTCTATTTTATTATAATTTATAATTTATTTATTTAATTAATTTATATAAATATATATATATATTTTATTACATTTTATATAAGCTATAAAATATTTAATATATTAATTTATTTTATTTTAATAAATTGAATTTCAATTTATTTTTTGCATTATTTTAGTATTAATTATACTAGTATTTTTGTAGGGTTTTTTTGTTTATTTTATTTTTATTTTATTTTAATACATTTCATTTTAAATTTTCAGCATTACTTTAGTATTATTTATACTAGTATTATTAGTATTTTGAATTATATTTTAATTAAAATGTATATTAAATAATAATATTTATATTAAATAATATTTTATATTTTAATTTTAGTTTAGTTTTAGCTATTTTGTTAATATATTAATTTATTTTATTTTAATAAATTGAATTTTAATTTATTTTCGGCATTATTTTAGTATTTATACTAGTATTGTTAGTAGTCTTATTTTTATTTATTTTACTTTTATTTAAGTTGTAGTTTTATTTTTCATTTATTAAAATGTATAATTTATTTAATTAATATAAATATATTTTATTTTAATAAATGTAATTTTTTCAGTGTTATTTTAGTATTATTTATATTAGTATTGTTAGTATTATTTTTTATTTATATTATTTTATTTTAGTTGTAGTTTTATTTTATTTTTTTATATTTTATTTATTATAATTTATCATTTATTTATTTAATTAATATAAATGTTTAATTTTAATATTTCATTTTAATTTTTTCAGAGTTACTTTAGTTTTATTTTGTGTACAATACACTAGTATTGTTAGTATTTCGACTTGGCTTTTATTTTTGTTTAATTATATTAATTATTAATCATATTAATTAAAATGTATATCTAATAATATTTAATATTATTTTCATTTTAGTTTAGTTTTAGCTATTTTGAATGTGCTTTTGTCATTTTTATTAGTTTTAGTTCAGTTTTTATTATTATTAATCTTTGCGTTTTTTCAGTTTTAGTGATTTTCGTACTTCAGATTGAACTTAGGTTATTTCAGTTAGTTTTCATTTCTAATTTTCATTTCAGTTTTGTACTTTTTTTCATCTAAGCTTTATAACAGTTTTAGTTATTTATGTGCTAATTCACTATTTTCACCTCCATCATGGCCATTTTTGCTGTCCTCCATCTTCTTTACACAAAAGCTAAATCAACCACATAATTATGGCAAACGTCGATCTAGAATGATGTAAAAATAGCTTCACTTTTTATCGGACGTTTCCAGCGAACCACAGAAGTCATTGCAATGTGGAATCATTTCTTGTTTCTTTTCCATAATGACCTTGTTTAATCTCACCGCTCCAGGTCTTTCAGCTCTTCGCCACAAATCGAGAATTTCAGCTGCATTATATCTTGGTTTTCTTTCAGCGCTATCACAGTGCTGTGTTTTTCTGGTCAACTCAAATCAATAGAAATGCCTTTTTTTTGCAGTGAGGAGTTTTCTGTGTGACTGTTGTTGGATGTGGTCTGTCCTAGATAACTGGAGAAGGCCTTTGAAGCAATCTAGGCCAGAGCCACAGCAGAGATTGGCTTTGACAGGGAAAAAAAAAAATTAAAGAGCTATTGAAACTAGTTCATGTCACATGGAGCTCACTTTATATAAAACCATCTGAAGCGGGTATGCCTTTGAGTTCCTCTGAAAAAATGACATTCGTGTTTATATTTAAAGTGATAGTTCACTATCACTGAATTCTGACGTTATTTACTCACCCAAACATGTATGCTGTTGTTTCTTTCATGCAACACAAACAGAATTTTAAGTATATCTTCACATAGCTCATTTCTATAGGCTAGTAATCACAGTTATGGCGATATGAGACACACATTAAACATTTCTCAACTTTTGAATGCATGATTAGACATACTTCTGCAAATATAGTCTTTCTTAGAAACAGCATTTGCACCCTGTTATGCTTTAAAATCTAAGTATGAAGAAATGCAACATATTATTGACATACTGTGCAAATATTATAATAAATACTGGTGTTTTTGTCCATCTTGATATCTTTCTTGTTATCTTTCCGTATATGCTTGTCCAGTAATATATGTCCAGACATATACTTCTTGACAGACAGGCAGAAAGTGACTCAGAACATAGGCGACACTGTCATAAGCCATCATAGTTTAATAGGGGTAAAACCCAATGATGGGCGGGTGAGGAGAGCCTGTTTCTCTATTTCCATTTTTAGCTCGCGCAGACGAGTTCACAGCAAGCGCGCACACGTGGATTTGACTCATGTCTCGAGTGCCACTCAGATGCTTTTCCCCTCAGAATTGAATGTCTGTTTATATTTTATCTATTTTCCTTTGTCCCTGTTCCTTCTCACATGAACAGATAGCATTAGGTAGGTACATCATAATATAATATAATGAAAGCTCTAGACTGAACAAAGTGATGAACTGATATGAGCCTATTTTGAATTGAATGGCGCATTATCGCCATTACAGTTTTTGAGTAGTAAAAACACACAGATCTTGTTGGAAATTATGATTTTTAAGGAAAGTTCACTAGATTGCATGTTCTAATGGCATATGAAAACAACCAACATGGCAACAGCATTAAGGCAAGTAGCTTTAAAGTGTACAAACGCAGCCGCGAATCCCGGGTTATCGCATGTTAAATGTTGTTTTATGTCATATCATTGTTATACCTTATTTATCATTGTTGTTTATCATTGTTTTACCTAATTAAAGGAAAAAATATTTTCCTGTCAACAACAACACATATATAGGCCCACCTATACAGTGCAATGTACTGACCAATTCACAAACAACAATCGCTGACTTGATGCGGTTCTTTTAAAAGAATCAATTGAATTGATTGCTGAATCGTTCTGGAAAAACATTGGAGTGCAATGTGCTGTTCAATTCCCAAACGAATTACCTGATTGACGCGGTTCTTTTAAATGGTCTACTGAATCGATTGCCGACTCAGTTTTACACTGAATCTAATAAATTAGTCATTGGTTTGAATCACTTACCGAAGCATCTAGGGCTTATTTTCAGGTTGAATAAAATGTAATTGTCACTTGCTCAGTGAAAATGTAGGTTATGATGCTTTATTCAAAATGTACAGAGCCCCGCACATGACATGCAGGAAAAAAATAGTAGGCTAAATCGTGCGCATGGTTGAGCAAATCGAGGGAACGAAATAGTAAAACGTGCGCATGATTTAACAAATCGAGGGAACGAAATAGTAAAACGTGAACATGATTTAACAAATCGAGGGAACGAAATAGTAAAACGTGAGCATGATTTAACAAATCGAGGGAACGAAATAGTAAAACGTGCGCATGATTTAACAAATCGAGGGAACGAAATAGTAAAACGTGCGCATGATTTAACAAATCGAGGGAACGAAATAGTAAAACGTGAGCATGATTTAACAAATCGAGGGAACGAAATAGTAAATCTTGCACATGATTTAACAAATCGAGGGAACGAAATAGTAAAACGTGAGCATGATTTAACAAATCGAGGGAACGAAATAGTAAAACGTGAGCATGATTTAACAAATCGAGGGAACGAAATAGTAAAACGTGCGCATGATTTAACAAATCGAGGGAACGAAATAGTAAAACGTGCGCATGATTTAACAAATCGAGGGAACGAAATAGTAAAACGTGAGCATGATTTAACAAATCGAGGGAACGAAATAGTAAGACGTGAGCATGATTTAGCAAATCGAGGGAACGAAATAGTAAATCTTGCACATGATTTAACAAATCGAGGGAACGAAATAGTAAATCTTGCGCATGATTTAGCAAATCGAGGGAACGAAATAGTAAATCTTGCGCATGATTTAACAAATCGAGGGAACGAAATAGTAAAACGTGAGCATGATTTAACAAATCGAGGGAACGAAATAGTAAGACGTGAGCATGATTTAGCAAATCGAGGGAACGAAATAGTAAATCTTGCACATGATTTAACAAATCGAGGGAACGAAATAGTAAATCTTGCGCATGATTTAGCAAATCGAGGGAACGAAATAGTAAATCTTGCGCATGATTTAACAAATCGAGGGAACGAAATAGTAAAACGTGAGCATGATTTAGCAAATCGAGGGAACGAAATAGTAAATCTTGCACATGATTTAACAAATCGAGGGAACGAAATAGTAAATCTTGCGCATGATTTAGCAAATCGAGGGAACGAAATAGTAAATCTTGCGCATGATTTAACAAATCGAGGGAACGAAATAGTAAAACGTGAGCATGATTTAGCAAATCGAGGGAACGAAATAGTAAATCTTGCACATGATTTAACAAATCGAGGGAACGAAATAGTAAATCTTGCGCATGATTTAACAAATCGAGGGAACGAAATACTAAAACGTGCGCATGATTTAACAAATCGAGGGAACGAAATAGTAAAACGTGTACATGATTTAACAAATCGAGGGAACGAAATACTAAAACGTGAGCATGATTTAACAAATTGAGGGAACGAAATAGTAAAACGTGAGCATGATTTAACAAATCGAGGGAACGAAATAGTAAAACGTGAGCATGATTTAACAAATCGAGGGAACGAAATACTGAAACGTGAGCATGATTTAACAAATCGAGGGAACGAAATAGTAAAACGTGTGCATGATTTAACAAATCGAGGGAACGAAATACTAAAACGTGAGCATGATTTAACAAATTGAGGGAACGAAATAGTAAAACGTGTACATGATTTAACAAATCGAGGGAACGAAATACTAAAACGTGAGCATGATTTAACAAATTGAGGGAACGAAATAGTAAAACGTGAGCATGATTTAACAAATCGAGGGAACGAAATAGTAAAACGTGAGCATGATTTAACAAATCGAGGGAACGAAATACTGAAACGTGCGCATGATTTAACAAATCGAGGGAACGAAATAGTAAAACGTGTGCATGATTTAACAAATCGAGGGAACGAAATACTGAAACGTGAGCATGATTTAACAAATCGAGGGAACGAAATAGTAAAACGTGTGCATGATTTAACAAATCGAGGGAACGAAATACTAAAACGTGAGCATGATTTAACAAATCGAGGGAACGAAATAGTAAAACGTGCGCATGATTTAACAAATCGAGGGAACAAAATACTAAAACGTGAGCATGATTTAACAAATCGAGGGAACGAAATAGTAAAACGTGAGCATGATTTAACAAATCGAGGGAACGAAATACTAAAACGTGAGCATGATTTAACAAATCGAGGGAACGAAATAGTAAAACGTGTGCATGATTTAACAAATCGAGGGAACGAAATACTAAAACGTGAGCATGATTTAACAAATCGAGGGAACGAAATAGTAAAACGTGCGCATGATTTAACAAATCGAGGGAACGAAATACTAAAACGTGAGCATGATTTAGCAAATCGAGGGAACGAAATAGTAAATCTTGCGCATGATTTAACAAATCGAGGGAACGAAATAGTAAAACGTGCGCATGATTTAACAAATCGAGGGAACGAAATACTAAAACGTGAGCATGATTTAGCAAATCGAGGGAACGAAATAGTAAAACGTGAGCATGATTTAGCAAATCGAGGGAACGAAATAGTAAAACGTGAGCATGATTTAGCAAATCGAGGGGACGAAATAGTAAATCTTGCGCATGATTTATCAAATCGAGGGAACGAAATAGTAAAACGTGAGCATGATTTAGCAAATCGAGGGAACGAAATAGTAAAACGTGAGCATGATTTAGCAAATCGAGGGGACGAAATAGTAAAACGTGCGCATGATTTAGCAAATCGAGGGGACGAAATAGTAAAACGTGAGCATGATTTAACAAATCGAGGGAACGAAATACTAAAACGTGTGCATGATTTAGCAAATCGAGGGAACGAAATAGTAAAACGTGTGCATGATTTAGCAAATCGAGGGAACGAAATAGTAAAACGTGCGCATGATTTAGCAAATCGAGGGAACGAAATAGTAAACCGTGTGCATGATTTAGCAAATCGAGGGAACGAAATAGTAAAACGTGAGCATGATTTAGCAAATCGAGGGGACGAAATAGTAAAACGTGTGCATGATTTAACAAATCGAGGGAACGAAATAGTAAAACGTGTGCATGATTTAGCAAATGGAGGGAATGAAATAGTAAAACGTGTGCATGATTTAGCAAATCGAGGGGACGAAATAGTAAAACGTGTGCATGATTTAGCAAATCGAGGGGACGAAATAGTAAAACGTGCGCATGATTTAGCAAATGGAGGGAACGAAATAGTAAAACGCGTGCATGATTTAACAAATCGAGGGGACGAAATAGTAAAACGTGCGCATGATTTAGCAAATCGAGGGGACGAAATAGTAAAACGTGTGCATGATTTAACAAATCGAGGGGACGAAATAGTAAAACGTGTGCATGATTTAGCAAATGGAGGGAACGAAATAGTAAAACGCGTGCATGATTTAACAAATCGAGGGGACGAAATAGTAAAACGTGCGCATGATTTAACAAATCGAGGGGACGAAATAGTAAAACGTGCGCATGATTTAGCAAATGGAGGGAACGAAATAGTAAAACGCGTGCATGATTTAGCAAATCGAGGGGACGAAATAGTAAAACGTGCGCATGATTTAGCAAATGGAGGGAACGAAATAGTAAAACGCGTGCATGATTTAACAAATCGAGGGGACGAAATAGTAAAACGTGTGCATGATTTAACAAATCAAGGGAACGAAATAGTAAAACGCGTGCATGATTTAACAAATCGAGGGGACGAAATAGTAAAACGTGCGCATGATTTAGCAAATGGAGGGAACGAAATAGTAAAACGCGTGCATGATTTAGCAAATCGGGGGGACGAAATAGTAAAACGTGCGCATGATTTAGCAAATGGAGGGAACGAAATAGTAAAACGCGTGCATGATTTAACAAATCGAGGGGACGAAATAGTAAAACGTGTGCATGATTTAGCAAATCGAGGGGACGAAATAGTAAAACGTGTGCATGATTTAGCAAATCGAGGGGACGAAATAGTAAAACGTGTGCATGATTTAGCAAATCGAGGGGACGAAATAGTAAAACGTGTGCATGATTTAACAAATCGAGGGGACGAAATAGTAAAACGTGTGCATGATTTAACAAATCGAGGGGACGAAATAGTAAAACGTGCGCATGATTTAGCAAATCGAGGGGACGAAATAGCAAAACGTGTGCATGATTTAGCAAATCGAGGGGACGAAATAGTAAAACGTGTGCATGATTTAGCAAATCGAGGGGACGAAATAGTAAAACGTGTGCATGATTTAACAAATCGAGGGGACGAAATAGTAAAACGTGTGCATGATTTAACAAATCGAGGGGACGAAATAGTAAAACGTGCGCATGATTTAGCAAATGGAGGGAACGAAATAGTAAAACGTGAGCATGATTTAACAAATCGAGGGGACGAAATAGTAAAACGTGTGCATGATTTAGCAAATCGAGGGGACGAAATAGTAAAACGTGTGCATGATTTAACAAATCGAGGGGACGAAATAGTAAAACGTGTGCATGATTTAGCAAATCGAGGGGACGAAATAGTAAAACGTGTGCATGATTTAACAAATCGAGGGGACGAAATAGTAAAACGTGTGCATGATTTAGC
Source organism: Ancherythroculter nigrocauda (assembly GCA_036281575.1). Lineage (NCBI taxonomy): Eukaryota > Metazoa > Chordata > Actinopteri > Cypriniformes > Xenocyprididae > Ancherythroculter > Ancherythroculter nigrocauda. The sequence continues at coordinate 2,937,955 of VTFQ01000016.1, read as the reverse complement.
AAATCAAGGGAACGAAATAGTAAAACGTGTGCATGATTTAACAAATCGAGGGGACGAAATAGTAAAACGTGTGCATGATTTAGCAAATCGAGGGGACGAAATAGTAAAACGTGTGCATGATTTAACAAATCGAGGGGACGAAATAGTAAAACGTGTGCATGATTTAGCAAATCGAGGGGACGAAATAGTAAAACGTGTGCATGATTTAGCAAATCGAGGGGACGAAATAGTAAAACGTGCGCATGATTTAGCAAATGGAGGGAACGAAATAGTAAAACGTGTGCATGATTTAGCAAATCGAGGGGACGAAATAGTAAAACGTGTGCATGATTTAACAAATCGAGGGAACGAAATAGTAAAACGTGTGCATGATTTAGCAAATGGAGGGAATGAAATAGTAAAACGAGTGCATGATTTAGCAAATCGAAGGAACGAAATAGTAAATCGTGCGCATGATTTAGCAAATGGAGGGAACGAAATAGTAAAACGCGTGCATGATTTAGCAAATCGAGGGGACGAAATAGTAAAACGTGCGCATGATTTAGCAAATGGAGGGAACGAAATAGTAAAACGCGTGCATGATTTAGCAAATCGAGGGGACGAAATAGTAAAACGTGCGCATGATTTAGCAAATGGAGGGAACGAAATAGTAAAACGCGTGCATGATTTAACAAATCGAGGGGACGAAAAAGTAAAACGTGTGCATGATTTAACAAATCAAGGGAACGAAATAGTAAAACGCGTGCATGATTTAACAAATCGAGGGGACGAAATAGTAAAACGTGCGCATGATTTAGCAAATGGAGGGAACGAAATAGTAAAACGCGTGCATGATTTAGCAAATCGGGGGGACGAAATAGTAAAACGTGCGCATGATTTAGCAAATGGAGGGAACGAAATAGTAAAACGCGTGCATGATTTAACAAATCGAGGGGACGAAATAGTAAAACGTGTGCATGATTTAGCAAATCGAGGGGACGAAATAGTAAAACGTGTGCATGATTTAGCAAATCGAGGGGACGAAATAGTAAAACGTGTGCATGATTTAGCAAATCGAGGGGACGAAATAGTAAAACGTGTGCATGATTTAACAAATCGAGGGGACGAAATAGTAAAACGTGTGCATGATTTAACAAATCGAGGGGACGAAATAGTAAAACGTGCGCATGATTTAGCAAATCGAGGGGACGAAATAGCAAAACGTGTGCATGATTTAGCAAATCGAGGGGACGAAATAGTAAAACGTGTGCATGATTTAGCAAATCGAGGGGACGAAATAGTAAAACGTGTGCATGATTTAACAAATCGAGGGGACGAAATAGTAAAACGTGTGCATGATTTAACAAATCGAGGGGACGAAATAGTAAAACGTGCGCATGATTTAGCAAATGGAGGGAACGAAATAGTAAAACGTGAGCATGATTTAACAAATCGAGGGGACGAAATAGTAAAACGTGTGCATGATTTAGCAAATCGAGGGGACGAAATAGTAAAACGTGTGCATGATTTAACAAATCGAGGGGACGAAATAGTAAAACGTGTGCATGATTTAGCAAATCGAGGGGACGAAATAGTAAAACGTGTGCATGATTTAACAAATCGAGGGGACGAAATAGTAAAACGTGTGCATGATTTAGCAAATCAAGGGAACGAAATAGTAAAACGCGTGCATGATTTAACAAATCGAGGGAACGAAATAGTAAAACGTGTGCATGATTTAACAAATCGAGGGGACGAAATAGTAAAACGTGTGCATGATTTAGCAAATCGAGGGGACGAAATAGTAAAACGTGTGCATGATTTAACAAATCGAGGGGACGAAATAGTAAAACGTGTGCATGATTTAGCAAATCGAGGGGACGAAATAGTAAAACGTGTGCATGATTTAGCAAATCGAGGGGACGAAATAGTAAAACGTGCGCATGATTTAGCAAATGGAGGGAACGAAATAGTAAAACGTGTGCATGATTTAGCAAATCGAGGGGACGAAATAGTAAAACGTGTGCATGATTTAACAAATCGAGGGAACGAAATAGTAAAACGTGTGCATGATTTAGCAAATGGAGGGAATGAAATAGTAAAACGAGTGCATGATTTAGCAAATCGAAGGAACGAAATAGTAAATCGTGCGCACAATTAATTTTTTTTCCCTGCATGTCATGTGCAGAGCTCCGTAAAAATGAGCCAAGATTTGTTGCCGTTTCTTTTTTGAAAGTGATGTTGAAAGTGCTAATTTGTAAGAATAGTGAAACTTAAATCAGATTGCTGAATTGTTATTCAAATTAAAACACATGCCTAGTAAAATATATAATTTTTGTACGTAGTTTAAAATACAAACATTACTGCCAACATAAAATGGATTTGTTTTCCACTGCTGCAACAACAAATCTAGCAGGAATCATTGTACTATATGTGTTCTGCTAAGAGTATTATAGTAGTATGTTGTTCCAAACATAGCCAGTGTGTCAGAGCCTGAGGATCACGTGGTGATGAAGGTAAACACTGTGCACAGCAGCAGCACTGTAAGCCTGGCCTCTGTTTCCTGGAATTGTTATTGTGCTAAAGCCGCATCAGCAGTCAGTCAGTCAGTCAGTCAGTCATTCGCTCTCTTCAGGGGTTTGCCCGCCCCTCCCTGACCGTCTGCACACTGCAGGCTTTTCACGGTCACATGGGTGTCCTCTCCGTGTCTCTCTCTCTTTCTGCTTTCATTCGAGTCACGAACGCCCTCCTCCTTTTCCCCTCCACCCCTCTGTGCACTGTCAGGTCACCCGCTTGTTTGCTCAGATGGAAATGGAGAGGAAATGAAACGAATGCACTGAGCTGGGCTTAACCCTTCGCTGGGATGAGCCGTCTGCCCAACAAAATAACCCACATCTGATAATATAACGCATCCCCCACTGCGCTGCTTTGTCAATATGAAATGCAATTGACCCTGTTTACTTTCTTAGCCATATTGTGAGCTGATGGCATGTTATTGTAAAGGAAAATAATAATAGTTTGTCCTCAAGATCTTTCATCAAAATAACATAATGCAATAATCTGCTCTGCAGCTACTTTCCATTTCAGCTGACATCATCATGATTGGCATGGGTGGGGGGAAAGTCAAGCTTGTTTGAACCAGGGGTCACGGTTTAGCTGGTTAGTATGGTCCAGTTAGCCCCTGCTGGCAGATGCTGTAACTGCACCTTATGGGGGCAAGAAAGCATTTTTCTCCATTGACAGAAGTAGAATTTTTATTTTTTTTTTGCAAGCAACATTTAAATGCCAAATGTTTCATTGTTTTATAGGAGATGCTTTAGTGCCAAAAAAGAACACTTGGTTGAGGAATATTTATTTATTTGTGTATTTTCTGTTTCAGATTTGCAACAGATTATACTGGGTTCGAAACTGACCAGTTCACACTGACCAATTACTTTGCTTATGTCTATGGAAAGTAGAACTATTGAGGAAAAAAGGCCAAATTATTATTGACAACAAATGCCATATATATATATATGTATATATACTTAGGGCTGTCGATTTAACACGATAATTTGACTAATTATTTATGGTTAATTAAAACAATTAAACGTGTTAAAATTAACACATTTAATGCACCAGACCTATGTAGGTCATGTGACATTTCATACAGATGATTGATGAAGGATATGATGCATGGCAACAACTCTCTGCGTGATGAAACCTATAGAATGCAGTCAGAAAGTCCCTAAAATTCAAGATATTGGGCAAAAATGCCCCTATTTGAGTTTTTGACTCATATTTAGATCATAAGAGTTAAGCAATATCACACGTGCAATGTTATGCGAGTGCTGTTTTTGTCCCAAATATAACAAATGCGATAGCCTATAAATTTTATACAACAGTTCATTAAATAAGAAGTTAATATTGTTATTTTAGACACAATATTGTCTGTTTTGTTCAAGTTTGCCAATGAAACTATAAAGGCAAAGCAAAACTGTTCATCTCTATAACAAACATTCTACAAAACATTCAAACATTTCATTTCTGAATCCGCGTTTTGAACGAACCGAGTGAAACCAATGATTCAGCGGACCATTCATAAAAAACTTGTTGGACTTGAAGCGGCGCTACACAAACTGATCAGTGTATGACATCAAAGTACAGAGAGAGCGATTCAGAAGCAAACAGAGCCGTCTGCTCTCTAATCGCTCTACTTTGTCATACACTGATCGGTCTGTGTAGCGCCGCTTCAAGTCCAACAAGCCTGAAGAGAGCCATTTATTTCGCTCCTGAATGAATCAGCCGTTTGAATGAATGAATGAACGAATGACTTAATCATTTACCGCAACCTACTGGCAGTTTTAGTGTCTTATTTGGGGTCTAATTTTATTTAATAATTAATTTCATATTTCCATATTAATTTAAAAAAAAAATGAAATGAGGCCTAAAAATGAAAATTCAGTCATCATTTACTCAAACTCATGGTCCAAAAGTTCATGTGTAATAAATTCCATGTTGAATCAAATAAAATATTTCCTTCTGAAGCTACTTTAGTAAAATCTATTTGATGCTTTACACAATAATGAATTCAAATTATCTTTTGGGGTTAATTTCTCAGCCAAAATTGATGTGTGATTAATTAAGGTGCATGTAAACCTGTTGTAGGACACTAGAATAGCATAATAGGGTTACTTTATGACACAGTCTTAACATAGTAGCTATGTTTATACAACTGGCTGCAGGTCTTAGAAAAATAGAAATGGATCTAAATTTCTGCAAAAGAAACACAGTTTGTGTTTTAAAACCACCTTAAACAGGCTTTGAATGGAGCTCAGTATCACACAAAGCAAATGTTGGAGTAATATGAAGCACCTGGGTGCAGGATTGTGGTTGAAGCTTTTCTGTTTCTTCTGGATTTTTTTCAGAGCTGCATAAACATGACAAGTTCTAGAATGAGATTAGAATAGTTTGAAGATTTCAATGTTCTCAAATGTATTTGGTTGAACTTGAAATCCTCTGTCTGTTGTGTTCATTGGTAAGTCAAGTCAAATGATGTTCATATTTAGAATATCAATATCTTCATGCCTTAAAGTCACATTTAACAGATTAAAGCCGAGCGATGATATTTTTTACATTTTGCGACGTTACTAGCAATCAAGCAGATGAGATTTGCTGTACAGTATATATCATTTATGCGGATAAAGTTGGACATATCCAACTTTATTTTACATTTTGCAACGATATAAACAATCAAGCAGTTGATCATCATAAATTAAGTATCATTCAAAAGCTTAAACACTCAGAATTCATCCTGTGAAAACCGTTTTGAAATTGTTCTTTATCAGGCTCAATTTTTGTGATATCAACTTCAAATTCGGAACACAACTTCATTAAACATGTTGAATTTCTAGCAATTTTAGAGTCCAGATTATTTTATAAAATATATATTTGGTATAAAATAAAATTTAGTTCAGTACATTTTCTTCAAAGTAAACTTAAAGGGGACCTATTATTCCACTTTTACAAGATGTAATATAAGTCTCTGGCGTCCCCAGAATGTGTGTGTGAAGTTTCAGCTCAAAATCCCCCACAGATCATTTATTATAGCTTGTCAAATTTGTCCCTATTTGGGTGTGAGCAAAAACACGCTGTTTTTGTGTGTGTCCCTTTAAATGCAAATGAGCTGCTGCTCCCGCCCCCTTTCCAGAAGAGGGCGGAGCTTTAACAGCTCAACAACAACAAAGCTGGAGAATCTCACGCAGACAAAATGACGAAAGTGTTCAGCCTTACATTGTTCAAACCGGAGTCGACACTGATGGAGAGACTCAGGAAGAAGTTACAACTTTTAGATGTTTCTGAATGGTTAGTGGATAAATTGATGTAGTTGCTGTGGAGTTGATTCAACTCATCCACTAGCATGTGCCGTCATGTTCATCTTTTGTGTTGAATTGACCTTCGTTTGGTGTAAAATGACGGCATGTCAACAACACTCTACTACAACAACTCTTCCTCTTCTCTAAAGCAGCCCAACATGGCCCCGCCCCCTTTGTTGCGTGTTCTCGGGGGCGGGGTTTATGTAAATTTTAGGGTTTGTGATGTCACTAACCCAGGAAGAAGCTCGTTGTAGTCCCTACCAGCCGTTTGTAGTCCTTAAACAGCGATTTCTGTACAAAAATATCTCCCTGTGCATTGAACTTTGAGCGTTGAAACTTTGCAGATGTTGTTTATGATCAAACAGCAACATTACACACTAACTAAAGTTAAAAAAGTCAAATCATAATCAAGGACCACTTCTAGAACTTTTGTTACACATAATATATAACAATTTTTTCATTTAATTTAGATAGAAATAGCTTTACTGTGATATATGCTGTTAGAGTGATATAAATGAAATAAGATTTAGGTCTTATAACATCCGCGCTGGACTTTTCCATATGTGAGTGTGAGAAGCTTGTGCAGAGCAGAGTGGAGATGTTTTGTTTGGATTTCTTTGCAGGGCCGCTGATCCACTTTATCTTCAGATTATTTGTGTGGCTCTGCAATAAATGGCTCGCAGACTCAAACTCTTGTGTGTCTACCCTTACATGGTCTGACAAACATTGCCCTCATTTTCTCTCATGCTTTCTAAGCTAGAGACGTCCGAATGACCTTATATGATCTGAACTCATTTTGGGAAGTACCTACATGGTCAGCTAACAGAAAAATAAAAATATATGTTGACAGGAATATTGACAATATAACAACATAGTTAAATTCACCCTGAAGGATTTTGTGATGACTGACTCACTTTACAGCTTCTTTCCAAATAATTAAAAGCACACGGTTTGAAATTAGATTTTAAAAGATTACGTGAGAAGAAAGAGAGTTTATTCCACACATGAGAGCATAAACAAGAGTAGGAGGGTGTTTAGATTTGTGATGACACAACAACACAGAATCTGCATGTTACACAAGAAGAAGGCGAAAACTATGAGCCACAGCGCACAGATCAAAGCAAAGGTCACTGATTCATATACATGACGCACACTCGGTTACATCAGCAGATTTTAACAGAGTCACTTTTAAGAGCTTGTATGCATTTCTGCACACAAAATGTAGCTCAAATACTAGTGACATGCCAAGGTCAATGGAAGGAATGCATAAACTGCTAAATATAATGTATACATTTAAAGGGGTGCTTTAATATGATTTCTCTTTTTTAACTTTAGTTAGTGTGTAATGTTGCTGTTTGATCATAAACAACATCTGCAAAGTTACGACGCTCAAAGTTCAATGCAAAGAGAGATATTTTCTTTTACAGAAATCACTTGGACTACAACAAACGGCTGGTAGGGACTACAATGAGCTTCTTCCTGGGTTAGTGACATCACAAACCCTAAAATTTACATAAACCCCGCCCCCGAGAGCATGCAACAAAGGGGGCGGGGCCATGTTGGGCTGCTTTAGAGAAGAGGAAGAGTTGTTGTAGTAGAGTGTTGTTGACATGCCGTCATTTTACACCAAACGAGGGTCAATTCAACACAAAAGATGAACATGACGGCACATGCTAGTGGATGAGTTGAATCAACTCCACAGCAACTACATCAATTTATCCACTAACCGTTCAGAAACGTCTAAAAGTTGTAACTTCTTCCTGAGTCTCTCCATCAGTGTCGACTCCGGTTTGAACAATGTAAGGCTGAAAACTTTCATCATTTTGGCTGCGTGAGATTCTCCAGCTTTGTTGTTGTTGAGCTGTTAAAGCTCCGCCCTCTTCTGGAAAATTGTTTCTACACCAATTTCTTTCAGGGCATATAGGATAAAAATGGATAACGAAGGTGACCTTTGACCCGAGAGATGACATAGATCATATATCAGAATCCTCTGACATTTTTCTTTAAAACTTCTTGTTTTAGACTTTGTGACCGTTGTTTTGTTTTGCTCTGCGCGTCCACGATCGTCAATTCTCACCTGAGCTTGGATTTTTTCATGCATGCGCGTACGGCCATTACCAGAAGCTACTGATTACAGTTTATAAAGTTTATAAAGTTTAAAAAAACCCATTGCTTCGCTTCAGAAGGCCTTTATTAACCCCCTGGAGTCGTATGGATTATATTTATGATGGATGGATGTGCTTTTTGGAGCTTCAAAATCTTGACCCCTATTCATTCCCATTATAAAGCTTGGAAGAATCAGGATATTATATAATATAACTCTGATTGTGTTCGTCTGAAAGAAGAAAGTCATATACACCTAGGATGGCTTGAGAGTGAGTAAATTATTTTTGCATGAACGGTAACGCTTTAGATTACAGCCCAGAAAGTACTGCGTAATTACAACAAATTTACAGAGTGACTTTCAATAATTATAGTGTAACTATACAGTAAGTATGTGTAAGTATAGGGGAACAATATGTAAAGTATTGTGAATAAAGGGGTAACAACACTCTTGTTTCATGTAGTTACAGGGTAAGTAATTAATAAAATGCAAACAATCTGATATCACTGATTCCGAAACCTTTATTTGATACCTTTATTGCAACATGAAATAAGAGGGTAACAAGCTCCACTTTAATTTACAGCCCGTAATGTCATACTTACCCTGTAACTACATGAAAAATACATGTAATACATGTATACAAAAGTATATTTCCCCATGTATTAAAAAAGATTGCAATAGTTCATTCTACTTGCCTTGAAACAACTTAAAGGTGCTAAAGAGGATGTTTTGTTTTATACATTTTTGCAATATTACTTGAAACTGTCTTTACTAACTGATAAAAGACTATTTATTAGGTGCACTGAAAGGAATAATATTAATATACATCATCTGTGCACGAGGTAGGGCCTTAAAAACATCAGCCAATCGTTTACGCGATCATCGCGTAAACGATTGGCCCTCTGGCTTGTCAATCACTGCCGTGACGTTCCTTGTGAGAGACGAGCGCGGCTGCACACTCCAGTAACTTTCCACACTCCACAGGCGCCACATGCAATGTTTTTGTCAGGAGACAGGAGTAACAACTGCAGATTATGAGTTACCTGCGGTGAGTCCGACATAATGAATCCACTAACACGACACAGCGAATGCCGGTGGTAAACACTTGTGTTCCAATACTCGTGTTTACGAGTTTTGGGAGGCGTTCCCTTGAAAGCAGGGGGGTTGTTCTTACGCATGCGCTCATTTCAAAAACTAACAGTCTTTGGTTTCTCAGTTGACGAAAAGATCCTCTTTATCACCTTTAATCAGTGCACTTGCTAAATTGCTCCCAAATGTAAGATTGTTGTCTATATCATAACAGTGTAAGTACCCCTTAGTTATAAAATATTTACAGTATAAATAATTTGTTATTTTCCTGGTTGTTCCCCCTTTATTCCCAATACTTTATATATTGTTCCCCTATACTTACATATACTTACTGTATAGTAACACTATAATTATTGAAAGTTACGCTGTAAATTCTTTGTAATTATGCAGTACTTTCCGGGCTGTAATCTAAAGCGTTACCGCATGAACTAACCTTTTAACAGTGCCATATTCAATAACATGCTAAAACTATTCAGAGAGTTGTAATGATTGAAATAGATTTCTTTTGTTTTTAGGTGGTACACATCTTTATACAATTTATAAATCAGGTTGCATTACAGAACTTCTTAATTCTCGACTTAAAAGTTAAAAGTTGACATTTCTAAATGGGTTTGTAAAAATAATGATTGTTTTTCTGTCACAGACTGCATGCAAGCACATCCAGACTCTCCCTGTCTGAGCGACCTGCCTACAGGCTATTGTGACCGGTTTGCCCTGCTGCGTCTCCCTGAATCTTCATCCCTTCAACAATGGCAGGGGTCGGCAGGGGTCGGCAAGGGTGTAGGACCCCAGGGAAACGGCATCTCGTGCTTCCCTCAAGCACTTCCTGTGCATGTCACTCCAGAGCCAGGCCCGTGTCTCTGATCAAAGGCCAAAAACAGGAGAAGACAACAGGGTGACACTGACATGTCTGCACGCTGAAGGATGTCCTGAACAGGGTGGGGTGAATTGTGATTTGGCTTCTCAGAAGCCCCTGCATCCTCAACCCGGGAACCCTGCGGCAGGGCTGACCATCACCATGGCAACTCAAGCCTGGGTCTCATGGAAAGGATGGAAGACAATAGTGGAGGTTTGTGGATAAAGAAAAGATTCATACGTCAAGCATCAGTATTGCTGTAACGCTTAAATTATCGGCCGATACCGATTATTGGCCGAGATATCGGTGCATCTCTTATATATTTATTACTGTCAAATCGATTAAACGCATGTAACATAAAATTTTGTATGTGTGTGTGTGTGTGTGTGTATATGTATTGCCCGAACATAACTAATATATAACATACAAAGTTAATATGACAACCTGATGGCAAACACTTATACTGTATATCCTACAGTATTAAAGGTGCAATGTGTAATATTTTGCAGTAAAATATCCAAAAACCACTAGGCCACTGTTATATATTTTGTTCACTTGAGTACTTACAATATCCCAAATGTTTGCAACTATTTGTAAATCGTGAGAAAATTGCAATTTTAACCAAGGCTCCGGGACGTGTGAGGAGTCGCCTGTTAGTGGCGTCATACCCGCGTTACCCTCGGTTTCCGCTTTTATTTTGTAGAAACCATGGAAACACCAAAGACACTTTAATATTTACATGTTTTAATAGACAAGGGAACAACTGTTTTGATATATTTATAGACAGAAAACTAATTATTGTTATATAGCTCAACATGTTTAGTCTTGTTGTTTAAATCTAATTTTCTTGATTTTTTGCGAGTCTCATGCTTTACCATGCCTCAGAGAAAAACACTATTTTGTGAAGTAGCTAACATAGCATAATCAGATGCAGCTTTATTTTTAGTAACAGTAATACAGCATTTTCTCCATCATACAATATGTTTTAAAATCAATTGCATGCCATTTCTCAACACAAGCCATCCAGCATTTAATATGATATTGTAAAATCGATCGATCTTACTGCAGTGTGTAACAGTGTCTCACAGCAGCCGCCGAGCGAACGCACAGAGTAACGTTATAACATCATTTTCAACACTCTCAAATGTATCTAATATGATAAACAGAGCTGCGTTACCTCATACTCATGACCGGAAAAGCGGAAGCGGCGCCGGCGACTGTGTCATAATAAAAGTCCCGCTGCTCATGAGGCGTGTGTTGATCAATCGCTCCAGCTCCTCGTTCAGCTCCACAACACTCGCTCCTGCTCTGCTTCATACTACAGTAACGTTAATAATCGCATCCATGAACATGATTTCTTGCCGAGTCCTATCCCTATTATTTTGCACCATCCGTTGAGGTGGAGACCACATGTCCCAAGATTCCGCACTCAAACTTGGCGTCATCAAGCTACCCCTTTGTTTTGAATAGGCCTCTAGCGACCTCTAGCGGACAAAATTATTACATATTGTACCTTTAATAGTTAGATTTACAATGTTATTGTGCAGATACATTCCTGTTCAGGACAACACAAAAAAAAAAAAAACATTTATTAAATTTGATAACATCCTACTATTCAAGACACTTTACATCTAATAATACAGTCTACAGTCTGTTTAGTGAAGATCCTGTCTGTTAGACCTGTCATGCAAACAAAACAACACTGTTTAAAATGTCTGTTTTGTCTTCCGTATCCGTTCTGAGCAGAAGTGACATCTCATTCATTTGTGCTGGTCCAGGTCCATCCACATGATGACACGAGTTCAGCCACGGATCCGTGTGCCTCGGTGAGTGACGCGCACTCGTTTCACATCTGTCCCACGCAAACACATTACAAATGTAGATGATAAAAGTCACAAGTTACAGCTTCACACAGCAAAGAGACGTCAGATGAGGAAATGTTCATGCAGTACTCTAGATGTGTGCTTTCATTTAGAAGCACAAATGATATTTTGTTCAACTGAATTTGAGTTGCATCTAAGGTTAATAGATGAACTGTCACTGCACCTTACAAACAAGGTGTACAGGTACCTTAACCATACCTGTGAACACGTATTTGCAGCTCTAAATGTAGCTGCCAGTATTCATGTGTTTTATTTTAGCAGATCATCATATTTTAGCGACTGAGTTCATTGCAGCAGTGGGTAATTGCTGACATTTTTGCAGTAATTTTGCAGTCATTATCTTAATATTGTGTTGTTTTTGTTCACACATTTGGATGTTTTCATGAATACCTGCTCGCATGAGATACTCAATTAGTGTAGCTTATTATCTTTCATGGAAATAAAAGTTATAAGATTAGAAAGGTGGCTGATAGTCAATATGGATGTGATATAGGCTAATACAATGATAGCAAGCGTTTACGTGCAAACATATTTTTTTTACACATTTTCTCAAAATTTAGGGTTGTTATAGTTAATTAAAAATAAAACCAGAAAATGTGTTACTTGAAATATAATAAACTTTAACTGACATGAAATAATCTTTTTAAGCTAAGTATATACAGTATGTATATATATGTATATCTATGTATATTTTATTTACTGTAAATTGATTTTATTTAAGCTAGTTGCCAAAGCAATATTTCTCATTTTCATTTAGTTCAACTTTATGTACTAAAATAGGTAAAACTGAAGTAAAAATAATCAAAATATATAGATGTGTATAAAAAAAGCTAATAAAATGACAAAAAACAGCAAAATTATTACAATTTTAACTAAAATCAAAATGAAAACAAAATATATTAATAAAAAGTATAGTAGTAGTATCTCAATGAAACTAAAATAACACTTTTAAAAATTCAGTAAACATATTTGCAGCGATGAGATTTTCGGTATTTTTTTATATACCGTTTTAATATTTATTAATTACGGAAAAGGATTAGGGCCAAGCAATAATAAAAAAAATAAAACCATCTCAAGATTAAAGTTGTTAAATTTCGAGAAAAAAGTTGAGATAAAATGTTGAGAATAAACTCGTTAAATTACGAGAAAAAACTCGTTAAATTATGATAAAAAAACTTGTTAAATTACGAGAACAAATTTGTTAAATTATGAGAAAAATGTTGTTAAATTTCGAGAAAAAAGTCGAGATAAAATGTTGAAAATAAAGTCATTAAATTACGAGAAAAAAGTCATTAAATTATGAGAACAAATTCGTTAAATTATGAGAAAAATGTAGTTAAATTTCAAGAAAAAAGTCGAGATAAAATGTTGAGAATAAAGTCATTAAATTATGAGAAAAAAGTCATTAAATTACGAGAACAAATTCGTTAAATTATGAGAAAAATGTTGTTAAATTTCGAGAAAAAAGTCGAGATAAAATGTTGAAAATAAAGTCATTAAATTATGAGAAAAGAGTCATTAAATTATGAGAACAAATTCGTTAAATTAGGAGAAAAATGTCGTTAAATTTCAAGAAAAAAGTCGAGATAAAATGTTGAGAATAAAGTCATTAAATTATGAGAAAAAAGTCGTTAAATTATGAGAACAAATTCGTTTAATTATTCTCATAATTTAATGACTATTCTCAACATTTTATCTCGACTTTTTTCTCGAAATTTAACAACTTTAATCTCGAGATGGTTTTATTTTTTTTATTATTGCTTGGCCCTAATCCTCTTCCGTAATTAATATTTTGAATTAGCTTTTAAATTTATATTTTTGATTTTCATAGTGTAGGTTTTAGTAGTTATGAGTTTTTTTTTATATATATTTCTATTTAGCTTTAATTTTTTTAGCTAATTTTAATTCAGTTAAAGTTTTTGATCTTACATTTATATATTATTTTATTTCAGCTTTATTTCAATTACACTAATAGTTTTAGTTGTAGTTAATGACAACAACACTATTTTGAATACATAAATTAAGCGCCATCTAGTGAGAGTAAACACTTCCTGCTTAAATTTATCTCTCAATTATCTGATGGTCTTTCACTTTCCACCATTTATCCTGCTTGTCGTCTTCTGCCACATTTCTGATCTTTGCTGATTTCACTCATCTTGATTTATGTAATCTAGCCCATCACATCAACCCACAACATGTTCTAACTACGCCCTGTTCTTCAGTATCATGATTGAGTCAGAAAAGGCAGTTCTGGGTCGGAAAAATCGTCTCAGCCAAATAAAATCAGCTAGTAAAAAAGCCCAGAGTGCAGTGTGTTTGTTTGTGGGCAGATGTAGTAACGTAGTCAGTTACATAACCATTCAGATCTCAGGAAAACTTTTCACACTTACATAACCAAGAGCTCTCGAAGCAGCAGTATCAATTTTACATAGAGCTCATGCATCATTCAGGGAAGCTGCTTTTCCTGTTTATTTCCTGATTTCTCAAGGCGAACTGGGAAATGCATCCTTCAACAGATGAAAAGATTGCAGATTAAGATCGATCTAAAAGACTTAGGCGCTCTCCTGAGAACTTCTAACTTCCATGGGAATACTATAGCTATGTTTCCATCCTCCTATTTTTATGCAAATTTTGGGATAGCACAAAAGAAAACACTGGATGGATGTGCATAAAAACTTAAGCACTAAATTAAAGCGGATACATTTTGAAGCGGATCTGATAAGAAGTCATGCGCATAAATTCCTGAATGCCCAACAAAAAAATTTGACTTTGTGATGTGATTAGCTGGACTAACCAGCAGATCTCTGATTTTTGAAACAAGAGCCACAGTTTCTTCCCTGATTGGAGCAACTTCCATTTTTATTAGAGATATTTTGCGTTTTTTTTTTCTCTGGAAGTGTCGATTTTGTATACATGGAAACGGTGCATTAGGCACCTATTGTATCCAATGGTGTTCTTCCGTTTCTGTTTCTATGGCAGCCCATGGAAGCACTTGCAGGAAAGTTATGAAATTTGGCACACTGATAGAGGATAGTCTGATCTGTCACCATAGCAAATTTGGAGTCTCTAACTCAATCTCTCTAGCGCCACCTGCTGTCCAAATTTGAACTCACTAGAAACAAAATTCTTTTTTCCTCTGATTCCTTGGCTCAAGATGATTCTTTTTCAAGCTCTGATTTTCATGAAAATGTAACCAGATCATCTTCAGACAACGCCGACAAAAAGTTATGGAATTCAAGTCGATTCGTCAGACCATTCTCAAATAACGCGTGAACGAATTCAACGAAGTGGCTGCCAAAATGAATGTGAGGCTCTATCTCCGCAACGCTTTTGCGTATTCTGACCAAACTTGGTGTGTTATGACAACCATGATCTGAGGCTACCTGCATAGTTTCAGCGCAGTGCCACCTACTGGTCAGGAGATATGAAAAATGGCAATTTATTTCCTTATAACTTAGGAACGGTTTGGCCAAAAATCACACTGACTGATAAACTGGTCTCTTTAGATTCGGTGTAGCATGTTGAGTCGAACGATACCAAATTTTCCCATATCGGCCATTTTGAATTTTGTCGTAAAATGCTATATTTTACAAACGCATTGGCGTATCGTTACGAAACTCGGTATGTGTCTTCGGCACCATGATCTGACAGTGCTCAAAAAGTTTTGGCGCCACCTTGAAATGTCCAAAAATGCTAATAACTTTTGATTAAATTAGCCTATTGTAATGAAACTGGTCTTAATAGATTATTTGGGTCATGCCAAAAACTTGCCAAACTTCCTGTCTGCCATTTTGATTTTCTTTAAAAACCTACTTTTTCGAACTTCTCCTAGACCATTTATCCAATTTTCACCAAAATTGAATCGAATCATCTTCAGACCATGGCTGGCAAAAAGTTATGGATTTTGTGACGATAAACAAAATCGTTTTTGTATACCGCATCAACAAATTTGATGGCACGATGCCAAAATGACTCTTATGGTGCGTTCACACCAGATGCGAATAAAGCGTTAAGCGTGAGTGATTACAAGTCAATGCAAAGACGCGAATAGACATCCTGCGGCACGATTTGTGCGAATGAGGTGGCGCGAATTGAGTGTTTCTGCCGTTTGACGCGCGGAACGTGATTCGCATGAATCACTCAAGTTGAAAAATATGAACTTTGGCAAAAAATTTGCGCCGCGTTAACCAATCAGGAGCTTGCTCTAGTAGTGACGTGATTACGACGTAGCGAGCGGAGGCAGAAAATCAAAACAACAATGGACGATGCTGTACGATACATCTTCATACTTTTATAGAAACAGTGAGTGAGGAGGTCGGACAATCTGGTAAGTTGTAAAAAGCAGTCTTTACTCAATTTGAGCTATATATATACATATTGAGACTACAAGCTAGCTAAAGCCGGTAAATTGAGCTTATTCGCTGTATTTTACAACTACTTTCTCGCTGACGAGTTGTTGTGTTTATTCAGAGGAAGTGTGCAGAAAGAAGTGCAAAAGTCTGGGACACATATTTAAAGGGGAGGGAGAGCCCCACTCATGACGCGAATTTGCGTCTGTTGTGAAGTGAATTTCACACGCGAATGAAGCGAGTACACTCAAAATGTTCAAGCATCCAACTATGCGCGAATAGCAATTTATTCGCGCGAGTCGCGTCTGGTGTGAACGCCCCATTAGGCTGTATCTCTGCAATGCTTTGGTATATTGACACCAAACTTTGCATATGTCATTGTCACCTCATTCTGACCACATCACATCACTTTGGCCACAGCGCCACCTATTGGTCGAAAGTCATAAACCATTTAATCTATATTATTGACTGTATTTATGATTTTTCAGGCATTTTGCCTAGAATCATCTTAATATGCCTTTAATTGCTCATTATTGCAGTTGTTCTGATGCTCCCAGCCATGGTGGCATGACTTATTGTGCCTTCTTTGTGCTTGACCCCTTAATGGCTGCTTGCAGCTATGTTTTATCTTGATGTTTATTGCGTCATACCCCATATTGTTGGTGTTAGTTGCCGTTCCTACTTAAAGTGGAGTCACATTTATTTATTATTTATTATTATATAGGCATACTTTGCATTTATAAACAGCAAAATAACCATAATAATGTTGTCAAAGTCATTAATTTCAGCTGTAAAGCAGCTCTACAGAAGACAATAGTGCTGTTATTCAGCTCAAGTCAGTTTAGGATTGATTCAGTT
This sequence comes from Ancherythroculter nigrocauda, assembly GCA_036281575.1. Taxonomy (NCBI): domain Eukaryota; kingdom Metazoa; phylum Chordata; class Actinopteri; order Cypriniformes; family Xenocyprididae; genus Ancherythroculter; species Ancherythroculter nigrocauda. Next base: position 2,920,982 of record VTFQ01000016.1, on the reverse strand, counting down.
CAGTTTTCGATGTTGCAAAGTCATTATCCAGCTCAATTTGGTTCAAATGTAACAGATTAAATAATGTTATTAGAGACCTACTTAACTGGCTGTCGCTTTTGAAAAATTTCTCTTATTTGCATCACCAATGGTCACCATAAATTCAATGATTTACGGTCGCTTTGCATAAACATTTGTGAACATCGGAACTCATTCTGTCAAGATTTACTTGCACAACAGGGCATATTTTGTCTTTATCCATCTGAATCTCCACCCTCAGATATTTCTGTTCACTGGACAGAAGCTCCCTTTGGGTTTTAGTAGTTTCTTTGCTTGGGTTCATATGGAGTTTTTCTCTCTTCGGCTCTGTAAACAGTTTACTCATCCAGACACTTCACACTCAGCGCTGCAGACAGAAGGCATCTCGCAGCGGGAGCGTGAGTTTCTCGCACACGTCGTCGTTGTTGTTATATACAACAGGGACGGAGCCAGCGATGATGATTACATGCTTCTCTAGCTAATGTTCTTTGTCTCTGCATTTCTTATCTCTCAGCACATGCAGCAAAAGAAAAACAAGTTAACGTGACTTGTAAGGGTTTTAAGATTACTGCCCGATAGTCCATATGGATGTGATATAGGCTAATAGTCTATGGCAGCCCTTGTGGGAAAGTTATGAAATTTGGCACACTGATAGAGGACAGTCTAAACTGTCACCATAGCAAATTTGGAGTCTCTAACTCAATCCCTCTAGCGCCACCAGCTGTCCAAATTTGCTCTCACTTTATGCTAATAAATTTTGAACCATAACAAAACGAAATTTTTACATTAAAGTATATAAAAATATACCAAAATACATGGTGGTTGTATAAAGGATTCACATGTGCCTTTAGCTGGAGGATGAAAGCTGGTTTCCATGGAAACAATGGAATCCAATTAAAAGAGCCATTGGTCCAAAGCAAGCTGGAACATGGAACAAGGAAACCCGGAACTCTTTATCATTTATCATCTTCTTAAAGCTTCAACCTGTCCTTCAGGTGCCAACGGATAATTCAGAGGAAAGAGTCTTTCTAACAATAGGCCGTTGAACTCCTTACCGCGGTGGAGTGATGTTTATGATGATGCAAGCACTCCAGTTCACTCATTCAAACTCAAAGAACACGCTTCTGTTTTCCATTTCAAAGAGGCAGAATTTTTCACAGTAGGCTTATTAGAGAATTAACCGAATTACCTTGATAAGAGAGGCTTCATTACGGATTCAAGATGCACATCAAAGCCATGCTGTTATTGTGCTTACCTCATCAAAACTGATGAATTAGTGATTTTTATCCTGCTTTACACCTCGAACTTATCTTAAAGGGATAGTTCAGCCTCTTGCTGCACTATTCCTTTGAGGAATTGCTTTATTTTTTAGAATACTTAGAATTTTAATTTTTGCATGAAGTATTATTGCTATAAAAATGTAAAAATTGTATAAAGTTTTTATTAATATTTTGAAATGGTTTTAATTTATATATTTTTTGTTTTAATTTTAATTTGAGTTCGTTTTAGTAATTTAGTTGTGTTTTTGTCATTTTTATAAGTTAATATATTATATATAGTTTTGATTCATTTTTAGTACATCAAGTTAAAGGTGCTAAAGAGGATCTTTTCGTCGACTGAGAAACCAAAGACTGTTATTGAGTTTTTGAAATGAGCGCATGCGTAAGAACAGCCCCCCTCCTTCGAAGGAACGCCTCCCAAAACTCGTAAACACTCGTATTGGAACATGAGTGTTTACCACCGGCATTCGCTGTGTCGTGTTAGTGGATTCATTATGTCGGACTCACCGCAGGTAACTCATAATCTGCAGTTGTTACTCCTGACAAAAACATTGCATGCGGCGCCTGTGGAGTGTGGAAAGTTACTGGAGCGCGCAGCCGTGCACGTCTCTCACAAGGAATGTCATGGCAGTGATTGACAAGCCAGAGGGCCAATCGTTTACGCGATGATCGCGTAAACGATTGGCTGATGTTTTTAAGGCCCTGCCTCGTGCACAGATGATGTATATTAATATTATTCCTTTCAGTGCACCTAATAAATAGTCTTTTATCAGTTAGTAAAGACAGTTTCAAGTAATATTGCAAAAATGTATAAAACAAAACATCCTATTTAGCACCTTTAAACTAAATGAATCATATCACCCACCCCTATTATTATCGGGTTTAGAAATCAACAGAGCTTTAATAGAAAAAAAAGTGTTTGACTTTTAATTTGTTTTTGTGATAAAATATACAAGAAAACACCTGAGGGTGTTCGGCAGCATGTCTTTAACTAATAAACTCACTAAATTCAATAATAATAAGAATGGACACACACGCACACACACACTCACGCACACTCACACAGAGACTCTCTCTCACATGCACACAGAAACACACACTCACACACAGACTCATACACACTCACTCTCTTTCTCTCTCTCTCTCACACACACACACACACACACACACACACAGAGTTGTGCAGTCACTGTATTCTCTTTCATGCTGTTGTGTGTTTGGAGCTGCACATCAAAGGCTGCTTCACTCTTATTGTCACCATAGCAACAATCAGCAGAGGATGGACAAGGAGCCTTGAGGATCGGACACTTGAAAAACAGCCCAAAAAACATTAATAAAATGTTTAAAAAATATATGATTGTGTGTGTGTGTGTGTGTATATATATATATATATATATATATATATATATATATATATATATACAAACTTTTATATTAGATGCAATTAATTGATTTGACAGCACTAATCAATATATAATATAATGTCTGTTTGCTACATTAATACATTCATTTAAATATAATGCAGGCAAAAATGACAATAACTGACTGAAATGAGCAGTTTCAATCTGATTGTGTGTTTCTGTGCAACATCCAGGAGTCGGAGGATGATTGAGTCTGAAAACAACATTGTTTTTACAAGCCTTTGAGGAAGAACAATTCACTGGATTCAACCATATTTACCAGGTTAGTGGCATTAAATAATTAAAAGATATTTATAGTTTTATTTGAGATGCTTAAATGTATAAGTATAATAGATGTACAATAGTTTACAGTCTATTTCAGATCAATTTCCCCTGAACGGAATTTAAAAACAAACCAAATTTGGTTCAAGAATGTATGAGAAGCACCATAATAATGTCAATTTATTGTTTGTTAAACAAACTATTTGTTAAGTCAAAATATAGACATTCAGCACCATCACTGAACAACTCCTGCAATCTCTTCCTCTTTTGAACGAATAAGTCCAGTTTAACCAGTGGAGCGCTGCAGGCTAATTGATTTCTGTTTCTGTGAAGTGAGTCATTTCTATGCTTGAACTTCAGACTAAATGATTTTATTTATGCTCAATACTTCATTAACATGATCCAAAAGGGATGTTTGAGACTGGGATGAAATTAAATTTGGTGTCAAAGGGCGCTGTCTGCTTCACAACAACAAATTACATCCTAATGACTGGAAAATTATGTCTTGACTGTCTAAAGTGCAAATTGATTAGTACAAAATTGGCATCTTCACATCCTCCCGTTCACATCACTGTTGCGCAAATAAACTTTGTAATGCAAGTTAATAAATGTGCAGAATTACTGATTAGTGCCTTTTTGGAATTATAATTCTTTGGCTGTTAATCAATGCCTGTGTAAAAAGGATTTTTTCTGACCAGTTTCTCCTGTATAATCATGTTGTTGTGTTTTTTGAGGGTATTTCATAAACGGAAAAGTCTTTTTTTTCTCCATATAGTGGACTTCACTGGGGTTCAACGGGATGAAGGTCCAAATGTCAGTTTCAGTGCAGCTTCAAAGAGCTCTACATGATCCCAGACGAGGAATAAGAGTCTTATCTAGAGAAACCATCAGACATTTTATAAAAAAAAAAAAAGAAAAATTATATACTTATTAACTTGCTGTCTTGCTGTCAATGGAGGTGTCACTGAGCCATCGGATTTCATCAAAAATATCTTAATTTGTGTTCTGAAGATGAATGAAGGTCTTACAGGTGTGGAACGACATGAGGGTGAGTAATTAATGACAGAAATTTCATTTTCGGGTGAACTAACCTTTGGCAACATGTTTGGCAATTTTATATGCAATTCCGATACATAAATCTTACATATGTTTTTGAGTGCATCTGTATTAAAAAAGCCCAACTCCTCTTGCATTTGTGCAGTCGTGTTTTTCTACACCAGGAACAACTCGACTTCCTGCACATCATCACTGAAGCATCTGCTCAAAGCAAACCGTGAGGTCAGTGCCGGCTAGCCGCTTAGTTACCATGGCAACCGTTCTACAGCAAAAAGCAGCTGCGGCAGATCGCTTTATATTCTACAAATGTGTCTCACTCAACACAGATATGTTCAACCTTGGCTCATGCTGATAAGAGCATTGAGATATTGTGATGTATTAAGACTCATGTTTATGTTTGAGACCTCGACATGGTGTATGTGTCGAATGATAATTTGATTTTGAAGGTTTTAGCCTAATAATTTTGCTTTGAATCAGATGTTCTTCTAAACTAGGGAAGGTATCATTGATGATTTAACCCTCATAAAGTGAGAATATACTGTAGATCATTATAATGAAAATGTGCTTTCATGCTTTACTGTAGCTTTCATTTTATCAAAGCAATAATGCACGGTGCCGTATTGAGAATAAAGTCTGTAAGTATGCTGTGCATTGTGGATGATGACAGCCTTTAACTGGGACTGGTTGCACAATATTGCATAATCTCTTAAACACTATTGCTGAATTCAGAAAAGCAAACTCTAAATCATAAATATATTGTACAGTTGTACAAAAAAAGATAATAAATAATAAAAAATAAATATTATATTTTTTTGTTTTATATTTTTTATATTGAATATATTTCATTATTTTGAAATACTGTTAAAAAGAAAATATTTTGTTTCATTTTTTTAAAAAATATTGTACAATTGTTGTAATAAAAATTAAATATTACCTATAAAAATATAATATTTGTATATTTTAATAATATAATATAATATATATATATATATATATATATATATATATATATATATATACAGTACAGTCCAAAAGTTTGGAACCACTAAGATTTTTAATGTTTTTAAAAGAAGTTTCGTCTGCTCACCAAGGCTACATTTATTTAATTAAAAATACAGTAAAAACAGTAATATTGTGAAATATTATTACAATTTAAAATAACTGTGTACTATTTAAATATATTTGACAAAGTAATTTATTCCTGTGATGCAAAGCTGAATTTTCAGCATCGTTACTCCAGTCTTCAGTGTCACATGATCCTTCAGAAATCATTCTAATATGATGATTTGCTGCTCAATAAACATTCATGATTATTTTCAATGTTGAAAACAGTTGTGTACTTTTTTTTTCAGGATTCCTTGATGAATAGAAAGTTCAAAAGAACAGCATTTATCTGAAATACAAAGCTTCTGTAGCATTATACACTACCGTTCAAAAGTTTGGGGTCAGTAAGAATTTTTATTTTTATTTTTTTGAAAAGAAATTAAAGAAATGAATACTTTTATTCAGCAAGGATGCATTAAATCAATCAAAAGTGGCAGTAAAGACATTTATAATGTTACAAAAGATTAGATTTCAGATAAACACTGTTCTTTTGAACTTTCTATTCATCAAATAATCCTGAAAAAAAATATTGTACACAAATATTTTGTACAATTGTACACATTAAATGTTTCTGGAGCAGCAGATCATCATATTAGAATGATTTCTGAAGGATCATGTGACACTGAAGACTGGAGTAATGATGCTGAAAATTCAGCTTTGCATCACAGGAATAAATTACTTTGTGAAATATATTCAAATAGAAAACAGTTATTTTAAATTGTAATAATATTTCACAATATTACTGTTTTTACTGTATTTTTAATTAAATAAATGTAGCCTTGGTGAGCAGACGAAACTTCTTTTAAAAACATTAAAAATCTTAGTGGTTCCAAACTTTTGGACTGTACTGTATATATATATATATCAATTGTACGGAAAAGCTAATAAATAACAATAAATAATAAAATAAATAATAAAAAAATATATTATTTGCAATTAATTTTTTTATATTTAATATATTTCATTTAGAAATAGAAGAAATAGTGTATATAATATAATATAAATTTATAAATATTGTACAATTGTTGTAATAATAAAAATTAAATACAAATAAAAATGTAATATATTTAATTTTTAATATTTTTAAAAGAAAAAAAATCAAAAAGTGTACATAATATAATATTTATAAATATTGTACAATTGTCGTAATAATAAACATGAAATATTACATTATATATAAAATATATATTTTTAATAATATATAATATGCATTATAGCTTTCATGAAATGAAATAAATATTATATTACTAATATATATATATATATATATATATATATATATATATATTAGTAATATAATATTTATTTCATTTCATGAAAGCTATAATGACACTGATTATATATTATATATATATATATATATATATATATATATATTCACAGTGTACAGAAAAAGCTATAAATAATAATAAAAATAAAATATTTTTTTGTATTTTATATTTTTCATATTTAATATATTTCATTTTTAATATTTTTAAAAAGAAAAATACAAAATGTGTATATAATATAATATAAATGTATAAATAAAATAAAAATTAAATATTACATTAAATATAAAAATATATATTTTTTAATAATATATATATATATATATATATATATATATATATATATAATATACACACTCTCTCTCTCACACACACACGCACACACATTGTTATATAGTTTTTATTTTATGAAAGCAATAATGCACGGTGCCGTATTGAGAATAAAGTCTGTAAGTATTCTGTGCATTGTGGATGATGACAGCCTTTAACTGGGACTGTTTGCACAATATTGCATAACCTCTTAAACATTATTGCTGAATTCAGAAAAGTAAATGTTGCAAAGTAACTAAATGAATCATTAGAACTCCTCTGAGTGTGAGTGTTGATCAGTGCCTCTATCAGTGCATATCTTCCATGTCCAGATCTTTCTCTCTGTCTGTCTTGCATCACCAGATGAATTGCATCATCCCCCCGCTGTGCATGCAGTAACATTACTCATCCATGTGACATGCATGTGTTGTGTCTGCTCATGTAAACAGATTGCCTGGGAAACACAACAGTGTCTGTGCCGGCCGCTCTGTTCAGAGATGAGCAGCAGGTCACCAGAACAATGCTGTCATTCCACTGCGGACGGGAATGTGTGACTCTTTCCGCCTTTAAATGGAGCGAGACAAAGACTCAGCATTCAGTTTCCATCATGCTTTTGCGATGCAGGAAGGTGAATGTGGGTGTGTGACAGTGTGAGATTACATGATTACAGGGAAATGATGCACCGTCATGAGTGCATCAGAAATGGTGGATGGGTTTACAGTGCACCAAGAAAATATATGCAACTGTCTGTGTGTTATGAATGTGTGTGTGTGTGTGTGTGTGTGTAACTTTATAAATATTGTACAGTTGTTGTATAAAACACTAATAAATAATAATAATAATAATAAATAAAAATTAAATATTATATTAAATATGAAATACAAAACAATACAAATACTGATTTTATATATATATATATTGTACAGTTTGTATTTTATATTTAATATATTTAATTTTTAATTATTATTATTTATTAGGGTTTTATACAACAACTGTACAATATTTATGAAGTTATATATATAATTTAATACAATATTTTTATTTAAAATATATTTGTTATATTTAATGTTTTATTAATATAAAAAATACAAAAAGTATATGTAATCATGTATTTATTTTTATAAATATTGTACAGTTGTTGTAATAATAACAATTAAATATTACATTAAATATGAAAAATATAATAGACAAAATAGTACAACAGTTAAAAAAATCTAAATGTATATATATATATATATATATATATATATAGTTCAGCAATATATATTGTACAGTAATAATAAATAAAATACAAAATAATATTAAATATAAAAAATATATAAAAAATTTAAATGTACAATATAGAGTAAATATATATTTTTAAAAAAAAATTCTTATTAAATTCTAATTTCTTTTTTCTTCAGTATTGTACAGTATTTTTTTTTAACTAGTCAAATTGTATTTTTATATATTTAGTATTTTAGTATTGTTTTAGTATTGCTGTTTTGTATGTAGGATTTGTATATTTAATATATTTCCTTTTTAATATTTAAAAAAGAAAGAATATTGTATATATGTATTATGTATTTATTTTTTTATAAATATTGTACAGTTGTTTTAATAATAAAAAAATAAACATTATATTAAATATAAAAAATTAATATACAAAATAATACAACAGTACAATATTTAAAAAATATTCAAAATAAAATCATATATAATTTTTTTGTTTGTTTGTTTGTTTTAAATGTACAGTTTTGGTACAAAAAATAGTTAATAAACTCTCACTTCTCAGAAATAGCATAGTCATCTTTGTCATGCTTTCCTTTCTGGCATTCAGAGAGGCAGAAAATATTTACTGAAAACATGTTTAGTGTCGCCGATGGCTACAGTTGCCTGGGCGCAGCAGCAGCCGTGCAGGGGCATGTTTGACCGGCAGCAGTCAGAACAAAAGGATCTGCCTGTCCAACCTGAAGAACAGCTAGTGCTCGTGTTTCTGTGTGTGTGTGTGTGACGTATGAAAACATGTCATTCTGTCATGACTCACAGCTGTCACCTGATTGTTAACAGCCATCTGATGAAGTGGTAGAGCAGGTGCTCATGGGAGGTTTAGGTGGTGCTCTGTGGGTGTGTTGTCCTCAGCTTTACAAGAAAAAAGGGCTGAATGATTTCTGTCATTTAAGGTGATGAAAAGATTATTTCATCAAGGTTCCCACCACAAACAGCACAGTTAAACTTTTCCAAATTACAAACAAGGCAACAAGACTTTTGCATTATAGACTTGAATGAAAGAAAAAAAAAATAATAATATAATTATATTATATGAAGACAATTGTGATGTTTTCCCATGCAGAAACATGGGACATTTCTCCAGGCACCTGTAACAGTGAGCTGAAATATCCAGGGCTCAGTTGTTCAAAAGTAATCTGATCGGATTTAGGCTATCGGATCGGACATAAACAGTGATTTCTACCGTCAAGTCTTGGAATTTAATGCACAAGTTACAAAAATGACTTTTTCTGGTGGTTTTTTATGAGCGTGGTAAACCTCCACTCATTGTATGGTAAACAGCAGATTGGAGATTGTTAAAAACGTGTTCTTTTGTGTTTCAATGCAGAAAGAAGGTTTACAACAACATGAGACTGAATTTGGCAGCTGTTCCCCTTCTATATACTCAATTCTTGCTAAATTCATTCAGAAAGCACATGCTTTGTATTAAAAGAAGACAAAAGTAGCCTAGCAGTTGTTTTTTCCATCTCTAATGTTCCTGCAAGCGGGTTTCCATTATTCAGAGGGGCTTATAAACACACCTGAGCTTTGAAGTATGAGAAATAATGCATACTAATTATATCCCAAACAGCAGATTCAAAATGCAGGGTATTGAATTGGTTGGCCTAATTATGGTGCCTATATTGAAAACACTTCCTGTACATCTGCACGAGATCCTGATGATGTGAATTAGAAGAATTAACCCAGTACCCTTGTTAGGCGCCCTGCTGCTTTAGTGAGTGAAGGTGACCGTCATTCAAGATCACACCCATAAATATGTCAGCTTCACACAGGAGGAGGTTTCAGTTGTGTGACTTGTTTTCCCGGCTGTTAAAGGTGAAGCGTGTCATTTATGAGTCACTAGTGACACCAGATGGAATAAATACAAAGTTCAGTAGCCAATAAGCTTGTGTGCTCAACCTTCAAAATACTTTAGTAGGGAAGGTTTAGTGGCCTTAGCAGTGCAGAGCAGCTTTCAGAAACCCTCCACCTTCCCCAGCTCCACCTGTACAGATCTGCTACAGGTTATTCATGTACGCTACGTTGTACAGCAGCAGCATGTCTTACTTGCTCACAGCAGCTTGTCGTGTATGTATTGGTAGTAGCAAGTCCCGTACTTGCTCTGCAGCAGCAAAAACCTATAACAGCAGCGTAGCAGATCTATTCCACCAAGACCAAAAATATCAACATTGTCATACCCATTACCATGCCCGATGTCATGAGAGAACTACATTTCAAATGTAGCTTCACTGCTATGTTTGTTTGTTGCAAATGTTACTATGCAATTGCTAGGGTGGTTGCCAAGGCATTACTAATGTATTCTGAGTTGTTGCTATGGGGTTGCTAGGATGTCCAGAATGGTTCCCAGAGCGTTACTAGTAAAGTATTCCGAGTTGTTTTAGGCATGATGCTATGGGGTTGCTAGGGTGTTCTAGGTTGTTGCCAGGGCATTACTATTGCAAGTTATTTTTAGCATGTTGCTATGGGGATGCTAGGCTGTTCTAGGTTGTTGCCAGGGCATTACTATTCAGAGTTGTTTTTGGCATGTTGCTATGGGGTTGATAGGGTGTTCTAGGTTGTTGCCAGGGCATTACTATTCTGAGTTGTTTTTAACACATTACTATGGGGTTGCTAAGGTGTTCTAGGTTGTTGCCAGGGCATTCCTAAATTATGAGTTGTTTTTAGCATGTTGTTATGGGGTTGCTAGGGTGTTCTAGGTCGTTGCCAGGGCATTACTATTCTGAGTTGTTTTTAACACATTACTATGGGGTTGCTAAGGTGTTCTAGGTTGTTGCCAGGGCATTACTAAATTATGAGTTGTTTTTAGCATGTTGTTATGGGGTTGCTAGGGTGTTCTAGGTCGTTGCCAGGGCATTACTATTCTGAGTTGTTTTTAGCATGTTGCTATGGGGTTGCTAGGCTGTTCTAGGTTGTTGCCAGGGCATTACTATTCAGAGTTGTTTTTAGCATGTTGCTATGGGGTTGATAGGGTGTTCTAGGTTGTTGCCAGGGCATTACTAAATTATGAGTTGTTTTTAGCATGTTGTTATGGGGTTGCTAAGATGTTCTAGGTCGTTGCCAGGGCATTACTGTTCTGAGTTGTTTTTTAGCATCTTGCTATGGGGTTGCTAGGGTGTTCTAAGTTGTTGCCAGGGCATTACTATTCAGAGTTATTTTTAGCACGTTGCTATGGGGTTGCTAGGGTGTTCTAGGTTGTTTCCAGGGCATTACTATTCAGAGTTATTTTTAGCACGTTGCTATGGGGTTGCTAGGGTGTTCTAGGTTGTTGCCAGGGCATTACTATTCAGAGTTATTTTTAGCACGTTGCTATGGGGTTGCTAGGGTGTTCTAGGTGGCTGCTAGGGTATTTCTACTAACATATTCAGTTTTTAATATGTTGCTATAGGGTTGTTTCAATTTCAGCTTAGGTTTTAGTAATTTTAGTTTGTGCTTGTCATTTTTATTTATATTTAGCTTTTATTTTATTTTTATTTCAGTTTTAGTTTGAATAATTTTAATTCTTCAATATGCAACTTTAAATTTTTAAGTCTCTATCTAATATTTATATTTCCTTTTATTTCAGGCTTATTTTAATTAACAAAAAAAAATCATTTATAGTTAGTTTTAATTAACAATAACAACACTGATATTTCCATTCATCTAACAAGAGAGATTTTACAAAAAATAGACATTTTTGTATCATATTCATCATATTTTGCAGTGCATTTGTGTTATATTTTAACTTTAAAATAGACCATTTAAGGCTTCTGCTCTTCTTTGCAGGCGATTCCAATATTCCTCCAGCCGAGATGTTTTTCTGGAAACACGTACACCTGTCAGATGGGAAGAGATTTCATCAAAGAGACATGTGTGCCACAGAAGGCCGAACAATGCTGTTTATTATCTGTGAATGACAGGCCTCGCAGCCAACGGTAAGTTTTCTGATCCCTTTGATGTCCGGATCGAGCGTTCCCACAATGCTGCAACATTCCTCTCTCATTTAAAGCCTCTTTTAGCTCAGATCTTGACGCTTGACAGTGTACACAAACGCTCTGACGGGTGCATGAGCCAAGCCCTTGGAAAGGTCCAGAATGTTCCCAGAGCGCAGACCTGTTTCTTCCTGTTTCTGAACAAAGTTTCACCTCTCCGCACCCCGTCACTGCAGCACATGGCTCTGGGTCAGAAGTTGCGCTATTTATTTTATTGAACATATTAAATCAACCAAGTGTTAATTTCCTATTAATTGTGAGTGTTGTTCAACAAGGGCTGTCAGTTGTGGTGAAGCATATCAGTCGAAGCTGCTAGCGAGTGACATTTTTAGACGTTTTGGCACATACGGCCCCGTTTAAAACCATGTTTCTCCAACTCAACAGCTGCTTCCAATCCGATGGCATTTGCTTCCCCGAGCCTCGTTTCCAAATGTTGAACAGGGGCAGGCGAGTTCACGCAGACCTCTCTATTCAAAGCCGTCCTGCTCTCTGTCAAACACTGCGTGGCAACATCAAACGTTCTGCCCGGTCAGATATTTTTGTTGTTTTTTAGCAGCTTTGTGGGAGGATAATTGGGGGCAGGCCTCTGCAAAGCTGGCGGATATGTGGAGCTTTTCTCTTTCAGGCTTTTTCAGAGGGGGTTGAGTGTAAAACACACGAGAGCTTCTCCTCTCAGTCATTCCACAGCCAAACTGATAGAATGGCTGTTGATATTTTTAATTTTTCTTCCTTACAGTGTTTAATTATAGAATTGTGTTGTTGATGTGTGATGTGATTTCTAAGTAGTGAATGTATGTTACAGTGTCAAAGAAAAATTTCCTCTCTGTGAAAACAGACTGGACAATAAAGTTCAATCCAATCCAATCCAATCCAATCCAAACGGGGCCTCGGTAATAAACATCGCACTGACACACGATATCTGGCCCCTGCCTGTTGAATTTTGTGTGTTTTGTTAGGATCAACAACAGCACCGCAGCCTCAAACGCACAAGCACATGTCCTGCCCTCTCTGAGATTCTCTTCGTTTGTGCATCACTCTTCTTTTGCAGAACAAACACCCTCTCATCGGTTTGGCCGGAACTCAAAGAATCTCACATGTGGAGACGTCATGGAAAAGTAAGGATATTGAGTCTGAAAAGTAGGGATATTGAATCATTTTACACTTTACACAACAGAAATGTTTACAAATCAGTGATATTATCATTAATATACACTGTATATTATGACAACAGATGTTTTTACATTACTTCAACTCATCAAAATTAGTTAAGCCATTAAAAAAAATTCCAGAATCAACTCAAAGAAGTCAGTTTAATGTCATTTAAGCTGAAATGTGACACTTCCAAGTTGATTGTACTTACATTTTTTACAATGACTATTACATTATTTTTATAATATATAATATAAATATTAATATGATCATATATTTTCTTAATATTTTGAATTGTTTTCTGTTTTCAATTTATGCGAATGTTTCTAATTATTACAAGAAAATAACTCATTATTATGAGAACGTTTTTCATTTTGATGAAAAAGTTTTCATTATTATGAGGAAATAACTCATTATTACGAGAAAGTTTCTCATTATTACAAGAAAATAACTCATTATTATGAGAAAATAACTCATTATTATGAGAAAATAATGCATTATTATGAGAAAATAATTAATTATTACAAGAAAGTTTTTCATTATTATGAGAAGTTTTTCATTATTATGAGAAAATAATTCATTATCATTAGAAAATAATTCATTATCATGAGAAAATAATTCATTATTATGAGAAAATTTTTAATTATTTTGAGAAAATAATTTGTTATTATGAGGAACTTTTCATTATTACAAGAAAATAATTCATTATTACGAGAATGTTTCTAATTATTACAAGAAAATAACTCAATATTAGGAGAAAGTTTTTCATTTTTATGAGAAAGTTTCTCATTATCATGAGAAAGTTTCTCATTATCATGAGAAAGTTTCTCATTATCATGAGAAAATAATTCATTATGAGAAAATAATTCATTATTATGACAAAATAATTCATTATTATGAGAAAAAATTTCATTATTATGACAAAATAATTCATTATTATGAGAAAATGTTTCATTATTATGACAAAATAATTCATTATTATGAGAAAAAATTTCATTATTATGACAAAATAATTCATTATGAGAAAATAATTAATTATTACGAAAACGTTTCTAATTATTACAAGAAAATAACTCAATATTAGGAGAAAGTTTTTCATTTTTATGAGAAAGTTTCTCATTATCATGAGAAAATAATTCATTATTATGAGAAAAATGTTCATTATTATGACAAAATAATTATTATGAGAAAATGTTTCATTATTATGACAAAATAATTCATTATTATGAGAAAATGTTTCATTATTATGACAAAATAATTATTATGAGAAAATGTTTCATTATTATGACAAAATAATTATTATGAGAAAAATGTTCATTATTATGACAAAATAATTATTATGAGAAAATGTTTCATTATTATGACAAAATAATTCATTATTATGAGGAAGTTTTCATTATTACAAGAAAATAATTCATTATGAGAAAACAATTCATTATTATGAGAAAGTTTTTCATTATGAGAGTTTCTAATTATTACAAGAAAATAACTCAATATTATGAGAAAGTTTCTAATTTTTATGAGAAAGTTTTTTATTATTATGAGAAAATAATTTATTATTGAGAAAGTTTTTTTATTTTGACGAGAACGTTTTTCATTTCTACGAAAAAGTTTCTCATTATTATGACTTCAAGAATTATATGTTTTACTCAACTGTGGTGGAAATGGACTTCCATATATTATAGTACATCAAGTTAAACTAAATCATTTTATTTCAAGTAACCATAAGTTTTAGTTTTAGTTAAACATAATAACCCTGCTACAAATATATACAAATCTTTAAATCAAATCTTTAAATAGATACATTTACTTGCAAGGAACATTGCTTAAGATATTATATATATATATATATATATATATATATATATATATATATATGTGTGTGTGTTTTTTGAAAATTAACTCTTAAGTTTATGCTTAAAACAAGAAAAAATAAGTCAGTTCGTGAGAAAAAATCTTTTCTCCATTTAATTAAGTTTATTTTTCTGACCTCATTGACAGATATTTTTCTTGTACTTCATATAAACTCACTTAATTTTTGATACATTTTTCAGAAATCAAGTCTTAAATTATTTTTCTTAAGTAAATGTATTTTATAATGTAATTATTAAGATACTGCAAAACAAGACAAAATACTGAGTAAGAAAATCATTTTTGCAGTGTGTAAACCCTCCTTTTTTTAATTAAAAAAATATCAACTGTTCATGGTTGTTTTTGTGTCTCATGGTTCGTCCCTCCCCACACACTCGGTCCCTTGCCAGCGCTTTTGTTTTTCCAGAGCTCCATCTCTCCAACAGGAGGGTCATCAGCCGGTCAGATCCAAATGAGAAATAGTTGGCTTGTTCCACTGGCGGCCGCTCAAATCCAGCCTTTTACTGTTTCTGCTGCCGCTCCCGTGAGCCATGCCAAATCTGTAGTGGTGAAGAATTCACTCAGGGCTTTTCATTTCAGCGCGTCGGCCGCGTTCCCTCCTGATCTTGCTCTCGTTTTCTCTCATCCAGTCATACTGAATCGTATAGTGTCAAAGTTTGTTCATGTGAAAGCATCAGGTACTACAAAAATCACTATTTTCGTCTTTGTTTTCAGCATACAGTAATGCATCTGCATGTCATTTTTGAATCTGAACACAAACACACTCAGAAAAAAATGCAAAAATGCTACCTTTAGGGTTACGACTGCTTGTCGCTAGAGAAGAACCTTCAAAAGGATGCCTTAAACTTCACAACTTCATTCTTTATAAATCTCTCCAACAGTGTGTAATGTTAGCTTTAGTCACGGAGCACTATCAAACTCATTCAGAATCAAATATAAACATCCAAATAAATACTATACTCACATGATCTGATGCATGCATGCAGCATGCATGACGAACACTTTGTAAAGATCCATTTTGAGGGTTATATTAGCTGTGTGAACTTTGTTTATGCAATGATAGAGTCGAGAGCTCGGGAGGGGGAGCAAGAGATTTAAAGGGGCCGCGCACTGAATCGGTGCATATATAATTATGGCTCAAAATAGGCAGTTAAAAAAATGAATAAAAAAAATCTATGGGGTATTTTGAGCTGAAACTTCACAGACACATTCAGGGGACACATTAGACTTATATTACATCTTGTAAAAACTGGTTCTAGGGCACCTTTAACCCTCTGGTGCTCCGCAGTCAAAAATGAACAAATCTTTTTATTTCAATGAAATTAATACTAAATTTTAATTGGATAATGTTTTTTATGTTACATTTTGTATTTTAAGGGGATTTTATGGTACTAAATTATTTATATTATCCATTTATTCACTTTTTGAGCATAGACCTAAAAATGACATTTCCAACTTAAACACTCATAAACCTCGAATGCTTTGGAGCACAAACTTGCATTTGGTCTCTTTTTAAAGATGACACTTGAAAGATTTTTTTTACATGAAATAGATATTTACCAAAACATGTTTTACTCTAAAACTGCAAAAAAAATCAAAGCCATAAATCTAAACAAGTTGTGTTCCAAATTTGAGCTTGATATCTCAAAAAATGAGCTTTCAGTAAGATTTTGTTTGGGCGCAGTACCAAACCTTTCCATTAGATGAAATTCGTCTTCCATTCATTTCCAATGCGCTTTTTGAGCGTGACTATTTTTTTCAGGTCCATTTAACCTTTTTGAATCATGTCCATTTTTTTCACATAGCAAGTGCCAAAACCTTTACCAAGTTTCGTAGCATTCCGATGAAGTTAATAATTATAAAAAAACAAAATGTAAAGTTTTTCAGTCAAAAATGACCGAAGAGCACCAGAGGGTTCTGCTCAGCTGTTGTACCCTAAAGGTTCAATTTTTGCAAATAAACAAATGAGTTTCCATTGATTATTCATCCTATATTGTTTAATTTTGATGGCCAAAACCAATAACTAGAGAGCAGGGTGTCAGAAATGTTTGAAATGGCACAAAGTCAGTAGCACTGAGTTTTGTAAATAAGGATAAATTGTAAAATAACATGCACCTGTACTGAATCCACCCTTTTATTCTGTGTTTCAGCCCGTTTCATTCCCCTCACGGCCCCCGACCCATATAGATTCATGACACAGTTCAGTTTCTCAAGTTGTTTATTTTGGTTTCCAAAGGCCTGTAAGCAGCGATTGATTGATGGAGGTGGAGGTGAAGCGTGCTCTCAGAAGGCTGTTGCTGTTAAGCTGCTTAGTCTGATAGGCTGGACGCCGTGAAGCCCCTGTAAGCTGAGGCAATAAAAGTCGATTGTGTGGGTTATTGTGAAAGTCCCAGACGTTAGTGAATGAGGTGCAGGACTCCAGCACACCTGTCACTATTAATACTGTCTCAATGGTAGTCGAGCCAGACACATTCACCTTCAGTAATGCATCACTCCAGAGACGTAACAGAGAAATAGCCTTCCTTCTTTGGCAGTCATTTCACATTCCTGTGTGATATCTGTTCAAATGAAGATCCAGACATCCTGCTGATTCTGCCAAAAATAAGACCTTTTAGGTGGTTTATAAAATGCAAAACCTCTAACATGAAAGAAATATAAAGTTGACTCATTGTGAAACAGCATTCAACTCGTTTTACTTCTAGGAAACAGAATTTATTTGATGTTATTGCATTTGCATTTTGATTAAAGATTATCGCAAATAGTTTTTAGTGTGGAATAACATACACCAATGAATTGTTCACGTAAGACCAGGAATATGCATTGAGAAGAGTGATTTGTTCCAGTTCCTAAAGAAATCTTTTTTGTTTCTCGTCTGGTTTCTGTGGATTCACCGGTTTCTATCATGTTGTGATTGGAGGTCGGCAGCGGATCGAGCCTTTGAGGTTCTCCGCACTAACTGCATAATGTATTCAATCATGAGTTATTTTTTTCCCCAACAACAACAGATGCAATGTGCCAAGCAAGCAGTACAGTTACATAACCGGGTTTTGCAAAACAGGCCTTCTTACTCCCTTACAAAAAACAAACAAAAAAATGTGTGCTGTTATTATACTTCTTTTAAACTAAAAATAATTTCAGTCTACTTTTTATGTACTTCTCAGAAATATACTTAAAATTAAGTTGACTTATACTGAAAGAAAACAAAAAAGTCTAAGTATCTTTTGATCGAGATATACTTAAAAGTATAATTTATAGTCTCTCCATCAGTGTCGACTCCGGTTTGAACAATGTAAGGCTGAACACTTTCCTCATTTTGGCTGCGTGAGATTCTCCAGCTTTGTTGTTGTTGAGCTGTTAAAGCTCCGCCCTCTTTTGGAAAGGGGGCTGGGAGCAGCAGCTCATTTGCATTTAAAGGGACACACACAAAAACGGCGGGTTTTTGCTCACACCCAAATAGGGGCAAATTTGACAAGCTGTAATAAATGATCTGTGGGGTATTTTGAGCTGAAACTTCACAGACACATTCTGGAGACACCAGAGACTTATATTTTATCCCGTAAAATTGTGAAAAATTAACCTGAATTTAACCCAAATTGCGAAAAAGTTGGGACATTTTTTTTTTATTTTTTTTTAAATTTGAATAAAATGAAAACTAAATGACTTTCAAATCACATGAGCAAATATTGTATTCACAATAAAACATAGATAGCATAACAAATGTTTAAACTGAGAAATTAAACAATTTTATGCACAAAATGAGCTCATTTCAAATTTGATGCCTGCTACGGGTCTCAAAATAGTTGGGACGGGGGCATGTTTACCATGGTGTAGCAGTTTGAAGACATCTGGGCATCGAGGTTATGAGTTTCTGAAGTTTTGATGGTCCCATTGCCTGATATAGGTTTCCAGCTGCTGAAGAGTTTGTGGTTGTCTTTGACATATTTTTCATTTAATGTTGCTCTATTTTAAATGGAGCAATGGTGCTTCTGGACCATGTTCACATATGGCTTCCTTTTTGCATGATAGAGCTTTAGTTGGCATCTGCAGATGGCACGGCGGATTGTGTTTATCAACAGTGGTTTCTGGAAGTATTCCTGGGCCCATTTAGTAATGTCATTGACACAATCATGCCGATGAGTGATGCAGCGTCGTCTGAGGCCCTGAAGACCACGAGCATCCAATAAAGATCTTCGGCCTTGTCCCTTATGCAGATTTCTCCAGTTTCTCTGAATCTTTTGATGATGTTATGCACTGTCAATAATGAGATTTGCAAAGCCTTTGCAATTTGACGTTGAGGAACATTGTTAAATTATTCCACAATCTTTTTACGCACTCTTTCACAGCTCTGCCCATCTTTATTTCTAAGAGACTCTGCCTCTCTAAGACATCCCTTTTATAGCTAATCATGTTACAGACCTGATATCAATTAACTTAATTAGTTGCTAGATATTCTCCCAGCTGAATTTTTTCTAAATTTCTTGCTTTTTCAGCCATTTGTTGCCCCGTGCCAACTTTTTTGAGACCTGTAGCATTTTGTGCATAAAATTGTAAAATTTTTCAGTTTAAACATTTATGTTATCTATGTTCTATTGTGGATAAAATATTCAAATGTTTAAAGTCATATTATGGCTGTATGAAATATTAAGACATCAAGAGTTGGGGACTGAGATAAGTTTCAAAGAGTTTGCATGAGAAATGCAGCATGTAGGTCGTCATCAATTCTCTGTTGGCAGCGCTGAACCCTTCCTCGACTCCCACTGCCGTTCACAAACTGGCGAGCTGGCAGGTTTAACAATGTGCCTAGTGTAGACAGACGAACAGACGGACAGTGACCCACCAGACTGAAACATGTTTGACCTGCAGCCCCCCGTCACACCATGGCAAAGACCTCATTCAGACCCTAATATAATGACTCGTTTCACACATAAACACACATGATCAGCAGAAAACTGAAACCATTAACCTTACAATAAACATGTGCTTTATGCATGATACTCTCACTGAGGGAAATATTATTACATTGAGAATAGGGGTCTTTGTGCCACAGTCAAGTCACCTTTATTTCTATAGCACTTTATACAATATAGATACACTGTAAAAAAAAAATAATAATAATAGTTGGTTTAACTTAAAGTTACCTGGTTGCCTTAAAAATTTGAGTTCATTGAAACTAAAAAAATGAGTTAATACAATGAAGGCGATTGGTTTAATCAACAGAAACTCAAAATATTATGTTGTCTGAACCACATTAATTATTGAAGTTGATTTGAGGTCAGTTCAGTGTTGATTCAGTTCAGTTCAACAACTGTGTAAAAATCATCAAATATAAAATGAGTTCAATTCCTCTATAAAGCAGGTTTGTGGGCAGGTTATGTGGTCATCATTTCACTATTAAGTTAGTAAGTTAGGGTTGGTTTTGAGAGATTCCCAGGCTGAGCACCAACATTATTTTGAGTGGTATCGTAAAAATGACTGAAGAAATTCATAGACACTTTTTCTGACCCCATTGGCAGGTGTTTGTTCTTGTTTTAAGTTTGAAGTCACTTCATTTTTATTATAAAATTTTTCAGAAAACAAGACTTCATATCTTCATATCATATCTTTTGTACTGGAAAACAAGGAAGAAAGTCATTTTTTTGACAGAAGCACAGGAAGCTCTTCCCATCGGGACCCTTCCGCCCTGATTCTCTAATGTGTTTGACCCACTGTCACATCCGACCACTTTAACTCTTATGCCAGAGGGTGTTATGAAACACATGAGTCATTTTTTGGTCTGCTGTGCGAAACTACTAATCACATCAGTGTGATTGAGATGGTTATGCAACTACGCTCTGAATTCTTCTAAATCTGGTGTGTATGTTTGAATAGTTGATAATCTCACTGTTTGTTTTGGTCTGCCCTCAAGGCAGAAAGTGCACAAGATGTCAGCAAACAGTACAAAGTTTTAGCGTATAACTTTTCAATCAAATTGAGAGCCCAGAGATAGTTTCCTATGCACCTGGCAGTTTGAATTTCTATCTGACGTTTCAAATTTTGTTATAAACATAGCTTTTTAAAACACGTCCTACAAATTTAGTCAGATTTTCATAGAATTTGGTACAAAGGATTTTGAAGCTGTTCAGATTAAATAATATTAGAAACCATTTTATATATCAAACTGTGTTCACATGAAACGCATACATGAATCTGATGGTGATAATGGCATTTTTTCAATTGCGTTATATTGCGTATACAATTGCGAGATATAAAGTCAGAATTGAGTGATATAAAGTCAGAATTGCGAGATATAAAGTCAGAATTGAGTGATATAAAGTCAGAATTGCGAGATATAAAGTCAGAATTGCGAGTTATAAAGTCAGAATTGCGTGACAAAGTCAGAATTACAAGATATAAAATCAGAATTGAGTGATATAAAGTCAGAATTGCGAGATATAAAGTCAGAATTATGAGATATAAAGTCAGACTTGCGTGACAAAGTCAGAATTGCGTGACAAAGTCAGAATTGTGTGATATAAAGTCAGAATTATAAGATATAAAGTCAGAATTACGAGATATAAAGTCAGAATTGTGTGATATAAAGTCAGAATTACAAGATATAAAGTCAGAATTACAAGATATAAAGTCAGAATTGTGTGATATAAGTCAGAATTACAAGATATAAAGTCAGAATTACAAGATATAAAGTCAGAATTGTGTGATATAAGTCAGAATTACAAGATATAAAGTCAGAATTACAAGATATAAAGTCAGAATTGTGTGATATAAAGTCAGAATTACAAGATATAAAGTCAGAATTGTGTGATATAAAGTCAGAATTACAAGATATAAAGTCAGAATTACGAGATATAAAGTCAGAATTGCAATATATAGTCAGAATTGTGTGATATAAAGTCAGAATTGCAAAATATAAAGTCAGAATTATAAGATATAAAGTCAGAATTGCGTGACAAAGTCAGAATTGTGTGATATAAAGTCAGAATTACAAGATATAAAGTCAGAATTACGAGATATAAAGTCAGAATTGTGTGATATAAAGTCAGAATTGTGTGATATAAAGTCAGAATTGCAAAATATAAAGTCAGAATTATAAGATATAAAGTCAGAATTGCGTGACAAAGTCAGAATTGTGTGATATAAAGTCAGAATTACAAGATATAAAGTCAGAATTACGAGATATAAAGTCAGAATTGTGTGATATAAAGTCAGAATTGTGTGATATAAAGTCAGAATTGTGTGATATAAAGTCAGAATTGTGTGATATAAAGTCAGAATTACAAGATATAAAGTCAGAATTGTGTGATATAAAGTCAGAATTACGAGATATAAAGTCAGAATTGTGTGATATAAAGTCAGAATTACAAGATATAAAGTCAGAATTACAAGATATAAAGTCAGAATTACAAGATATAAAGTCAGAATTACAAGATATAAAGTCAGAATTACAAGATATAAAGTCAGAATTGCAATATATAAAGTCAGAATTACAAGATATAAAGTCAGAATTGTGTGATATAAAGTCAGAATTACGAGATATAAAGTCAGAATTGCAATATATAAAGTCAGAATTGTGTGATATAAAGTCAGAATTACAAGATATAAAGTCAGAATTACGAGATATAAAGTCAGAATTGCAATATATAGTCAGAATTGTGTGATATAAAGTCAGAATTGCAAAATATAAAGTCAGAATTATAAGATATAAAGTCAGAATTGCGTGACAAAGTCAGAATTGTGTGATATAAAGTCAGAATTACAAGATATAAAGTCAGAATTACGAGATATAAAGTCAGAATTGTGTGATATAAAGTCAGAATTGTGTGATATAAAGTCAGAATTGCAAAATATAAAGTCAGAATTATAAGATATAAAGTCAGAATTGCGTGACAAAGTCAGAATTGTGTGATATAAAGTCAGAATTACAAGATATAAAGTCAGAATTACGAGATATAAAGTCAGAATTGTGTGATATAAAGTCAGAATTGTGTGATATAAAGTCAGAATTGTGTGATATAAAGTCAGAATTGTGTGATATAAAGTCAGAATTACAAGATATAAAGTCAGAATTGTGTGATATAAAGTCAGAATTACGAGATATAAAGTCAGAATTGTGTGATATAAAGTCAGAATTACAAGATATAAATTTAGAATTACAAGATATAAAGTCAGAATTACAAGATATAAAGTCAGAATTACAAGATATAAAGTCAGAATTACAAGATATAAAGTCAGAATTGCAATATATAAAGTCAGAATTACAAGATATAAAGTCAGAATTGTGTGATATAAAGTCAGAATTACGAGATATAAAGTCAGAATTGCAATATATAAAGTCAGAATTGTGTGATATAAAGTCAGAATTACGAGATATAAAGTCAGAATTACAAGATATAAAGTCAGAATTGAATGATATAAAGTCAGTATTACGAGATATAAAGTCAGAATTACAAGATATAAAGTCAGAATTACAAGATATAAAGTCAGAATTGAATGATATAAAGTCAGAATTGAATGATATAAAGTCAGTATTACGAGATATAAAGTCAGAATTACAAGATATAAAGTCAGAATTGAATGATATAAAGTCAGTATTACGAGATATAAAGTCAGAATTGCGAGATATAAAGTCAGAATTGCGAGATATAAAGTCAGAATTGCGAGATATAAAGTCAAAATTACGAGATATAAAGTCAGAATTACGAGATATAAAGTCAGAATTACAAGATATAAAGTCAGAATTGAATGATATTAAGTCAGTATTACGAGATATAAAGTCAGAATTACAAGATATAAAGTCAGAATTGAGTTATAAAGTCAGAATTTTGCGTTATAAAGTCAGAATTGCGAGTTATAAAGTCAGAATTGCTTGATATAAAGTCAGAATTACAAGATATAAAGTCAGAATTGAGTTATAAAGTCAGAATTTTGCGTTATAAAATCAGAATTGCGAGAAAAAAAGTCACAATTACCTTTTTTATTATTTTTTTAAGTGGCAGAAACAAGCTTCCACAGAGACCAGATAACTTTGAACAAACATTCTATTAATGTTACTGGAAGAACGTTTGTTCGGAACTTTGAACCTTGCCAGAATATTAGGGAAATTCTGATAATGTTTCCTGGTAGCAGGGAAAGCCCTGGTCACACTGAAAATGGTCTTTGAAAGCGCTACCTACTGACCAAAGTAACAAAAAATAACTAAAATCATTACAACTGTATATATTCTCTATACATACATACATATTCAAATACATATATATATATATGGAAGCTGTATATAACTCGATATATTTTTTTGTGGCTACTCCTAAAAAGTTTGTCCATTTTTAATTAGGTAATTTATGTCAGATATTTGTACATTATTTAAATATCATTATTTACGTTTTATATATATATATGCAACAAATTTGTAATATTTTCTGATAATTCGACCATGCTAAGGCTGTACTTTTATTGTGAGTTATTTATACATGAATCCATAGCATAATATTGAGTGTAGAGTAAAGAGACTATAAAGTAAACTGTACATATGAATCCCAGAGCAGAAGCCGTAGGGGTTTATACAATACAATATTTCAGTTGCTTTGCTCTTTGGCCTCTTCATTATTGCACAGGCAATTGTTCAATCCTACCGGGGTACGACAAATCTGCTGAACTGACATTACTGCCCTTGATCATATACATATGTATGTCACACACCCAGCGTTTACTGTAGATGTGTTACTGTTCCAGTGCTTAAAAACAGCTAGTGAGTTTTTTTAGACAAAAGAAATCCCTGCTATCAGTCATGTCCTCATCGAAGCGTCGTCAGATTGACGGGCGGATCGATGGCTCCTGAAATCAATAGGCTTATTAAAGCTGCAGTTGAGTGAGGAACAAAGCTGATTATCCCGACTCCCAGAACTCCCGTCTCAGATCCACCTGACAGGCAGGAGAGGTCACAGGGTCACAGTGAGCCGTGAATTACGCTTCAGCCTGAACATTTTGACATGAGCCCAATGATTGCCACAGAGAGAAAGAGAGTCATGTGACCCAGCAGAAAAATTCAATTAGAGCGCCTCAAGTTCTTGGAAACAGACTCGAAGTCAAAGAGGGATGTGAGTCACAGTGTGAAGTGCAAAAACCTTGGAAAAAGCTTTTAATCACAGATTTGAAGCTCCTGCAAGTCTAGCCAAGAAAACACATATTTTGTTCCAATTAAACGGCTGTTTTTCCTGCCAAAAATACATCTGTCAGTGTCCATGCTCCAGTGTTGATATTAGATCCCTGATGAGGCCTGCGTCCGCTTACCCAAATTCTCTTTTCTTTTTTCTCAGGACATTTTCTGCAACCTCTGCCAAACCCTTTTGACCTAAAATATTTACTTCAAGTACTCCTTAAGATTTTAAGTTATTATTTCAATAATTTAATCATCTTTTTTAGTAAGTGTGTTGATTGATTTCTTTTTGTTTGATTTATTTTTCTTAAATGAGTTTTCTAATTTAGGTATTTATTTTTTTTACATGTTTATGATTTAATTTAATTTAATTAATTGGCTTTTCATCAACCCTAGTTATTATTTGTATTATTATTAATATTTTTTTAACTAAATAAAAATGTATATTGATCGATCGATTGGTAACATTTTACAGTAAGGTCTCATTTGTTAACATTAAATGCAAATGGATTGTTTTAACCCAGCGAATGGGTTGTTTAAACCAGCGAATGAGTTGTTTTAACTCTGTGAAAGGGTTGTTTTAACCCAGCGAATGGGTTGTTTAAACCAGCGAATGGGTTGTTTTAACCAGCGAATGAGTTGTTTTAACTCTGTGAAAGGGTTGTTTTAACCCAGCGAATGGGTTGTTTAAACCAGCGAATGGGTTGTTTAAACCAGCGAATGAGTTGTTTTAACTCTGTGAATGGGTTGTTTTAACCCAGCAAATGGGTTGTTTAAACCAGCGAATGAGTTGTTTTAACCCAGCGAATGGGTTAAATGTTTGCCCAACCTACTGGGTAGTTTTATTTAACTCAACTATTGTTTAAAAATGACTGTATTGCTCACTTAAAATGAACCCAAAATATGTTGGAAATTACAAACATTTAACCCAATCGCTGGTTAAAACAACCCAATCGATGGGTTTGTCCATTTTCAACCCAACTTGCTGTTTTTAACCCAGCATTTTTTGAGTGTATATTGATGGCTATCTATCATTCTCTCTTTCCATAAGGCCTATAAACCTTCAAACTTCAAGTCTTTTAAAACTTTTTTCTTTGTCTGGTTGTTCTGCAGCCTGGTTCTTGTCTGGTTCTCGTCTGGTTCTCGTCTGGTTCTCATCTGGTTCTGCATTCTGGTGTTTGTGTGTTCAGAATCTTCTGGGCCGCTGAGCAAATGTGTGGCATTATCAGTGTGTTTAAGCAGGAACTCGTTTGGGAGGTTATTCGGTGCGTCTCGCTCAACCCGGCCGGCATTATATCAGATCTCATTTCTTTCCTGAGCACTTTTCCAATTGTACTTGAGTGTTTATTGGTACACCAGGAAATTGTATCTATTTTGTCATCATTTCGTACCCTCCAGGCTTGCAGGTATTTGGTTTGTGGTTTTTGGTCCCCTTGGACAGATTTTATTACCTTGGAGTTGGCCTAAAATTGGAGAGGCAGTGTTATTAAACATCCCGAAGGCTTGGTGGATAACATTTCTCCTGCTGCTACACAAGACATGCCTGTTTGTCACAGACCTCCTGCTTCAGAGGCCCCGGACGGCACGATAATTCTAAAGCACTTCCATGTAAGGCCAAAATATTGAGCTAAATGTATTGCTTTTGGATTACTCAAAATGTCTTTTACTAGAGAAATACATTTTAACTGTTCAAATAATCAGCAGATAAGTACGGAAAAGTAAGTCAATGCTTTTGCATTCTCTCGCAAATGTTTTGCTTTCTTTGCGAGCAAACGCAAAGTTTCTCTGAGAAAACGCAAATGCATTTAAATATATTTTTTTCCATCACCATGTCCCTCTAAGGGGACCTATAATGCCCCTTTCACAAGATGTAATATAAGTCTCTGGTGTCCCTAGAATGTGTCTGTGAAGTTTCAGCTCAAAATCCTCCACAGATCATTTATTATAGCTTGTTAAATTTGTCCCTATTTGGGTGTGAGCAAAAACATGTCGTTTTTGTGTGTGTCCCTTTAAATGCAAATGAGCTGCTGCTCCCCGCCCCCTTTCCAGAAGAGGGCGGAGCTTTAACAGCTCAACAACAACAAAGCTGGAGAATCTCACGCAGCCAAAATGAGGAAAGTGTTCAGCCTTACATTGTTCAAACCGGAGTCGACACTGATGGAGAGACTCAGGAAGAAGTTACAACTTTTAGACGTTTCTGAATGGTTAGTGGATAAATTGATGTAGTCGCTGTGGAGTTGATTCAACTCATCCACTAGCATGTGCCGTCATGTTCATCTTTTGTGTTGAATTGACCCTCGTTTGTGAAGCAGTCTGGCGTAAAATGACGGCATGACAACAACACTCTACTACAACAACTCTTCTTCTTCTCTAAAACAGCCCAACATGGCCCCGCCCCCTTTGTTGTGTGTTCTTGGGGGCGGGGTTTATGTAAATTTCAGGGTTAGTGATGTCACTATCCTAGGAACACGTGTTATGTGTTTAGGGGTCAAGTCAAGTCAAGTCACCTTTATTTACATAGCACTTTTTACAATGCAGATTGTGTCAAAGCAGCTTTACATTGATAACTGGTACATACATTTTGGCTGCACAGCAGCTCTTAAAGAATAGTGTCAATGCAGACAGATCAGAAGCACTGTTGAATAAATGTCAAGAATACTGTTGAATATCAAATGTCAAGTCAAATGTCAAGTGTCAAATGTGAAGTGAAAGATGGAGCATCATGCTTATTTTTTTTCATACAAATCGTACATTACAGTTCTGAAGGCACATCCTTCTCTAAACTGATCCCTTTGTTTTTATTGTAGATGTAAGTTTCTCTGATCTCACGCCAAACAAGTTGATTCTCTTCCAGGTTGGCGTCTCTTATAATGTATTTTGTATCCAGGGGTTGAAGTTCTAGTCGTCACATGTGGACGATGGCGTGAAACACTGCGGTACTGTCCGGGAGAAAGCGGGTGTTGAGCGACGGAAAGCTGAGATTGGATGAGAGAGTGGGTCACCCTGAGTTTAAAAACAGCCAAGAGACACGTGGGACGCCCGTCTGGTTATTAAAGGCCGTTTATACCAACCAGACCCATGAAAGAGCTATTCATTAACCCTGATGTTTACATGGTGACTAAGGCTGAAGGAATCTGTCGATTCAACTCAACCTGCTTGAGCTCAATGAAACTCAGTGCTGGTTTGGCACCGTAAACCGTAAAGGCCATTAATGCTTTACAACAGCGATTGTATGTGATGACCTAAAGTAACGATTGCACTATTGATGCTCTCGGCATCCTTCAAACTGGTTATTCTGATACGATGCAATCACGTTTAATGAATAATTCACCCCGAAATTAAATTGTTGTAATTATTTACTTGTCCTCATATCATTTTGTAGTCATTGCATAGAAAAAAAAGCTGCCTCAGAAGTTCTCCTTTTGATTTTTGGGTTTGGATTGTTAAATAGTAAATCATTTTTGGGAATTATGTGAAGAATCTGTACAATTGAAGTGAGTTTGATTCATTCATTGATAATCGTGTTCTTGATATGATGTATTACGCACTTGTAGCCTATTTAACACTTTCCTCTCCATTTTAAAGGCAAGAAATCTAATTCCCAACGTGTTTTGATGGTTAACACTATGCAAGCAATACTGTAGGATTTCTAATCAGGCACTAAACAGAATACACCAATGAAATCAGTTGAGTCTGTTGAGGGGATTGCTTGATATTGGATTGATTTTGTTAAAGAAGTAGCTAAAATAAAGCAAATAAATAATGAAAGATGGTAAAAGCTCTTGTTTGCACATTCTTATGAAGATTCCTGCCCAGTTTGACAGTCTATGGACAGTCAACTGAAAACGGAAAACATTTTATGCGTTTTGGCCGTTCATTTACACGACAATGGTGTTTTAAGGGACTGAAAATGCAAACTTTTGAAAACAGGTTTCAAATTGCAAGTTTTTGAAGCAATACTGTTATCGTATCCATGTAAACTACAAAAACGTCATGCCTGTTACGTGTTTAGTCTATAGGTGCGTTGTGTTTCTTTACAAAGTGACATCGCCATCTACTGACCTGGCATGAATAATACAGCTTTTTTTAGTCATTTTCGCTGGTCCGTGTAAAAAACACAAAGGAAAAATTTTTCTGTTTTTAGTACACCGTTGTCTGTGTCTCTCTCTTTCACTCTTTTGGTGACATTCAGCAAACGAATTAATTAATGTGGGTTGGTTAATCAGTGAAGACAGGTGATACTGGAGCCTTTAAAATGTGAGGAATTGCAGTAAAGACAAAAGCAAGAAGAGAATGAGTGTGAAAAATGAGTGCTATAGTGTCTGTTGAAGGAACGAGTGTGATTATTGAGAGAGTGTTTAAAACAATCAAAGTCTGGGAGAAGTTTATTTTCTTTAAATACAAAGAGGTAGAGAGGTGTATGTGTGTTTGTCTTTTTTGAGGAGTCGGTGGGCATGTGTGTGAAAGAAATGTATCCAGATTCTTGAGTCTTCAGTTTTGCGACATGTTGTGCAATACCAGAAATGGCACAATTAAACTAACCTAATATAACACCAGAACTAGACTATGGCCCCTATTTTAACAAATCTAAATGCATGGCGCATGTGCGCGTGTCCGAATCCACTTTTGCTAGTTCAACGACAGAAAAAATGGTCAGCGCACGGTCCAAAAGGGTTGTACCTAGTCTCTTAATGAGTCATTGGTGTGTTTTGTGCGTAACGTGCAATAAACCAATCAAAGTCTCATCTCCCTTTCCCTTTAAAAGCCAGGTTCGCTCGCGCCATGGCGGATTCACTATTTACATGGCGGAATTTGTAAGCGGAACGCTCCAGAGAGGAATCCTTTTATTTGTAATATTTGGCATGTTTGTGTGTAACAAGCAGAGTGTACGTGTGTTGTGCACCCGCCTATAGGTGCATATTACTAATGCATCCTTTAAATAACAAAAAAAATACTGCGCCATTGACTTTAGAGCAGGTTTCAGTTGGTCAATGAGTTGCCTCAAAATAGCAACACGCCAACAATGCACCTGAACACACCTCGTTTTCAGACCAGCACGCCCATGAGCGAACAGATGGACACGAGTACATTTGCTGTTTAAACAACGTGGGCACTGGACGTGAAAATCATAACTGCGTCAGACTGAAACTACCAAAAAAATACTTGCGTCGTGCCTGATGTATGATAGGGCCCTATATGTCAGGTGTGCACAACTCTATAGGCCTTTATGATTTTCTATAATAACCCTGATTTGCATTTTTTTCTGGTGAAAATCACTTTCAAGCTCATAACTAGGAACTTGAAGGCAGCTGTAACCAGTCATAACCAGAATTCACTGAGGCTTGCAGATTGTTAGGAATAAAGTAACCTTTCTTCTCAGGCTGGTGTGTTAAGTAACAAATATAATGCCCACAGGAAATAATATTATTATGCCAATGACCTTTTGAGTTCCAAGAGCTTCTCTGTGTGTGACGAACAAGAATGACTCTATCCGACTAGAATCACTCGGGGTCGTTCCGCTTTCATCCAGAAGTGAAAACCGATGAGTCACTGACAGCCATCATGGCTCGTAATTTCAGTCGGCATCCTGCTGTAAAGGAAAGGAAGAAAAAAGAAACATTAATGAAATAATTATGAAGCTCATTATCACTTTCACAAAGATTTGTGTTTCATTCTCACCTCCTCAGCTGATCTCCGAAACGGGTTTAAGGTGCCGCTGGAGCAGAACTCATTACTTTAAATTAAGATGCTTTTATGAAGCACATAAAAGATTTAAAAAATAATAAAATGCACTTTTTAGTTTATTTTGTGGGTCTTGAAAACGTTTTGATCATATTACAATCCTACACTCTAAAAAAAAAAAAAATGCTGGGTTGAAAATGGACAAACCCAGCGATTGGGTTGTTTTAACGCAGCAAATGGGTTGTTTTTTCCCAGTGATTGGGTTGTTTTAACCCAACGAATGGATTGTTTTGACCCAGCGATTGGGTTGTTTTAACCCAGCGGTTGGGTTGTTTTGACCCAGCGGTTGGGTTAAATGTTTGCCCAACCTGCTGGGTAGTTTTATTTAACCCAACAATTGTTTTTAAAACTTACTGTATTGATTGCTTAAAATTAACCCAAAGTATGTTGGAAATTAACATTTATTAATGTTTTATAAATTAACATGTATTAATAAGTTTAATAATTAATGATTAAACAATAAACATTTATGAAATTGCTTATTAATAAATGTTCCACTTTTGATTATTATTGTTGCCTCTAGTAATTATGTGTCCGATTTTTAATTTCCAACATATTTTGGGTTCATTTTAAGACGGACATATAGTCTTTTTTTTTTTTTTTAAGTTGTTAAATAATACTGCCCAGCATGTTGGTCAAACTTTTAACCCAACCACTGGGTTTGTCCATTTTTAACCCAACTTGGTTTGTTTTTAACTCAGCATTTTTTAGAGTTTAAATGATTGCTAATTGAATAGTGTTTCCAATGTCACCATATCCATGCAGCAGGATTATATTATTCTGGTTCCACATTATGATCATTCCATTTAATGAAAAGAAATAAACCTTTTAAAATAAACACAGAAGATTCCAGGTGTATCCACAGGACAGAGTGGGAATGTTAATATCATTTGTTTCCAGGAATCAATACCTCTGAAGTCATTCCTCAGTCTGCGGGAGGTTATTGAGGTAATTATAGGAGGGCGGTGAAAGGCAGATCCATCACCTTTGAGCTTTCCCAATAAGAGCCTTCTTTCATCCGTCAGACCGGAGAACATTCCCAAGCACAAAGACCTTTGCTGAGCCTGGAGACCAGCTGACACAATCAGACCCTCCTGTGAAATGTCACGCGTTACCATGGCAGAAACCAACGCATGAAGCACAGAAGCCAGTGTTCACTAATGATTCTAGTTATGAGTTCGTTCAAAAGATGTGCTGAAATGGAACCGATGAACAACATCCAACAGAGAAGATACGCCAAAAGAATTCATTCATTCATTCTGTGATGAAAATTACATTTTTAAACATTCATAAAAAGGCCAATGATGACTTTTGTTAAGATTAATTTTACAGCTAGCATTTTGGGTTCATTTTAAGCCAGACATATAGTCATTTTTTAATTAAAATTTGAGATAAAAAAATTTGCCCAGCACATTGGTCAAACATTTAACCCAACTACTGGGTTCCAACAACCCAATGGCTGGGTTAAAACAACCCAATCGCAACAACCCAATCGCTGGGTTAAAACAATCCAATCGCTGGGTTAAAACATCCCATCTGCTGGGTTAAAACAACCCAGTTGCTTGGTTAAAACAACCCATCCGCTGTGTTAAAACACAATCGCTGGGTTAAAACAACCAAATCGCTGGGTTAAAACAACCCATCCGCTGGGTTAAAACAATCCATTCGCTGGGTTAAAACAACCCAATCGATGGGTTAAAACAACCCATTCGCTGGGTTAAAACAACCCATTTTCTGGGTTAAAACAACTGTTTCACTGGGTTAAAACAACCCAATCGATGGGTTAAAACAACCCATCCGCTGGGTTAAAACAATCCAATCGCAGCAACCCAATCGCTGGGTTAAAACAACCCAATCGCTGGGTTAAAACAATCCATTCGCTGGGTTAAAACAACCCAGTCACAACAACCCAATCGCTGGGTTAAAACAATCCAATCGCTGGGTTAAAACATCCCATCCGCTGGGTTAAAACAACCCAATCGCTGGGTTAAAACAACCCATCCGCTGTGTTAAAACACAATCGCTGGGTTAAAACACAATCGCTGGGTTAAAACACAATCGCTGGGTTAAAACAACCCAACCGCTGGGTTAAAACAACCCAATCGCTGGGTTAAAACAATCCATTCGCTGAGTTAAAACAACCCAACCGCTGGGTTTGTTCATTTTCAGCCCAACTTGGGTTGTTTTTAACCCAGCATATTTTAGAGTGTAGGACATGATCTAAATGTTTTCAAGACTCATCTATAAAATAGCATTAGATAGCATCTATAACAATTAGATTCAAACGTATTTCATCTAAAGCTCTTCACTGACTCTGTTGTCTCTTTGTAAACAAATACACTAACTTTTGGAAAAATTTACAGGCAAAGTTTTTGTGTTTATTTCATGTCTAAATTTCCCCCATATCTCAAATCACCATCCATTCTATGTTGAAAATGACACTTTTAAACATTTAAGAAAAGGCCAACGACTCTGTTTTGCTAAGATTCATTTTAAAGCTAGAATTGTGTAAAATATTCACTTTGACTAACTTTAAAAAACCATATTAGAGGCAAAAGTTTCTGATGTAATGCATATAAAAATTGAAATACAAACACTGAAATATTTCACTCTAATCAATTTAGATGATCAAACATGCAATAAAATATTCATATGTCTTTTAAATCAAAGACACAACCTTATGTGGTTTAACTGCCTTATTTGCATTTAGTAGTATCATTTTTATGAGGCATCAGAACAGACCTGCAACCCGCCAGTGGCAGTTTAATATGCATGAATCATTGGTTCTGTCAGCCAGGAGGGTATTTTTGGAAAAGTACTTATTAACACATTAAGCACATTTCCCATGAACGCTCAGTGAGGACTGATGGAAGCCACTGACCCAGTGAGTAGAAGTTCTCACTAACACGGCAGTCCCAGTGAATGTGCTGCTTGTGTTTTCAGGATCCGTCTGTTACCTCAGAGCGGTTCAAGAAACTGAGGGTGGTCTGTAGAGGAACCCAGTGTGCCTAAAACACTGAGATTTGAGGAATCTGCTAAATATTTGCACACACGGTTGTTCTTCACATTTGTCACTGTGGGCTCAAATGGGCCAAAGCTCTGTTACAAAACACCATTATACATACTCCTGTGAGAAATAAGTGCATTTAATCGTATTGAATGTGCACTTCAAATCTCAAAAGTAAATATTTAAAACACTGTCCTTACAGATAATATAATATTCATTAACTAAAAGGCCACTTAAGTGTTTATTAACACACTTAAGTACACTTTTAGAAAGTGCACTTGGTAATAATGTCAAATTAAAAATTGTATTTTAAAGTACATAGTAAATCATTGTTTTAATAATCTTTTGTTGTGTTTTACAGAAGTACTTTTATTTTGACGTGTTGACTAACCTACTAAATGTAAAGTACTTAATTATAATAGTGTTATTCAGTATTACAATATATTTTAAATGTACTAAATTGCAACTTCATGGTTACAAATATATATTTACTAATATATTTAAATATAGGTTTTAATAGAAATGCCATTAAGGTACACTTTAACCATATTTCAAAGACAACATAAGTATGAAATTGTATATTAAGATGCACTTAAAGGTGCAGCAAGTGATTTCTGAAAAATGCTGTTGATATTTGAAATCACCAAAACATAAACGCCCCTCCCAAAATGATAGCCCCACCCCCAAATTCACGAATACGCTATACAGCACAGGCACCTCCCCACTCATGAGTGGACACGCCCCTTACTGCTGATGTGTTTTGGTGCTCTGTCCGATCCACTTTCAACAGCGTTTCTAAATCGCTTACTGCACCTTTAATACTGCCTTCAAGTGTTATCGGAAATTTGATAATTCCCACTTCTGAAGTCGTAATTATGAGCTCATTGCATTCGAGTTTCAAAATGGAAGGGCATTCATGTGCAATTTCCAACACGATCTCCTAGAACTGCGTATATAGCACGAGTTTATGTTTGTATTTGGCATGCTATTTATATGCTTTAATTGCTTAATGGGTAGGATTAGTGGTGTGGGTATAGGGGCGTATTATATGTACCCCAATAAATTGCATATCATATGCACGCCAAAAATTGCGTAGGCTATCATATGCATGCATTATATGCACGTTAAACACGTGCGTTTCATATGCACTCCAACGGTAATTGTCGCGTATAAATAGCACGACAAATAGAAACAGAAAATAGTGCTATTGATACGCAATTTCATGAGATCGGGCTCGCAATTTCTCATATTTACGATAATTCGATAAGTCGGTCAAAACACTCTTCAGTTCAACTAATTGCATTTAATGTAAATTTAAACTAATAATACATTTTCTTTTAATTGCAACTAACATGCAGTAAAGTGTCTGAAAACATTACATTAAGTTTGCACTTAAGTATATTCTTTTAAAGTACATTATTTCCATTAGCCTAGTTCTTTTTCACAAGGCAGATCGCTAGAACAGAGTACAATCATACTGATTTGCAACCAGTATCACCTCTTCTAAAGCCATCAGAGGAAATTATGACTGCAGATCACTGGATTCTGACCATGTAAAGAATAATTGACCACAGCCCAACGAATTATGGAAAATGCTCGCTAACAGCTTTTGATAAACACAACAATGCCGTGAAGACATAAAGGAGGTTAAAATGCAACTTAGTGTTATGCTGCACAGAAGAAAACTCAATTAAATGCTGGAATCAACTGTGTTTTTGTGTGTGTTTTGATTTATAGGACATTTGTAGCATAAGATATCTGTATTAATTTTAAAACCCATCTTAAATTCAGGGTTTCTTGAGTGGGTCAGAAATCTAAATTATATCCCTGAAAATATTGCTAATCTAACTGAAACTGAAAGAGGAGTTACTTGATGTGATCATCACTCTTTCCCAGGTCTGATATTGATTTTAATCGCTAGATCAACATTGCCCCCTTGTGTCCAATTCTGGCAATTATCAATGCCTCTCTAAAATAAAAAGCTGACTGTGCAACCCAGCATTAATCTTTTCCTGAAATTAGATGTTTTGCATAAAGAAAATGATATGTATCTTAATGCAGACGAAAATGAACACCGCTGATAGTTTTGTCTGTGCACTTCTTCTATAGAAGACCTCTGAATTTGACCTCATATTTCACTAAAACTATAGTGCATTGAATTAAAGGATATTTTTTGCATTTTCTTTACCTTTTATGGGTCAGTTCTTTTGTGTTACAGTAATGTTGTTAACCCTCCCATGAAACTGAAGCACAGCACAACTCACTTTGACATTGATTTTCTTCTTGAGCTTTCAGACATAATGGGCAGCTCTCTGACTGTGAACAATGAAAATCAATAGTGCCGTCTGAAGCTGCTGGATGTGATCAGTGATTCTCTTATACACTCAAACTTCACACACAGGTTTGTGATGCTTCAAAGCAAATATGAATACTGACAATTCTGTCAAATAAGCACTTTGAATCTATATTAAATATTAACTATGTGTTTGCAATGATTTTTTATTCTGCTGGCATATTAAAAAAGCAGTAAGGTATTAGTCTGATTTTACTTTCTATTTGGCATTAAGTGCTTTTGCTAATAGACGTTGCTATAATAATAATACAATGCATTAAATGCAAGTGTAATGTGAATGCATCATTACTCTGTTAATGGACATCTCTGTCTTTTCTTGTAGAACACAAATAGAGTGATGCAGTGCAATTCGAAAAACATTTTTAAAATCATCTGTGGGGTTTTCATCTTTGCTGTTTTGTAACAGTTCTGAAGAGAATAAATCAAACCTGTGACTCAAGAGATGATTCTAGGCAAATTACAATTCCACATGCCACAGTATTTACCCTCCAGTGACAGATATTTGACTTGTGTATGTGCAGGAGCTTGTAATGGGAGAACATAACAGGCTCAGAGACAGAGGGTTTCTACAACTGTTATGTAATCAAAATTGAGATAATAGATACATAAATGTGGATGTGATCACTGCTTCTCTTAAACAGACATGCAAATCACAGCGTTTGTTGGCTAAAACCTCACATACAAGCAAATATAGAGAATTGTCTGTCAATTATGCAATCAAAAAATAACATATATTATTGTGATTTAAAGGTTCAATATGTAATATTTTCGCAGTAAAATATCCAAAAACCACTAGACCAGTGTTCTATATTTTATTCACTTGAGTACTTACAATATCCCAAATGTTTCCAACTATTTGTAAATCGTGAGAAAATTGTAATTTTAACCAAGGCTCTGGGACGTGTGAGGAGTCGCCTGTCAATTGCGTCATACCCGCGTTACCCTCGGTTTCCGGTTTATTTTGTAGAAACCATGGAAACACCAAAGACGCTTTAATATTTACATGTTTTAATAGACAAGGGAACAACTGTTTTGATATATTTAGAGACAGAAAACGAATTATTGTTATATAGCTCAACACGTTTAGTCTTATTGTTTAAATCTAATTTTCTTGATTTTTTGCGAGTCTCATGCTTTACCATGCCTCAGAGAAAAACACTATTTTGTCAAGTAGCTAACATAGCATAATCAGATGCAGCTTTATTTTTAGTAACAGTAATACAGCATTTTCTCCATCATACAATATGTTTTAAAATACATTGCATGCCATTTATCAACACAAGCCATCCAGCATTTAATATGATATTGTAAAATCGATCTATCTTACTGCAGTGTGTAACAGTGTCTCACAGCAGCCGCCGAGCGAACGCACAGAGTAACGTTATAACATCATTTTCAACACTCTCAAATGTATCTAATATGATAAACAGAGCTGCGTTACCTCATACTCATGACCGGAAAAGCGGAAGCGGCGCCGGCGACTGTTTCATAATAAAAGTCCCGCTGCTCGTGAGGCGTGTGTTGATCAATCGCTCCAGCTCCTCGTTCAGCTCCACAACACTCGCTCCTGCTCTGCTTCATACAACAGTAACGTTAATAATCGCATCCATGAACATGATTTCTTGCCGAGTCCAATCCCGATTCTTTTGCAAAGGCTGTGAGGTGAAGACGACATGCCCCAAGATTCCACGTTCAAACTTGGTGTCATCGCCTTTGTTTTGAATAGGCATCTAGTGACCTCTAGCGGACAGAAAATTCTACATATTGCACCATTAAATCCAACCGTGGCACACAAGTCCTGAAAAGTGAAGCCAAAACGTCTTGATCGCCCCCAGGTGGCTGGATGCAGTATACCCTGCCCTCTCCGTGTAGGTGTACGTGTTGATGTGAGACAAACTAAACAGTGAAATTACACGTCAAATATTTTTTTCCAAAGATGGTTTCTGTCATTTTAGTCAGTTTTTATCACGCTGATGTTAGTTAAAGTGTTCGTTTAATGTGTTTGTTTTTAGTTTTGACGTCATGATTGACAGCTTCTCTGAGCAAAGTAGTCACTGAAGCACCAACATACTTTTTTCTGGATCTTCAAGAGGAGATTGGAGCTTTAACTTTATGTCTACATTTCCAGAATGGTTTATTTTACACCGACGTAATGTTATTCTGCAGTATTAACCGATTCTGCACGAGTGTGGGCGGGACATTGATATCGCGGCTTCGCTCTCACTACTGCGCAGACTCGGGCTCCAAGTTCACTATGCGCAGACTCTACTGAACTGTATCTATAGACCAGGGTTGCCAGGTTTTCACAACAATTGCTACTTAAAACTAGCCCAATATCATTTCAGGGGGGTCCCCCGGTAAAAATCGTTTTCTGGCGACTAAGAGGCAAATCTTACGGACAGCAGCTTTAAATATTATTTCATGCTGTAATTGTTATGTCCCCTATGTGAATATTATGTAGACTTACTGTTTACATCATATTCGTGCAGGTGACGTAACTGTGACGTCTGCTCCAAATTGGTCTATTGGGTTACTTATTATTCAACATTAATAAATGTCCGTCTATGGCAGACCCTAGAACGATTACATTTTGGCACAATGCATATAGCCTATATATATTTTCTGTATATTTGTATGAATTTCAGTGAAAATATTCTTGTTTGTTATATTAGTTTCTGTGCATCTCATTCTCATCTCTACTACAAAGTCCCGTCTGGGAGGTTCACAAGGCTTTATAATGGAGGAAAGAGGTTATTTGAACAGTTTCAGATTGAACATATGTAGTTAAGCAGCGCCGCCTGCTGGTGATTATGAAAATAACAGCAGTGCTCGTGTTTGCACTAGCTGTTAAAAGTCTACTAATACTCTAATGACTGCTAGTTGATATGTAGTTACAAAGTTATTTATAGATGGTAGAATGTCTAAAGTGGACCGTCATATAAAATGTTTGACAAAGGTTTTGCCTAGATCTCAATATAGGCTAAAGGATAATGTACAGTATTTTCTTTAAACAAATTAAAGTAGGCCTAGCATCTTACTGTCTTTTGCTGATATTAAAGTTAGTATCAAAACTACTTAGACTTATTGAACTGTAAATTTTATTTAGCCTACACCAATCAGAAATGTTAATTTATACATTCAAGATCTGCCGTCATCCACACTGACAGGGTTCGGTTATCTTTGATCATTTGTTAAGAACATGAAAATAATGAGAATCAATAAACTTTTTATATAGGCTATATATTTACGGAGCCCTGGACATGATATGCAGGGAAAAAATAGTTGGCTAAATCGATTTACTATTTCCTTCCCTTGATTTATAAATCATGTGCATGATTTAGCAAATTGAGGGAACAAATTAGTAGGCCTAGGCTAAGTCGTGCGCACAATTTAGTAAATCGAGGGAATGAATTAGTAAATTGTGCGCATGATTTAATTTTTTTCTTGCATGTCATGTGCGGGGCTCCTTATATATTTAATATAATATTACAACGGGGCTAAAGTCACACCTTAAGAAAAAATGCGCTTTTCACTACTCTCAAAGTACAGGATTACAGGAAAAATATATATGTTTGTATTGGACAATGATGGAGCAACAGATTTTGTGTGAAAAAAAATCATAAAGTTGTTAATTTTGTTTAAAAATCTTATAAATGTATGAGGTGGTGAGCATGGGGTAAAAGGCACACAGTATTTATACACATACTTTAGCTAAAATAATATGTTTTAATAATGTCTAGGTTAATACTTGTTGTAAAGAATCACTAATTAGCCAAGTTTGTACTATTTTCTGTTTATTTTTATAAATAAAATAATTATTTTTTTGTTCAATAAATATACTGTCATTAAAATAGGCCTATTTTAATATAAAATATATTTAAAAAATACAGAGACCAAATTACGTTAAAAAGTAAAATTATGAAAGCATTGAAGGAGATCCCATAATATTTAATATAGATTTACAGTAGTAACAATATTTTATAATGATATGATAAATATAATATTTTTAAATATGATTGTTTCATTATAAATATGGGTATTATCTCTAAGATGGATACCCAGTTTGATATCTGATATTTGCCATCTGAATCTAACCATGTCACGTCAACAAATGAAAAAGTTAGCCAGCTATTCATTATCATGTTAATTATCGTGCCTTTTGCCCCAACAGCAGGTGCGCTTTTTATTGAAAAACTGTTGCTTGAATTAAAACTGAAAATCATTAAGAAGATCTTTATCTGAAAATAAAAACATTAATGTAATCGATTCTCATTTGCTACTTAAATCAACAACATTTTAAAAAACATCAAATATTAGATCAAACTACCTCAGAATCAACTTTGCGTTGCTGACCGTGAACGTGTCAAAGATCAGACATATTTGCACGTGCATTTTGAAAAGCGGATATTTAGGAAAGTGCTGCGGCAAGTTTTTGTGCCATCTAGTGGTTTAGAGGAAAATAAAATCAAAGGCGCCTTTAGCCCCATTGCTGGCCCCGTTTGCATGGAGCCAGTTCAAAATGTGTAGGATTTCCAACTTTTATACACTTCAAACGATTTGCAAATCAAATATAGTGGGGTTTTCTGTATCTATTTTTTTAGAAATATAAAATATGTCCCCAACTACAGTCCCCCCGAGTGAATCTCAGCCATTTCTACCACTGATTATGACTTTGAATTCAATTGCTACTCAAAACCAGCCCAATCGTGTTTCGGTGGGTAAAATCCAAGTTTTTTGGTGGGGTTCCCCTGGTAAAATTTGCATTCTAGGGGCTAAATATCATGCATGATCACGTAATTTGGGGGCTGTTTAACGACAATGTTTTCAACTAAAAACGTTAAACTTTTTATGTGTTTTGGCCATTCATTTACACGACAACAGCGTTTTGGGTGCCTGAAAATGCAAACTATATCGTTATCGTCTCCATGTAAACTAATAAAAAACGAATTTGTGTAAACGTAGGTGCATGGTGTTTCTTTACAAAGTGACATCGCCAACTACTGGACTAGCATGAATAATACACCATTTTTAATCGATCCGTGTGAACAGGGATTGTTTTGACAACGTTGTCGCCTGTACGCGAAAAACGCAAAAGAAAACCTTCATCTCATATGAGCCTAATGTGTAAATGCATCAAAGCCGATCTGAGCTGATGTAGATGATCAGAGATCACGAAAGAGCTTCAGTGAGTCGACTGGAACAACTCCTGGAGCGACTGAAGCAGGAGATCGCTGATCTGAGGACAGGAGAGGCTGAGCTGGAGAAGCTTTCGCACACAGACAATCACATCACTTTCCTCCAGGTAACAACATCTAATGGAGCTTGAGCTGCTCGACAGTCATGCTCACTATGAACTATGTTGAAAATAAGAATTATAATTTTTACTCCACAAATCTAAAACAATTATTGTGCGTGTCCACAAATTCTTCATTTATCACAGGGGTGTCCAATTCTGCTCCTAGAGGGCGACTGTCCTGCAGAGTTTAGCTTCAACCCCAAACAAACACACCAGCTAATCAAGATCTTACTAGGCAAGGGCTGTGTCCGAAATTACCCTATACCCTTAAATAGGGCACTATCTGAGGGGACAGACATTTTTAGTGGTGTCCAAAACCATTTTGGGCAATATCGAGTGCACTCATTCAAACCCATAATGCACCGGAATAATGAGTGAACAACCGATGTACACTCAAATGTTGGAGAACACCCATATGCCGTATTCCGAATGAATTCCCGCATTTGACCAGAAGATGGCGCTCGCTGGTGAATCATCCATCCATCCATTTTCCAAACCGCTGGTCCAATGTGGCTACAGCGTATTATCATACCAGACAATATAAGATATAAATGCCTTTTTAATTAATTATTATTGTTTAATTAAGGTTTATACATGCTAGATTTCATGACAGAGTTCATTACTACTGGAGCAAAGTTTCACAAACTATTCAAAAGTGGTAGTCAGTGTCCGAATTCACTCACTCGGTTTCATTCATTCCCTCAACTGAACTATATTAGTGGAGTAATGTGGGGAATAGTGAATGAGGGTGATTTCACACACAGCCCAAGCATACTAGAAACTTCCAGGCAGGTGTGTTGAGGCAAGTTGGAGCCAAACTCTGCAGGACCGAATCTGGACACCCCTGATTTAACAAATATACTCAAAATCTTTAATATTCAACAAAATACAATGCCATAGATCACTATTTTTCAGAAACACAAAATTACAAACCAAATTCCGGAAAAGTTAGGACGTTTTTTTTTTGTTTTTTTTTTAAATTTGAATAAAACGAAAAGACTTTCGAATCACATGAGCCAATATTTTATTCACAATAGAACATGTTTAAACTGAGAAATTTTACACTTTTATCTGTTAAATGTGCTCATTTCAAATGTGATGCCTGCTTCAGGTCTCAAAAAAGTTGGCACAGGGGCAACAAATGGCTGAAAAAGCAAGAAATTTTGAAAAGATTCAGCTGGGAGAACATCTAGCAACTAATTAAGTTAATTGATATCAGGTCTGTAACATGATTAGCTATAAAAGGGATGTCTTAGAGAGGCAGAGTCTCTCAGAAGTAAACATGGGCTCTCCAATCTGTGAAAGAGGGTGTAAAAAGATTGTGGAAAACAATGTTCCTCAACATCAAATTGCAAAGGCTTTGCAAATCTCATCATCTACAGTGCATAACATCATCAAAAGATTCAGAGAAACTGGAGAAATCTGCGTAAGGGACAAGGCTGAAGACCTTTATTGGATGCCCGTGGTCTTCAGGCCCTCAGACGACGCTGCATCACTCATCGGCATGATTGTGTCAATGACATTACTAAATGGGCCCAGGAATACTTCCAGAAACCACTGTCGGTAAACACAATCCACCGTGCCATCTGCAGATGCCAACTAAAGCTCTATCATGCAAAAAGGAAGCCATATGTGAACATGGTCCAGAAGCGCCATCGTGTCCTGTGGGCCAAGGCTCATTTAAAATGGACTGTTTCAAAGTGGAAAAGTGAAACACGAGTCAGACGAGTCCAAATTTGACATTTTTGTTGGAAATCACGGACGCCGTGTGCTTCGGGCTAAAGAAGAGGGAAACCTTCCAGCGTGTTATCAGCGTTCAGATCTTTCACCTATAGAGAACATTTGGCACATCAAGAATGGAACCAAATTCCAACACCAAAACTCCAGAAACTCATAACCTCGATGCCCAGACGTCTTCACACTGTTTTGAAAAGAAGAGGAGATGCTACACCATGGTAAACATGCCCCCATCCCAACTATTTTGAGACCCGTAGCAGGCATCAAGTTTGAAATTAGCTCATTTTGTGCATAAAATTGTAAAATTTCTCAGTTTAAACATTTATGTTATCTATGTTCTATTGTGAATAAAATATTGGTTCATGTGATTTGAAAGTCTTTTAGTTTTCATTATATTCAAATAAAAAAAAAAAACATCCCAACTTTTCCGGAATTCAGGTTGTAGATGAATTACCTTGGAACTGTTTCAACTGACTAAATCTCACAAATGTTGATGTTCAGATGAAATGACACAGTTAAAAATAGTGTAGCCATTCATTAAAAGTGCTGAGATGAGATTTTGTGCCTTCTGTGGTCAAGAGAAAAAATTAAGCTCTTAAACCTATATTGGTTTTAGAATGAATGAAGTATTTCTATTTTATCTGTTTCTCTTTTTGTCTGTGTAGGGTTTCCAATCCCTCTCTCTCTCTCTCTGGATCATCAAAATTACCCAGAATCATCATCAGTTCTCTCATTACTTTTGATGACTTTGGGAAATCTGTATCTAGATTCAGAAACAAAATGAACCAGTACTGCCTACAGCAGATACAGAACATAGCTGGTACAAGTGACATTCATTTATCCAAGTTCATGCAATATTAAATGGTTAGTTCACCCAAAAATGAAAAATGTATTACTCACTCTCATGTCGATCCACACCGTAAGACCATTGTTTATCTTAAGAACACAAATTAAGATATTTTTGATGAAATCCGATGGCTCAGTGAGGCCTGCATTGACAGCAAGATAA
Organism: Ancherythroculter nigrocauda; assembly: GCA_036281575.1. Taxonomy (NCBI): domain Eukaryota; kingdom Metazoa; phylum Chordata; class Actinopteri; order Cypriniformes; family Xenocyprididae; genus Ancherythroculter; species Ancherythroculter nigrocauda. The sequence goes on along the minus strand of VTFQ01000016.1, from coordinate 2,876,713 downwards.
TTAACACTTTCAATGCCCAGAAAGCTACTAAAGATGTATTTAAAACAATCATGTGACTACAGTGGTTCAACCTTAATATTATAAAGCGACGAGAATACTTTTTGTGTGCCTAAAAAAACAAAATAATGACTTTATTCAACAACATTTAGTTACTGGGAGGTTGACTGGGGTCGTAGTGAAGGTGTTGGTGTATCAGTATCTTGCAGGAGCATCAGTCAGAAGGGACACGGTGACGAGTGTAGATTCGGATGTACTGATCAGTCCTGGAAATTATTCTGCTCTCCCTCCAGATGCTTATTCAGGAACAAAATCATAGAGATGGAGTGTCCAGCTCTAGAACAGGAGTGTATGTGGATCACAGCGCAGGGATTCTGTCCTTCTACTGCGTCTCTGACACAATGAGCCTCATTCACAGAGTCCACACTACATTCACTCAACCTCTCAAACCTGGGATTTTATTAGGTAAAGACACAAATACAGTGAAATTGAGTCACATAAGAGATTCGGTGAAATATTGCCAAATATGAGCTCATTGTATAGTATAAGAGAACTGATAATTATTGCTGCAAATGTGACTTTTATACCACAATTCAGTCTTTCATAGAACATTTATAGGCCATATTGGATTTAACACAGATCGTCTTACAGTATAAAAAGGTTGTAGATCATGTAATTTTCACAACTCACAACTTTCAAAGCTAATTTATGGAGTTTTTATGGAGTGTCGCATGACAAGTAATCCGAGTTATTTAATCGGATTACTTTTTTCAAGTAATTAGTAAAGTAACACATTTTAAATGTACAACAAAGTTACTTTTTCAAATAAGTAACACAAGTTACTTTGTTTTTGAAGTTGATATAACAAAAATTGAAGTTCCTATGAGATTTTGTTTAGGCGCTGTACCATAAATAGCCACCGGATGTCACCGACATTCTATTGAAATTTTTTTTTATGCATTCTCTTGTTACAAATTGATACATTTCTGTCCAAATATTACTTCTATCACAAAACAGTTGGCAAATATGGAACCGTGAGATTCAGACCTTTCCGTCAATAGGTGTTTTGTCAAGATTAGAAAAGGTTTTGACCATAAAGTAGCTAAAATAAATATTGTAATATGAAACCTGACACCGCCCACTAGGGGAGGAGCTTACTAAAAGAAATAAAAGTACTGTTTCCATGGTAACGTAACATCCGATTTCAACTGTTTTCACAGGCTGAATCTTGAGTTCGTAAATTTTGAATGATACCTAATTTATGATGATTACTAAAATTTTTTATGAAAAAAGTAATCTGAGTTACGTAATCGGATTACTTTTTTCGAGTAACTAGTAAAGTAATGCATTACTTTTAAATTTACAACAGTTACTTTTTCAAATAAGTAACAAGTTACTTTGTTTTCCCATTTATTGACTGACAGCTCTCTTGTCGCCATGTTGAGAGAAATCGGCAGTAATTGCAGAGGTGTTGTGTTCGCTGTGTATTGTAGTCCTAGACTAAATGTGAACATGCGTTTACTCATCTCATTTGCACAAAAACAGATTCAGAATTACTCAAAATGTATAAAAACAGTGTATTGCAAACTCAGAATATTACACAAACCTGCAATAATTAAATGTTAAATAACACAAATATAGCGTACTTTATGTATTTAATCTCACTTTATTAACCAATGTCTTTGCTGCTGATCTTTGATGATCCAATTCAAATCACATTTGTATTTATTTTTTTATTGCTGAAGTAAGTGTTGAACTTTCTTCTTCTGTGTCCTATTCTTCTGCGATTCAGGTGAAAGGTTTGTTTGAGCTGCGCCCTCTACTGTACAGGTGTGAATTTGCATTTCCTTTAGCTTGAGGTTTATTAATTTCACTTTTGGTGTGAAAGGTCTTTTACAGTTGGCAAAAATAGAACTTTGTTGTTGTTGTAGTTATTATTAAAACAAACAAGCAAGCCCAGACCAGATGAGAAAAAGTAACAAAAAAGCAAAGTAATGTATTACTTTTGATAAAATAAATCTATTGAATGCATTGTATTTTCAACCCAATCATTTATATTCCTGTCAAAAATCAAATATGGCACTTCTCTGACTGAACATTGAAATCTTCTTTTTGTATTTTTATTTAACTATCTATTGTTTCACTTAAGCTAAATAGTTTATTTACTAATGTGCTTTATTTTTAATTTATGCATGAAAACCATATTCCATTTTTTTGTACTGTAAAACAACTGACAAATTAATACATTCCATTTTCACAGATTCAGTGTGATAATGAACTGTCCCAGGTTATTTCTGTTTTATCACTAAACTCTCTATATCTGAAAATAAACAAATTATCATAGATAAATAGCATTTTTGTCCCTGGCAGATCTCATTAACCTGAATTGTAAAAAAGAAAATTGCACAGATATCCACTTGTGATGGAATAATTTATTTTACATTTGATTACTTTATTCAATTCTGTAGTGTTTTTACCTGAATAGATAGACTGCATTTGTTCAATGTTTAAGAATTCTTAAATTACCTGTTCTCTAACTAAAAATTCTATTACTAAATTCCTACAAAATTGCTAACTAAAAATACAAATTAAGCCCCAGATATCTGTTACAATGAGTTTTACCATGGCTGTAGTTTTTCCTCACATGATTTATGACTGTACATACTGTATTTGCCACAAGGTGGCACAGTTTAGCCATTTCCAGCTGTTGTTCTTCATTTACCTAAAGAACCCAGCTGAGATTAGGCATATACACTAATCCAGCATAACATTATGACCACCTTCCTAATAATGTTAATTCCTAAATAATGCTGCCAAAAAAGCCTGACCCTGATTCATCAGACCAGGCCACCTTCTTCCATTGCTCCGTGGTCCATTTCTGATGCTCACGTGTCCACTGTTGAGCTACAGTTTTGTTTTTTGATTTGTAAAGACTTGTTTTTATTGCACAGCAGCAGATGGTTTTCGCTTATGATGAAATATCAAATATTTAAGTGTTTAATTCAAGCACACGAGTTAACTGACAGCAGGAAAAATAAGCAAAATTACACCTTGTTTGAGAATACAAATGCAACAATGCCAAAAATGCAAACAGGCTTTATTTTGATGAATTTAGACAATAATGACATGCAGGTCATGACAATACTGGACGTGCACTGACGTAGTGCATGTAACAAAGTTAATCTGTAGGATTGCAGATGACATTCCCATGATGCATCTGCTAGCTCTCAGTCCTGAATAAACATGCCAAAAGTCCACGACCTCACTGGCATTGGGTGCATTTCAGTATGAACAGACAACTGATCAGTACTGGCGCAGCGTTGAGAGAGAACATGCATAGATGCGCAACTTGATTCATAAAGATCAGGTCGAAATGCAGAAGCTCATCCCAGAACCAAAAGCAAAATAATACATTTCTCCTTTTAACATTTTAAACATTCCTCAGAAGCACTGTGACTCCAGTCACATGAGAAGCATTAATGTATATGTAATACAGAGTACTGTACCTTTTTATAACTAAAATGACTGAATTCTGCAGAGTTTTAAATCTCTATTAATTCAATCTTCCGCTCCTTCTCTTGCTTCGTCATGGACACCCGCTGCTTTTTCCAACTGCCTCTTCTTTTTTTTCTCCACGCAGCTGGTAACCAGGAAAGGTACAGATTAATGATACTTTGATTAGCTTGGTTCAGACGGCTTGTTTAGCTCCACCTTCACTCCTTTTTCACCAGCACCTTTCCAAAAACAAAACCAGATGGAAAGAATTTACTCTTTACAATTGCTCTCAGAGTTTGACAAAACAGATTTCAACTAACTTCAGCCCAAATAAGACCAAGTAAGACAAATAAACTTCAAACCAAATAATCACATGACACATTCTGTGAGGATATTTAAGTCTTTATTTACTGATAATCTTCTATCCTCAAAGCTCTCAAATAACATACAGTAGTGGCCAAAAGTGTTGTCTGGAGAGGGAAATTTGTAGGTATTTATCTGAAAAAAGCCCCCCCCCAAAAAGGGCAAACAACAGCTACAGGTTTTATTTTATACAGAGCCCTCGCATGACATTCAGGAAAAAAATAGGCTAAATCGTGCACATGATTTAGCAAATCGAGGGAACGAAATAGAAAATTATGTGCACGACTTAGTAAATTGAGGGAACGAAATCGCAAATCGTGCATGACTTCGTAAATTGAGGGAACGAATCAGTAAATTGTGCATGATTTAGCAAATCGAGGGAACGAAATCGCAAATTGTGCACGACTTCGTAAATTGAGGGAACGAAATCGCAAATCGTGCATGACTTCTTAAATTGAGGGAATGAATTAGTAAATCATGCATGATTTAGCAAATCAAGGGAACGAAATAGAAAATTGTGTGCACGACTTAGTAAATTGAGGGAACGAAATCGCAAATCGTGCATGACTTCTTAAATTGAGGGAATGAATTAGTAAATCATGCATGATTTAGCAAATCAAGGGAACGAAATAGAAAATTGTGTGCACGACTTAGTAAATTGAGGGAACGAAATCACAAATCGTGCACATGACTTCGTAAATTGAGGGAACAAATCAGTAAATTGTGCATGATTTAGCAAATCGAGGGAACGAAATAGAAAATTGTGTGCACGACTTAGTAAATTAAGGGAACGAAATCACAAATCGTGTGCATAACTTAGTAAATCGAGGGAAAAAATTAGTAAATCATGCGCACGAATTTCATTTTTTTTCCTGCATGTCATGTTGTGTTCCAAATTTGAGGTTGATATCTCAAAAAATGAGCTTTCAGTAAGATTTTGTTTGGGCGTAGTACCAAACCTTTCCACTAGATGAAATTCGTCTCCCATTAATTTCCAATGCAGTCAATATTGACCATGAACAAGTGTGACTTTTTTGTTCCGGGACCATTGAATTTTTTCGAATCATGTCCATGAGGATTTTTGTGTGTGTGTGTGTGTGTGTGTGTGTGTGTTCACATAGTAAGTGCCAAAACCTTTACCAAGTTTCGTACCATTCCGATTAAGTAAAAAATTCTAAAAATCCAAAACGTAGAATTATTCAGTCAAAAATGACCAAAGAGCACCAGGGGGTTAATAATATTTGAATAAAGGTTGAAGATGTCAGTTATCCTAGGCCGGACATCAGTTTTAGCCACTACTGTATGTGATGCGCCTCAACAGTTTTGATGTAATTCTTATATCCAGGATAGAGAACAAGATTTGAATGAAGATATTGTGTGAATAATGAGTTAAATCAAATCTATCATATGACTTTAGAAGACTTGTAATAAAGCACACTGGCTGTACAGAGACTACTTTTACAAAAATGATATGGTCTTTTTTGGAGCTCAACAGACATGGTCACTCTGAACTGTTGTTATATTCAAAAGAAATGCTGCTCAAACATCCTCCTAAATAACAGCACACAGGTTTGGAACGACTTCAGGATGAGCGAATAATGACAGTTTTTGTATTTTTGGCTGAGATTACCTGTTAGGTACTTTTCTTTAGCTCTGGCCCGCTCATCAGCATCGAAATACCACACGGTAATGGCATATCTATAAACACAGGAGACAAAGATTAGGAGTTATAAAAGAAAAGAAGAAAAAGCATGGTGTGTGTGTGTGTGTGTGTGTGTGTGCTGTAGAGATGAGGACCTTGTATTGTGTGCAGGCTGGACCTCGTGAGGGTTTCGTCTGTCAGACCAGAATAAAAGCAAGCGGTCAAATTTGGGTTCGATGTCCGCAAACTGAGCTTTACCCTCTGGAAATATCCGCAGTATGCCTCCATGTTCCTGATGACACAAAAAAAGATGAATCCGTTATGAGGTTTATTATTAAACAAAATACAATCTCGACTAGACAAAACTTTATTTTGGCTTGAAAAAGCCTGACCAGAAAGTTTGAGTTAGTTTTATGAGTTTGAAAATAGTTTGCTAGGGTGTTACTATGCAGAATAGGATATTCTGGATGGTTGCTAGGCATTTGCTAGGGTGATCTGGGTGGTTGCTAGGGTGTTCTAATTGGCAGATTACACGAGTTTAAAAGGTTTCAGTGTGTTTAGATTTGAAATTTTGACAGTTGGAGTTTAAGACAGTTGTCTTGGCTCATTTGAACATTCCGTTAAGTTGATTTTTATGAGTTTTGATCGTCCATTTTAGGAAAACTGGATAAAACTTTATTTTGGCTCAAAAAAGCCTGACCAGAAAGGTTGAATTAGTTTTATGAGTTTGAAGATAGATGATTGCTAAGGTGTTACTATGCAGTTGCTAGGGTGTTGCTATGTGGTTACTAGGGTATTCTAGATGTTTTCTACAGTGTTGCTATTCAGTGCTTAGGTTTTCTAGATGATTGCTATGCATTTGCTAGGGTGCTCTGGGTGGTTGCTAAGGTGTTCTAATTGGCAGACTACATGAGTTTAAAGGGTTTCAATGTTTAGATTTAAATTTTTGACAGTTGGAGTTTAAATGGCTTCAATATTTTTAGATTTTAATTTTTGTCAGTTGGAGTTTAAAGGGCTTCAGTGTTTTTAGATTTAAATTTTTGACAGTTGGCATTTAAAGGGCTTCAATATGTTTAGATTTGATTTTTTCACAGTTGGAGTTTAAGACAGTTGTCTTGGCTCATTTGAACATTCCGTTAAGTTGATTTTTCTGAGTTTTGATCATCCATTTTAGGAAAACTAGATAAAACTTTATTTTGGCTCAAAAAAGCCTGACCAGAAAGGTTGAGTTAGTTTTATGAGTTTGAAGATAGATGATTGCTAAGGTGTTACTATGCAGTTGCTAGGGTGTTGCTATGTGGTTACTAGGGTATTCTATATGTTTTCTAAAGTGTTGCTATTCAGTGCTTAGGTTTTCTAGATGGTTGCTAAGCATTTGCTAGGGTGCTCTGGGTGGTTGCTAAGGTGTTCTAATTGGCAGATTACATGAGTTTAAAGGGTTTCAATATGTTTAATTTAAATTTTTGACAGCTGGAGTTTAAAGGGCTTCAATATGTTTAGATTTTAATTTTTGACAGCTGGAGTTTAAAGGGCTTCAATATGTTTAGATTTTAATTTTTGACAGTTGGAGTTTAAAGGGCTTCAGTGTTTTTAGATTTAAGTTTTTGACAGTTGGCGTTTAAAGGGCTTCAATATGTTTAGATTTGAATTTTTGTCAGTTGGTGTTTAAAGGGCTTCAATGTGTTTAGATTTAAATTTTTGACAGTTGGAGTTTAAGACAGTTGTCTTGGCTCATTTGAACATTCCGTTAAGTTGATTTTTATGAGTTTTGATCGTCCATTTTAGGAAAACTGGATAAAACTTTATTTTGGCTCGAAAAAGCCTGACCAGAAAGGTTGAGTTAGTTTTATGAGTTTGAAGATAGATGATTGCTAAGGTGTTACTATGCAGTTGCTAGGGAGTTGCTATGTGGTTACTAGGGTACTCTAGATGTTTTCTAAAGTGTTGCTATTCAGTGCTTCGGTTTTCTAGATGGTTGCTAGGCATTTGCTCTGGGTGGTTGCTAGGGTGTTCTAATTGGCAGATTACATGAGGTTTACAGGAACCCTTTACAGGTTTAAAGGTTTTCAATGTTTTAGATTTAAATTTTTGACAGTTGGAGTTTAAATGGCTTCAATGTTTTTAGATTTACATTTTTGACAGTTGGCGTTTAAACGGTCTTTTCTCATTTGAAATCTCACAGAAAACTGAATTTACTTACAGGTGCGAGTCTCTGTCCCATTCAACTAATATTTTTTATTTTATTTCAGCTTTATTTATATTATAGAAATGTTTTGAATAGTTAACGATAATAACCTTGTCCGTTAACATTAAATGCACTGAGAACTAGCATGAACGAACATCAACATTTTTATTAACTATCATTAACAAAGGTTAATAGATGCTGCATGAATACATTTCTCATTGTTAGTTCATGTTAGTTAATGAGTTAAGTGAGACCTTATTGTAAAGTGTTCCCTCTAAAACAATATATCGCCCCTTTTATAAATGTGAATTGTCTCTGATGCCGTTATCAATCTTAATAACCTCACGTGATATCATGCTAACGTGACTACTTACAATACAGTCGACTCAGCAGTGCGTGACTGGAACTTTTTTAGTGATAATGATAAATTCCATTAGCGAAAATAACAGAGCAGCACAAACAATGAGAGGCCAGGTCTGGAGGAGGTTAGGATAGGAAACAGCAGCGGAGCGCGGCCTTCCTGAATAGGGATGAGAGGAAAAGGCCACATGCTGAATAAAGGGACATACTACGCTGAGTGCAGGGAAGCAGACTGCTGAGGGTGCGAGAATGAACCGTTCACACGCACGACACGCTGCTCTCTCTCTCTCTCTCTCTCTCTCTCTCTCTCTCTCTCCAGGGAGCTGAGCACACGCTTCATGCAGGTACATAGTGAATACTCACGTATGCATGCGCATTCAAGCACAAAAGTGCAAAATCATCCGGGAAATACACTTTAAAATGCTGTGAAATGCAGGGGGTAATTATACACTCAGCTCACGATTCGATACGTATCGCGATGGGTTCACAATATTTTGAACAAAATAAAAACTGAATTTCAAATAACAGATTTATTTCCAAAACATTAACAATATTCAATAACTTTACATACAACTTAATAACGAATTTACAATATTTCAAGATTTAATTGAACTTTATGTAAATTAACAATTAGGTGTAACTGATCAAAAAAAAAAAAAATTAATTTGAACATGAAATGAATTAGGATAGCTGAAACCTAAGAGAGAACTTCATAAATAATATTCATGATTCTGAACCTGAAAATACAGAATTATACTCGTGTAAGCCTTTTTTACTGGTAAAATCAGACATTTGGACCCAGAAATATTGCAGCATTTCATTATTATACAGTATATTCAACATTAAAATATAGTAGTTTTATGTAGTACTGTCTTTGTACTGAAACTCTGTAAACTTTCGTTTTTTCTAATGCTTTCAATGCGGGCATTCCTTCAATCTCTTTTACACAGACAAGCCAGATTATACACTTACATGATAAGAATAAACAATCTAAAACGCTTTGAATCATCGTATTACCAACTAAAAATTTGGTGATTAAAAATATGCTTTCACTTTAAATGAATTCGCGCTTTCACTTTGAGGAGCGCCGCTCCAGCGCGCATGCGCTTCAGATGATCAACGACGATTAAAATCGCAAAGCGCGTCAAAAAGACTTTATTAGTTCATCCAAAAATTAAAATTCTATCTTTATTTACTCACTCTCATATCGTTTTCGCGTGTCGATTAACTTTAAGTACGTTTGACGTCCGTGTTTACTACAGTAAGTGCGTTGTAAATCATCATATAAAGCATCGTGTCTCCTCAGTAGACTTGGATTAGACTGCTTGATTTATTATTCTTACGATGCCTTAATTACCTTTTATTTTTATTTTTTTTTAAAGATCTTTTAAGTTTTAGGGGAATTGACTTTAAATTAAGGGACATAAATCTCTCGGATTTCTTAAAAATATTTTCATTTGTGTTTGAAAGATGAACGAAAATCTAGGTTTGAAATGACATGAAGGTGAGTAGCTACATTATGACAGAATTTACATTTTATTTTATAAATACAGCAAGCTGAGTCTTGGATAAAACTAACTCTATCGCGAGTCATATCATTTTTACATGAACGATACATAGGCCTATCGTCGCATTTTTATATCGCGATATAACGATGTATCATTACACCCCTAGCAGCTATATTTTCTACACTGAAAAAAGTGGTAATATCTAAATTACCTGTTTTTATTCAAGTGAAAAACGTAATTTAACATTACTTTTTTTTTTTTTTAGCAATAAGGGCAAAAGTGACAGTCATTTATAATGTTACAAAAGATTTCTGTCAAATTCATTTTTTTAACGTTCTATTCATCAAAAAATCCCGAAAAAAGTATCACTAACTATAACTAATCAATGAACAAGACAACGAGCATGTTATACAAAAACGTGTGATAGGACATTTATGCAATCTTTAAAAAAGGTATGTGGCAGTTAGATGCGTTCCTGGGTCAACATATTTTGTTGATCCTGGAACAACATTCTAGTCTGAAAATTTAATCTTAACCCTATTCCTACCCCTAAACCTAACCCTACCCAAAAGTTATCCCAAAAATCAGAGGGAAATGATAGATGATTAACACTGATGTAGAAGCACCAATTCATGATTTTAAGCCTAAACTTAAAAAAGTCCCTGAAATCTGATTGGTTGATTTGAAAGTTGTTCCAGGATCAACAAAAATGTTGACCCAGGAACATGTTGAACATGTTGAACTTATGCATTCATGTGCGAGGAGCACCCATCGTTTTCCCTTTTAATGAATCTCGTGCCTCATTTCCTTGACTCGGTAAGCTGTTTCAGTAACTCTCCTCCTGGTTTTCTCTGGAGATTACAATCTCTGAGGTTAATGGGATTAGGTCGAAATGAAGCAGGCCTACAGGCACGTATGCAGTCGCTCGCCATTCACGGTGACCGTCAGCAAGAGTCATGTCAAGTTTCTATAGTGCTTTATATAATACAGATTATTTCAAAGCAGCTTTACAGTGATGAACAGAAAAATAATGATGCAAACAGAATTCAATTTGGCTGTAAAGAATTGTATTGATTCAGTTTGGTTCAATAACTGTGTAAAGTTCATCAATTATGGATTATAGTTCAGCTGTGATGTCATTGTCCAGCTCAGTTCAGTTCTCATCCAATAGTGTCAGTGCATTCAAGTCAATAATATTGTTGAATAATCAGTGTTGGGGAGTAGCTAACAACAAGTAGCGATGCTACTATCTTAACCACATTTTTCAAACGTGTTGCTTTTCCAGTAGCTAACTACTTTTTCCAGCAAGTAGGGGTGTAGCGCGACTTGCGGCTTTACAGTTCACTGAGAAGAGATTGTATGATGAGTATATAAAGTACGCACAGAGGTGGGTTGATATTTCACATGAATCGACTAGTAAAGGTTACACTTTTGTATGTAATTTATGCAAACCAAAGATTAAAACGCTGTCTGTGTCGAAGAATTCAAGCACATGCAGGTGAATGCTAGCCTTTTTAAATTAATTAACTGTCCTGCTTTATTGCACTCTATATCAAATGTCTATTTTTTATTTTATGATGACCTGTTAGAGGTGAATCTGTCCCGCCACAGTTTTATAATGAACCTAAAATATCACTAAAGTTGTTTTGTGTCATTGCTTTGGCGAAGCATCTGTCAATCGAACAGAAAATATATTTGAGATATAGTTTACGCTTATCTATGAAAGCTTGTTTCCACCATGAAATAAAAAATAAAAAAGTTAATTGCGACTTTTTCTCACAATTCTGACTTTTTTTGCGAGACATAAACTCACAATTCCGAGTTATAAAGTCAGAATTGTGTGATATAAAGTCAGAATTGCCTGATATAAAGTCAGAATTGTGAGTTATAAAGTCAGAATTGCCTGATATAAAGTCAGAATTGTGAGTTATAAAGTCAGAATTGTGAGTTATAAAGTCAGAATTGCCTGATATAAAGTCAGAATTGCGAGATATAAAGTCAGACTTGGAGATATAAAGTCAGAATTGCAAGATATAAAGTCAGACTTGGAGATATAAAGTCAGAATTGCCTGATATAAAGTCAGAATTGCGAGATATAAAGTCAGACTTGGAGATATAAAGTAAGAATTGCCTGATATAAAGTCAGAATTGTGAGATATAAAGTCAGAATTGTGAGATATAAAGTCAGAATTGCAAGATATAAAGTCAGAATTGCAAGATCTAAAGTCAGACTTGGAGATATAAAGTCAGAATTGCATGATATAAAGTCAGAATTGCAAGATATAAAGTCAGAATTGTGAGATATAAAGTCAGAATTGCAAGATATAAAGTCAGAATTGCAAGATATAAAGTCAAACTTGGAGATATAAAGTCAGAATTGCTAGATATAAAGTCAGAATCGCAAGATATAAAGTCAGAATTGCAAGATATAAAGTCAGACTGGGAGATATAAAGTCAGAATTGCAAGATATAAAGTCAGACTGGGAGATATAAAGTCAGAATTGCAAGATATAAAGTCAGACTTGCAAGATATAAAGTCAGACTTGGAGATATAAAGTCAGAATTGCGAGATATAAAGTCAGAATTGCGAGATATGAAGTCAGAATTGGAGATATAAAGTCAGAATTGCTAGATATAAAGTCAGAATTGCAAGATATAAAGTCAGACTTCCAAGATATAAAGTCAGACTTGGAGATATAAAGTCAGAATTGCGAGATATGAAGTCAGAATTGGAGATATAAAGTCAGAATTGCGAGATATAAAGTCAGAATTAGAGATATAAAGTCAGAATTGTGAGATATAAAGTCAGAATTGCAAGATATAAAGTCAGACTTGGAGATATAAAGTCAGAATTGCAAGATATAAAGTCAGAATTGAAAGATATAAAGTCAGACTTGGAGATATAAAGTCAGAATTGCGAGATATAAAGTCAGAATTGCGAGATATAAAGTCAGAATTGCGAGATATAAAGTCAGAATTGCGAGATATAAAGTCAGAATTGCAAGATATAAAGTCAGAATTGAAAGATATAAAGTCAGACTTGGAGATATAAAGTCAGAATTGCGAGATATGAAGTCAGAATTGGAGAAATAAAGTCAGAATTGCGAGATATAAAGTCAGAATTGCGAGATATAAAGTCAGAATTGCATGATATAAAGTCAGAATTGCGAGATATAAAGTCAGAATTGCAAGATATAAAGTCAGAATTGGAAGATATAAAGTCAGACTTGGAGATATAAAGTCAGAATTGCGAGATATAAAGTCAGAATTAGAGATACAAAGTCAGAATTGCGAGATATGAAGTCAGAATTGCGAGATATGAAGTCAGAATTGCGAGATATGAAGTCAGAATTGCATGATATGAAGTCAGAATTGCGAGATATAAAGTCAGAATTGCAAGATATAAAGTCAGAATTGGAAGATATAAAGTCAGAATTGGAGATATAAAGTCAGAATTGCGAGATATAAAGTCAGAATTAGAGATATAAAGTCAGAATTGTGAGATATAAAGTCAGAATTGCAAGATATAAAGTCAGACTTGGAGATATAAAGTCAGAATTGCAAGATATAAAGTCAGAATTGAAAGATATAAAGTCAGACTTGGAGATATAAAGTCAGAATTGCGAGATATGAAGTCAGAATTGGAGATATAAAGTCAGAATTGCGAGATATAAAGTCAGAATTGCGAGATATAAAGTCAGAATTGCGAGATATAAAGTCAGAATTGCGAGATATAAAGTCAGAATTGGGAGCTATAAAGTCAGACTTTGAGATATAAAGTCAGAATTGCAAGATATAAAGTCAGACTTGGAGATATAAAGTCAGAATTGCGAGATATGAAGTCAGAATTGGAGATATAAAGTCAGAATTGCGAGATATGAAGTCAGAATTGGAGAAATAAAGTCAGAATTGCGAGATATAAAGTCAGAATTGCGAGATATAAAGTCAGAATTGCGAGATATAAAGTCAGAATTGCAAGATATAAAGTCAGAATTGGAAGATATAAAGTCAGACTTGGAGATATAAAGTCAGAATTGCGAGATATAAAGTCAGAATTAGAGATACAAAGTCAGAATTGCGAGATATGAAGTCAGAATTGCGAGATATGAAGTCAGAATTAGAGATACAAAGTCAGAATTAGAGATACAAAGTCAGAATTAGAGATACAAAGTCAGAATTAGAGATATAAAGTCAGAATTGTGAGATATAAAGTCAGAATTGGAGATATAAAGTCAGAATTAGAGATATAAAGTCAGAATTGCGAGATATGAAGTCAGAATTGGAGATATAAAGTCAGAATTAGAGATACAAAGTCAGAATTAGAGATACAAAGTCAGAATTAGAGATATAAAGTCAGAATTGTGAGATATAAAGTCAGAATTGTGAGATATAAAGTCAGAATTGCGAGATATAAAGTTAGAATTTCGAGATATAGTCAGGTTAACCTGCCCTTTTGACTACTCCTGTGTACCTAATTTAAGTTGCATAATTTTTTGTTTAGTTTGAGATATAAATTTGAGTATAGTGTGTGTCTTTGAATAGTTTAAAAAATAAAATAATACTCTTTAAAATCATAATTGTATTGCATTATGTTGTTTTAAGCCCCAAATATTTTACTTAAAACATTCTTCATTAACAACTATTCAGTTATTTGTAATATACGGATAATAATACAGATGATTCACGTACCTTGGCATCCCAATTCTTATTAAGGTAATATATGCATGTGACGCATCTCCCATCGCCATTTGGGTTGTCTACGTGGCGCACGTATCCAGTGCCTTTACCCGGATAACATGCCACCATTGCCTGTGAACAAAACAGCGAAAATTACATTTTTTTTTGTGAATTTTGATATGCAAGCATCAGTAGTTGAAATCACAAATGCAACATTTATAAAAACAGTTCCAGTATGATTGTGAGGCCTTAATAACACAAACTCATGACGTGGACTTCACATAAAGTGTTTTAGGTTTTGGTGGACAGCTTCATATCACACCTATTGTCATATCAGAGCAGCGGCGTGTGGACGGATGTGGCCAGATGTGATGATGTGGGACTTATCAAAGGGAACGTGTCGAGAGGGATGTTTTCAGCCCAAATCAGCATTGTCAAAGTCTCACATCAGAAATGAAGCGAGTTCTTCCACATTCTGCACACATTATAGCAACAAACACCCCAGTCCTGTCCGCGCTCTTGTGCCAAAGAATGAAAACATGCATCTGTTTCCTTCAATTTTGCTCTTGTTTACATTATGGAGGATTTAAGGTTGAGTGAACATTAATTAAATAGTTAACACCTTTTTTGAGATCACATGAAGGCATCAGATTTGAGTAAAGACACAAGGGACAGACATGCTTTTTTATCATCTGGCTTACATATATATATACCAGCTGATCTCTCTATTACAACTTTAAGATTTTAGTGAAATTATCTGTGCACAATTTACCATTTTATTGTCCATAAGATTTACTTCATGAGTTTAAATGTTTTTAAACTCATGTTTAGTTTTCAAATATTTGGGTGAATATGAAAAATATTTTTTCTTAATTTTTTTTTTTTTTTAAATTCAATAAATTTAAGTCAGTACAAATACTACCAAAATGTACAAACACTTCACAATTTAAATAAAAAATCTCACATAAATTTAATTTAATTAGTTATTGATGTTTAAATGATTTAAAAATAAACTTTTTAAATCATTTTTTTAATGTTTAATTATTTGGGTGAATTAAAAAAATAATTCAATAAAAATATTTAACCCTAAAATAGAATTAAAAAAAAAAAAATCAACAAATTTAAGTCAGTACAAATACTACCAAAATGTACTAATACTTAACAATTTAAATAAAAATATTTCCCTATAAATTTAATTTCATTAGTTTATTGATGTTTAAATGATTAAAAATACACTTTTTTAAAAAACATTTTTAATTATTTGGGCGAATTAAAAAAATAATTCAATAAAAATATTTAACCCTAAAATAGAATTTAAAAAGATCAATAAATTTAAGTCAGTACAAATACTACCAAAATGTACAAATACTTAATTTAAATAAAAATATTTCCCATAAATTTAATTTAATTACTTTATTGTTTATTAGTTTATTGTTAAATTAGTTTATTGATGTTTAAATTATTAAAAACTTTTTTTTACATTTTTTTTTCATTATTTGGGTGAATTAAAAAAAATTAATTCAATAAAAATATTTAACCCTAAAATAGAAAAAAAAGTCAACAAATACTACCACAAAATATAGTTACTTTACAAATTAAATGTTATTAATTTAATGATTTTTGAATGATTAAATACATGTTTTAACATTTTTTTTATTTTAATTATTAAGGTGAATATGAAAATATTTTGACCTACAAAAGTTATATATATATATATTAATTTTATTTGAGTTTAATGACTTTTTAAAATGATTAATAAATACTTAAAAAAGACAAAGACAGATAAAATCATTTTGCCCATGCATATATATAAAATATATATATTTGCATACAATATTTAATTCAGTAAATTTAAGTCAGTCCAACAGCCTGATCATAGCCTATATTGCAGATGGGCGCAGTTTCCTGGTCAGCGCTGCTCTCTCTCTCACTCCAGGAGGTCTGAAGGCGGACCGGGCAGCTGCCTGGCGATTGTTTCCTGCGCGTCACAACATTTCGTGCTTTAACCCTCACGGAAGACTCTGTCTGAGGCTGCCAAACCTCCACCTCCACGAGTGAGATGAACTGATCTGAACCCCGGATGCTTGGCCCGCTGCCAGAGGAAGCAGTATTTTAATGATCCTGCTACGTGCGGTGCGTGAGGGAGCCACGGCGCGCGCTTGAGAGATGGGCTCGAGATGGGTAAACATGTCTGTCACTGCCTGAGAAAGTGTGAGGTCTGGTGCAGAAGAACAGGATACTCACGCTACAAAAACAGATGATTTATCACAGCTTTAGGTCACTTCTGCTGAAATCTGTTCTTACGAGACTTCAAAACCACATGACTAAACAAAAACACATGGACCGTCCTCCCATCATGCCTTTCACTCACACTTCCCATACACACTCCTGAAAACAAAAGGATCTGAAGACGAGCTCAGCAGATAGTGTGTGTGTGTGTGTACGGCTGGATGTTTCGGCTTCATCAACAAATTCACTTCATGATTTTAATGACTTTTAATGGTTTAAAAATGCACATTTTTAAAACAAGATATTAAGGTGAATATTAAAAAAAATCAGCAAATTCAATAAAATTAAGTCGGTACAAATACTACCAAAATGTATAAATATTTACAATTTAAATAGAAATATCTCCCATAAATTTATTTTAATTAGTTTATATTTAAATGATTAAAAATACACTTTTTTTTTATTTGGGTGATTAAAAAAATAATAAATAATATTTAACCCTGAAATTGAATAAAAAAGGTCAACAATTACTACCTTAAAATATAAATAAACAGTTACTTTTAAATGATTAAATACTTATTTTAACTATTTGTTTGTTTGTTTGTTTTTTAGATTTTAATTTAGGTGAATATGAAAAAATATTTTGACCTAAAAAATTGAGCAATATCTTATTTTTTTAAATTCATTTGTCACTTTATAAATACTGTAAGTCAAGTTAAATGTAAAAAAAAAAAAAAAAATTATGATTAATAAATATTAAAAAGAAATACTAATGAGTAATGAGTTTAATACTTTCTAAATGATTAAAAACAAGATATTAATTAGTTGGGTGAATATAAAAAACTAAATTAGCCTAACTAATTCTAGAAATTTAATGAGTTTAATCATTTTAAATGATTAAAAATACACTTTTTCAAAATGAGATATTATTTTTTGGGGGTTAATATAAAAAACTTAATCAACAAATTCCATAAATTTTACACAATGAGTTTAACACTTAATTTAACTTAAATTAATATAAATACACATTTTTTAAAACAAGATATGAATTATTTGGATGAATATATAAAAACTAAATCAGCAATTTCCACATTTTTTTTAAATGATTAAAAATACACATATTTAAAACAAGATATAAATTTTTTTGTTGGGGTGAATATAAAAAAACTAAATCAACAAATTTCATAGATTTTCCATAATGCTTTTAATACTTTCTAATTAAATACAATTGTTTTTTTAAACAAGATATTAATTATTTGGGTGAATACATTAAAAAAATAAATTCCATACATTTCATTTGAGTTTAATCATTTTTAAATGATTAAAAATGCACATTTTTAAAACAATATATTAAGGTGAATATAAAAAATAATTAGCAAATTCAAAATTCCAAGAATTTCACTTAATACTTAAAAATAAAATCTTATTTCACAATTCCACAGATTTCCCCTAATAATTTTTAAATGACTACAAATACACTTTTTAAAAACAAGATATTAATTATTTGGATGAATATAAAAAACTAAATCACCAAATTCACAATAATGAGTATGTTTTAAAAAATGAATAGCTTAGTCAATAAATTCAGTGTGCTTTTTCTAAACTCTCACTAAAGTCTGGAATACTTGATTCTGATTGGTCAAACAAGGTGTTGTTTTCAAATATTTCTGTAATGAATTTTATACTAAAGCTCAAATCAATATTTCATGTTCATGCATTCATTCATTTGGTAAGGTATTTTCAAGTTAAAGCAAAAACGAGGTTCTTTTGACCATCAGAAAAGCCTCATACTCTACTCTTCAGATCAGACTTCTTCATACAAAACTGGGGATTTCTGGTGTTTATAGACTGATACCACAGCTCTGACTCACAGGGGTGAACGTGCCGGATCTCTTCAGCAGCTGGCTCTCGTACAGTAGATGTGTATGTTAGATAGCGTATGCTTACTGTAAATGTGTTCATGTTGGTGTAGAGGCCATTGCCTTATGCTAGCGGTGTCATTCTTCCGCATTCCTTTACGGCCTCATTAACAGGCCGATCCGGCCTCTGAGGGCTTTTGTTTACATTCCTGCCGATTCGAGCCTATGTCGGAATATTAAGAGTTCCTGCCCTCCGGACCATAAAAACCGCAACAGCAGGATCCCTCATTAGTGAGGAGCTGTTCACACACACATGTAGAGCGGCACATATATTTACCACAGGTGGTCTCTAAAATGGCTCCGAATCAACACAAGCATCAGAGAGAGTCATAGAAAAGGTGATTTTACGAGAGCAACGCTGCGTTGTTTTATTGTTTTATAATGTTTCCAGGGGTGCACTTATAATGTTAGTATCCTTTCACATCAAAAATGGTCTTAATTTAGAAATAAAAGGCATTTTTTCCTACCCTGATTATATATGAACGCTGTTTTAAGGGGCGTGTCTGCTGTGAGACTTCAGTGTAAACGCCCACTGCTGTGATTGGCTGAAATCTTTGCATATGAAATAGCTAATTATTACTCTCTCGAAAACTTTTAGCACGTTTTTACTATTACAGCTCTCAAGGTTAACTAATCATGAAAAGTGTTGCATTGCATTTAGATCTACAGCATTATATTTAGATCGTGGCATGAAAGGTTGCAGTGATGAACATTGTAGTCGATCACAGACATGTTGTTGAGCTCATGAAAGCAGTGATCTCGTCATTGCAACTCAATTTCTGCACAGTAACACATGCTTTCATCATAACTAACAGTGCAAACATGATATAACTAAGAGATTTGTTGAATAAAACGTGAGTTTTGCGCAAATCTGTAATGGAAACGCGGCTATAGAAAGGTGAAACTCCACCTCCACAGAAGAAATCAATGCCTACTTCATCATTACATCGTTAGCCCCGCCCACTGGTGTGTTAGTGAGATGAGGAGGAGAGAAGAGCGATACAGGACTAAAATAACATTACCTTTCAAAGGATCCTAATGCAGGAATATGGTTATTTATTTTCAACAATGTGAATGTCTCAGTTGAGCTTTATTTATTCGGTACATTTCACTGTGGATTCTTTGGTAAATCAATCGCATTTCAGACTTTTACGATATAAACTCGACAGTAATGCAACAACATGTCAGTAACTGTGTTCATTCTAATGCCTGATCTGATATTAATGATTCATGTACAGTCAGATGATCTTTGTCTGTGTGTCAGTAAATCAAACCAGTGACTAAACGCTCAACTTCACCTTGTTTCTCTTAGTAGGATGAAAATAATCTATTTAAACTGTGATTAAATTATATTACAATCTCTGGAGCTGTCAATCAAACAGAGCGAGTTTATCAGTGACTGAGTTCTGGACTCACGCCAAAACTCCAGTTTTATTCAACAAATCTCTTAGTTACATTAAGTTTGCACTGTTAGTTATGATGAAAGCATGTGTTAATGTGCAGAAATTGAGTTGCAATGACAAGATCACTGCTTTCATGAGCTCAACAACATGTCTGTGATCGACTACAATGTTCATCACTGCAACCTTTCATGCCACCATCCAAATATAATGCCATAGATCTAAATGTAATGCAACACTTTTCATCAATTAACCCTGAGAGCTGTAATAGTAAAAAATGTGCTAAAAGTTTTAGAGAGAGTATAGCTATTGCATATGCAAAGATGTCAGCCAATCACAGCAGTGGGCGTTTACACTGAAGTCTCACAGCAGACTCGCCCCTTAAAACAGAGCGTTCAAATCAGAGAGAAAAAAATCAGGGTATAGGAAAAATGCCTTTTATTTCTAAATTATGGCAATTTTTGTTGTAAAAAGCATACTAATGTTATGTTTTATAATGTCCTGTGTACATCAGGAAACATTATAAAACAATAAAACAGCTCAGTTCATGACCCCTTTAAAGGTTCTTCATGGAATCACAGATGCCAATAAAGAACCTTTATTTTTAAGAGTGCATGTAGCAAGAAAGCAGGAAGTGCACATAATAAACAGTAAAAAGCAGCAAACATTACATGTTTGTGATTAGAACAGAAAAAACTGATGCATTGCAGAACAAATGCTTTTTTCTCATCATATGCTTTGTTTGCATGTTACGATATGCCTTGAACTCACATGCATCCAGGATCAGTGTTTCTTCCATCTTGCATTAATTTTCACAGCAAATGGGGTCAAAGTTAAAATTGCTGCATGGTGCAATGCAGTGGGAAATGTTGTAGCTTGACATTTCAACTGCTGACATGAGCCTTGAAATGGAAAAGATCTTATTGAACAAACACTGATAACTTCATTTAGGAAGTAAAAAGAAAAAAATCCAAAAAGCAGAACCTGACTGGGAAACGACTCATCATTGTCAAGTCTGCACAGATCCTTCACATATATGCGTTTGGAAGACTTGGTCATTCAAAGCAACATTCAAACCCGACTTGGTTTCACCAAACTACACCAACACAGTGTCAATGTTCAACAAATGAAATTAATATGACTTGACATTATTAATCTGAAAAACGGCTGCCAGATGAAAAAGGAAATTTGTTTTGCCAATAAACCATTTTATGTACAATCACAGCTTTCAGGCTGCTCCAAAACAACTGACTATTGAAACAATAATATTTAGTTTGATTGTTTGATAAGAGAAGTTTAACAGTCGGAGCCTCACGCCACTGTTTATTTTTGTGTCCAATATGAACCAGTCTCAGCTAACCTTCGCTGACTGAAACGAAACTCCAAAAATAAATCAAGTAAATGTAATAGTAATAAATAAATAAATAAATAAACTGAGAAACCTAGCCTCAAAAGTCAGTGGGGACGCTGGATACATTTTCAGATTATAATAAGTTTCCTTTTATAAAACAAATAACAGTAATTTTATTAATTTATTTTTAATAATGCAAATTAACTGATGCATTTTATTTGTATATATATATATATATATTTTTTTTTTAGTTTAGGACAAAACTTGGAGGCCTGAGGAACAATTTTACTCATTCCCATTCCCAAAACTGTATCTATATCATGTATTATACAATCCTTAACCCTCATCTAGCCCTGAAATCAGAGGGAAGAATGTTATTCCCTCGAAAAGGGTAAATAGTCCTGAAAAAAAATAGTCACACTTGTATTGCTAGCGGTCAAAAATGAGCACATTTGGAAATAAATGAAGAACAAATTAGCTCAAATTTGGAAGACAATCTGTTTAGATTTATGGCTTTGATTTTCTCACATTTTTAGAGCAGAATGTGTTTTGGAAAATATATATTTTCATATAAAAATGTAAAATAGCATTTTTGTGCATTTTTCACTTTTTAAAAACTTTTTTCACTTCAGCAATAATCTGGCAAGTATCGTCTTTGTAAACCTATGATCCAAAGCATTCAAGATTTATGAAATTTAAGTTGGAAATTTAATTTTAGGACTATGCTTGAAAAGTGTAGAAATGGATTATAACTACTGCATAAATATAATTTAGTACAATAAAATCAAAAATCAAAAAATTATTTTGATGAGTTCTGTTGACATAATCAACATCATCTTAATACTGTGCGTAATTTAGGGCACGTTTACATGACACCAATATACTAAAAATGGCGCAAAACGATCCCCGTTCACACGGATCCGCAAAAACGACTAAAAATGCTGTATTATACATGCCAGGCCAGTAGTTGGCGATGTCACTTAGTAAAGAAACACTTACGTGACTAATGCATAAAGTCACTGCTTTCACAAAATGAAACTTTTTTTTTTTTAGTTTACAGCGACAATAACTGTTTTCAGGACCCCAAACGCTGTTGTCGTGTAAATGGACGTCCAAAAAAAGAATGTAAAAAAAAAACTGACGTTAATTGATTTTTTTTTTTAAATTAAGGATATGTCTACACAACAATGGTGTTTTCCTTTGCTTTTTTCACGTACAGACAACACCATTATTAAAACGATCCCGGTTCACACGAATCTGCGAAAACGGCTAAAAGCGCTGTATTATTCATGCCAGGCCAGTAGATGGCGATGTCACTTACACTACCTGACTGAATATGTAATAAGCATCACGTCACCGTTTTCCAAAAATTGCATTTTGTAGTGTACATGAAGACGATAATGGTATCGTTTTCAAAAACTTGCACTTTGAATCCCGATTTCAAAAGCTTGTGTTTTCAGGCCGCCAAAATGCCATTGTCGTGTAAATGAACGGCCAAAACTCATAAAAAGCTTTCCGTTTTAGTTGATAATGGTGTCGTGTAAACGGCCCCTTAAACTCAAATTTCAGTTAATTGATTTTTTTTTTAAACTAAGTTGTAAGTTATTGAAATTTTTTGAAAATGTAGCTGTTAGCTGTTGATTTTAACTGAAATAATAAAAAACACAACCTAAAAAACTTAAAGTAAATATAATTTAAGTTTTTTTACATTGAAATTTCACATTTAATTTAATGTCATTTAATGTTGCTTTTTGTTATTGTTTGTGAAAATTAAGGTGAAAATTGTTTCTACACCAAATTTTTTGAGTAATGAACTTAAAAATTGATGTTTATGCTACAAATTAAGTTCCTCTAACTCAATGTAGTTTATTGGTTTGAACTTAATTCCATACAAAGTGCATATAAATAATGATCGTCTAAACATGCTGTTCTGAATGACAAAAAGTGAAAAAAGGGTAAAAGAAATTAAATGCCATTTCAGATCTGAGCCACATGTCAGTTCAGAGCCAATGAATTCTTGCCAACTTAATTAACACTTCTAACACAAATGTGTTTTCTGAGATCATAACCCTAGACAAAAAAGTTATATTTTGAGATGCAGGCAACTTTTATGTTGGCTCTTGAGACACTGAATACTGATTATATTTGATGGCCAACGGTAAGACAGCCATTTCTCTCTGAAACCCTCTGTTAACCGTACATGTGCGTGATCTTTGAAGGCTGGCTGATACCATCTACACAAGCAGCAGTCTAGACATTAAGTCAGAAGGGCTTTGGCTCTACCTTTCTATTAACTGGAGAAAGTTGAGCGATTATGCTTTAACATGTTTGGCATTCCCATGGCACCACCACCTCCAGCATCCTCTTTTCCTATTCGGCCTTTACAGCTGCAAACTGCCAAAACAACAGTCTCTTTTCTCAAGACGGATATTGGATCTCTGCCTGGGGAACTGGCAACCAAGCAGCTTAATATGCAAAAGACATTTAAACAATGCATTAGATAACCAAACCTATCAGGTTTTCACAGTGATGCCACAGAAGAACCATTTTTGGTTCCCCAAAGAACCAAGCAGCTCTGAAAGGAGCGTGAAGAACATCTGAATTACTATAAAGAACCTTTTGGATGTTAAAGGTTCTTCATGGAACCATCAATGCCAATAAATAAACTTTATTTTTAAGACTGTATGATTAAAGTCTTTTTTCCCCTGCATGGACTGTTGTGAAATTGGTCTCAATGTAGCCACATGCAGAAAAAAGCCTTCTGAAGCCAAATCCACATGACTTCCTCTTTGCACAAACCAGCAAATTGGGTTAAAAGTCAGTAAAAGCAGGACTCTCTCCATATGCATTGTTTGCATAGATCCACTCATACAAACTATGTAGTGTACAAAAAGGCTATTGTAAAGGTGCATACCATTAAAGCAGGTCACGTTGCAGTAGAATAGGCTGTCAGCGTCATTAACTAAGCTCATGTCGTTTAGACATTCTTTCTTCTCAAAAGGAGAAGTTTTAATGAACATTCACACTGCTTTTGCTTCATTGATAAAGTCAATGATGCCCAACACCATTGGTTCTCGTGCATCTCGTATCCAAAGGGACGTGCAAGTTTAAATGAGATTTGAGAGCAAAAGACTATCAGTGAATAATGACCTAAATATCAATCTTTTTCTCACACAAAGCTATCATATGATTTCAGAAGACTTGGATGAAGCGCACAAGTCATTTGGTAAAAAATGTAATGTGTCCATCTATCACTTATCGGTATATATTTAAAAAAAAAAAAAGAGTTTCATTGAGGAAGACAGCTACTTATACAAGTCATTGCATGGTTGATATTTCTGCTTAACCTTTGTCAGTGTAACAAAATGCATAAAGTTGGCCAACATATGCTGTATAATATCAGACTCATGAAATGTGATGAAACATTCACGGTCAAAGAGCAGAGAGCGAGAAGACAAATAGTTACTCGTGTCGTCCTTGGAAATCATGGCAAAATGTGTCGCTGTGACCAAATTGATGTGGTGTGGTCAGAGTGAGGTGACAATGACACATGCAAAGTTTGGTGTCAGTATATGCTAAAGCATAGCAGAGATACAGCTTCAAGAGTCGCTTTTACATCATGCCTCAACTTCGTTTGATGCGGTATACGAAAACGGTTAGACGAATCGACTTAAATTCCATAAGTTTTTGTTGGCATGGTCTGAAGATGTTATGATTCGATTTTGGTGAAAATCTGAGCAACAGTCTAGGAGGAGTTTGAAAAAGTATGTTTTTAAAGAAAAACAAAATGGCGGACAGGAAGTTTGGCCGACTGGCAAAATTGGTATCTATGTTCTTGGCATGACTCAAGGAATTTATTGAGACAAGTTTCATTACAATAGGTTAATATAGTCAACAGTTATTAGCATTTTTGTCAATTTCATTATAACTTTTGACCACAAGGTGGCGCTGCCCCGAAACTTAAGTACTGTCAGGGCATGGTGCCGAAGACCCATACTGAGTTTTGTAATGATACGCTAATGTGTTCATAAAATACAGCATTTTACGACAAGATTCAAAATGGCAGACACCTAAAATCGCCAATATGGGAAAATTGGATCTCATTCAACTCGGCATGATGTCCTGAATCTAAAGAGACCACATTTTTCTGACAATTTTTGGACAATCCTTTCAGAAGTTATAAGCAAAAAAGCCATTTTTCGTGTCTCCGGACCAGTAGGTGGCGCTGTGCCAAAGCACAGCATGTAACCTCAGGTCATTCTTGTGATGACATGTACCAAGTTTGGTCTGAATACAATAAAGTGTCGAGGAGATACAGCCTTACGTCAATTTTCACAAGTGCTACGTAAAATTCATTCGCATGTTTTTCAAAAACAATTTGACAAATTGACTTGAATTCCATAACTTTATGTCGGCATGATCTGAAGATGATCTGGTTAAATTTTTGTGAAAATCGGAAAAAGAGGAGTTTGAAAAAGTAGGTTTTTCAGAAAAATTCTAAATGGTGGGAAAAAATTTGCATAAATGTGAGTGCCAATTTGGACTGATGGTGGCGCTAGAGGGATTGAGTTAGAGACTCAAAATTTGCTATAGTGATAGTTTAGACTGTCCTCTATCTGTATGCCAAATTTCAAATTTCTTTCCCGCAAGAGGTTCTATGCGCTGCCATAGACTTCCAGAGCAGAAGAAATAGAAGAAGAAGAACGCCAACGGTTCCAATAAGTGCCTACGCACGTTCTGTGCTTCTGTGCCCCTAAAAAACTAATATAAATCACAAAAATGCACAAAGAATGACTAAAACTTTAAAACTTAAATAAAAAGGTAAAATATTAAAAATATTATTAAAAATGACAACTATAATAGAAAACGGTGTGATTTAAAGAGCACCTCTTTTTAATCAAGTTAAAGACGTAGAAACATGCATTTGTAACGTAGAAACTGGCATTTTCAAAGCTGCTATGAAGTTATGTATTGTGCAAAGTGCTAAAAAATAAATGTGCAATTGAAACTTGACTTGCTCAATTAAAAAAATGCTTCAACAGACCTATGAAAGATCTTGGTTACAACAACAAAACTTAATTGTGTGCTTACTTTGAGGGACTTCACAGTAAGCAGTGCAGCTGAGGCCACTAAACATCAAAGTAACTTGCATGACAATTTGTAATCCTTGAATATGAAAGAGAGGGTGGGTTAACGGGGACTGGATGAGCCCGTCCTCCTGCGACTCAGTGTCTGTGGGTCTCGTGGTGGAGCTGAGGGTCAGTCGCTCTGATATGCACAGGGACAGTGAGAGAGAGGGCGAGATCTGAGGTCACACGCAAGGCCAAAGTTATGCTGAGGCCTGAAAGAGGCTTAGATGCACAAAAACAGGGACATACAAATGCAAATGTGGCCTTAACATTCACTGACTTTATACTTGCTCTTTGCCACAATTCAGAATAAAAGTGAAACTCAAATGGAAGTACGAGAATCATGTAATACTTTTAAACAGTTAAAGGTGTTCATGCATGCTTGCACATTTGATGATGCTTTTCCTTTACTATCAGCTCCAAATCATGCATTACACACATTGTTTATATGTGAAATATAAACATATTTTAAGAATTTAAGCATAATCATTTCTGAAAATTTTTAGGACCATGATAAAAAAAAAAAAAAATCATCTTGCAAGCCCAGAATTTTTTTTTTTTTTAAATTGCACCGGCTGTCATGGCAAGTTTAGAGGTAAAACATAGAAACAGGTACTAATTTAAAGTAAACTTTTCTGTTGTGCGTTTTTATTGTCAAAGACTTGCATTGCATTCAAGGTTATGCACTTTATCGGTTCTGACCTTGGCATTGCTCGTTTCTGTACTGTTTGAGCTTCAATGCATTCATGTTGCACTGATTCTTGAGATAAGGGACAAAACAAGTTTTAGAAGTTAGTTTTTATTATTTAATACATTATTTGTAAACTGATATATTTGTAGACAAAGGTCTCAGCTAATGTACCATGTAAGGAAACAGGTTTTTCTGAAAATGTTTTTTTTTTTTCTAAAAAAAGTACATTTATTCACTTGGAACTTAATTTGTGTCAACTCCGTCAGACGCATTAAAAAGCATGATTTTAATTAGATCCTTCCAACAACAGTGTAAAGTCTTCAAATATGTAATAATGATGTTCAGTAAAGGAGTTAATTCATTTAATTCTCTAAATTGTTTTCTTGGGTTAGGGTTATGAACAATCCAGCTCCTAAATTCTGTAATTCTCTAACCTCCTTTTTAATATTAAACATATATAACCAATGTTCTTAGGCAAATATGACATGTAGTTCAGTTGATGTTTTAATATTTTAGCACAATTAATTAAAAAAGAATAAGACATTTCTTTCAAAATTGAAAAAAAAAAAAAAACCTTTACCAGACGGTGTTAAATACTGACAGTGTTGACAAATACTGACGGACTTGACGAATACTGACGGTGTTGACAAAAACTGACGGAGTTGACACATAATGATGGTGTTGACAAAAACTGACAGAGTTGACACATAATGACGGAGTTGGCATAATGACAGAGTTGACACATAATGACGGAGTTGGCATAATGACGGAGTTGACGGTGTTGACAAAAAGTGACGGTGTTGACAAAAACTGACGGAG
Source organism: Ancherythroculter nigrocauda (assembly GCA_036281575.1). Lineage (NCBI taxonomy): Eukaryota > Metazoa > Chordata > Actinopteri > Cypriniformes > Xenocyprididae > Ancherythroculter > Ancherythroculter nigrocauda. Next base: position 2,848,948 of record VTFQ01000016.1, on the reverse strand, counting down.
TTGACATAATGACTGAGTTGACACATAATGACGGAGTTGACAAAAACTGACGGAGTTGACACATAATGACGGTGTTGACAAATACTGACGGAGATGACACATAATGACGGAGTTGACTAAAAGTGACGGAGTTGACAAAAAGTGATGGTGTTGACAAAAACTGAAGATGTTGACAAATACTGACGGAGTTGACATAATGACAGAGTTGACAAAAACTGACGGAGTTGACAAATACTGACAGTGTTTACAAAGGTCCAGCTAGGACCAAATATACAGTATAGGTAAACAGAATCATGAAACAACATTAGAAGAATTCCCCATATGCAAAAAACATATTAAATCACATTATATAGACTTTTTGAGAGCATCTGTCAGCCATCAGACATAAAACCTGACGGAGTTGACGTCTGAGTTCACAAAATTTAATTTTTTTTTCACCTTAACCATGTGTTGTACAGTAGAGCAATTTAGTTTTCTTTCTCATTTGTAGCTGCTTTAATAAACATATCAAAATGCCAAGACTTATCCCACAACTATTTACAGAAACTGTTACACCGGATGACGGAGTTCACGTGTTAAAGCTGTGACCACAGAGACTTCAACATTGTTTGTATAAAATCTAAAAAAAATATAAAACTTACAAGACTATGTGTCCTATGTGTCCTCCTCAGAGTTAAAGATGACCATGACATTGCCTGATTTATTCAGAATTTTAAAAAAAATCCTCACAGAGTTGATGCAAAGTGAGGACACAACTTTGATAGACTTTTTTTTTTAATGGAAAATATAATTCAAGACTTACTTTTTAATATTGTTTGATATATTGTAGATCTCTGCCTTTCAATTTAAATGTATATTTTTGAACTTGTTGCACTTTTTAAAAACTTTGTTTGGCAATTTTACAGTGTGACCTCATGCTATTTTCCAAGTAACAGAGCATGTATTTAAATAATACTAACAAAATTATTTAAAAATAAAAGCAATGAATTTACTGAAAATCCAGATTTCCTTTAGATGTTTTTATTTTGATAAATTTATTTATTTTTAACATAAAGAGGGCTTTTGTGTGTAGGACATGTTTTGTCCCTTATCTCAAGAATCAGTGGTAGATTAACTAAGTTTTTCAAATTAGAAAGAAAAAGCAAACTTGTTAGGCACAATGAATGTGACATGCACCACAATATTCCAGCTATTGCACAAAGGTTTTTCAGATAACTGCAATCACTGCTTATGTTGCAGTGATAATCTGTGCAAACTGGCCAATTCACCACTGTATTACAAGGGTAACATAAAAATCTAAGTATAAATATTCGCTATAATTTTCTTTGCTGAAAGTATCATTTACCCAACCCAAAAATAAAGGAATAAATCACTTGCCAGAAAAAAATGCAAGGATCGGGTTACTCTGGAAGTGATGCACTGAATTTAACCAGACTAATTTCAGCTCACATGTCGCTTTCATTATAATTACTCAAGACATCAAACAGTATATAAGTTGCAATCTGGTTAACCAAACCAAGATTATGAGCATTAATCAGATAATATACATTATATAGTAAGACATTTCTTTCAAAAAAAAAAAAACCCTCCACCTGACAGTGTTAAATACTGATGCAGTTGACAAAAAACTGACTGTTGACAAATACTGACAGTGTTGACAAAAACTGACAGTGTTGACAAAAACTGACAGAGTTGACCCATAATGATGGAGTTGACAAAAAAGTGACTGTGTTGACAAAAACTGACGGTGCTGACAAAACTGACGGTGTTGACAAAAACTGATGGAGCTGACAAAAACTGATGGTGTTGACACAATGACAGTGTTGACAAAAACTGATGGTGTTGACAAAAACTGACGGAGTTGACAAAAAAGTGACCGTGTTGACAAAAACTGATGGTGTTGACACAATGACGGTGTTGACAAAAACTGATGGTGTTGACAAAAACTGACGGAGTTGACAAAAAAGTGACGGTGTTGACAAAAACTGACGGTGTTGACAAAAAATGACGGTGTTGACAAAAACTGATGGTATTGACGAAAACTGACGGAGTTGACAAAAAATTACGGTGTTGACAAAAACTGACGGAGTGGACAAAAAATGACGGTGTTGACAAAAAATGACGGTGTTGACAAAAACTGACGGTATTGACAAAAACTGACGGAGTTGACAAAAACTGACGGAGTTGACAAAAACTGACGGAGTTGACAAAAAATGACGGTGTTGACAAAAACTGATGGTGCTGACAAAAACTAACAGAGTTGACAAAAAAAAGTGACCGTGTTGACAAAAACTGATGGTGCTGACAAAAACTGACCGTGTTGACAAAAAAAAGTGACCGTGTTGACAAAAACTGATGGTGTTGACAAAAACTGACGGTGTTGACACAATGACAGAGTTAACAAAAACTGATGGTGTTGACAAAAACTGACGGTGTTGACAAAAACTGACGGTATTGACGAAAACTGACGGAGTTGACAAAAAATTATGGTGTTGACAAAAACTGACGGAGTTGACAAAAAAATACGGTGTTGACAAAAATGACGGTGTTGACAAAAAATTACGGTGTTGACAAAAACTGACGGTATTGACGAAAACTGACGGTGTTGACAAAAAATTACGGTGTTGACAAAAACTGACGGTATTGACGAAAACTGACGGAGTTGACAAAAAAGTGACCGTGTTGACAAAAACTGACGGTGTTGACAAAAAATGACGGTGTTGACAAAAACTGATGGTATTGACGAAAACTGACGGAGTTGACAAAAAATGACGGTGTTGACAAAAAATGACGGTGTTGACAAAAACTGACGGTATTGACAAAAACTGACGGAGTTGACAAAAAATGACGGTGTTGACAAAAACTGACGGAGTTGACAAAAAATGACGGTGTTGACAAAAACTGATGGTGCTGACAAAAACTGACCGTGTTGACAAAAAAAAGTGACCGTGTTGACAAAAACTGATGGTGCTGACAAAAACTGACCGTGTTGACAAAAAAAAGTGACCGTGTTGACAAAAACTGATGGTGTTGACAAAAACTGACGGTGTTGACACAATGACAGAGTTAACAAAAACTGATGGTGTTGACAAAAACTGACGGTGTTGACAAAAACTGACGGTATTGACGAAAACTGACGGAGTTGACAAAAAATTATGGTGTTGACAAAAACTGACGGAGCTGACAAAAAAATACGGTGTTGACAAAAATGACGGTGTTGACAAAAAATGACGGTGTTGACAAAAACTGACGGTATTGACGAAAACTGACGGTGTTGACAAAAAATTACGGTGTTGACAAAAACTGACGGTATTGACGAAAACTGATGGAGTTGACAAAAAAGTGACCGTGTTGACAAAAACTGATGGTGTTGACAAAAACTGACGGTGTTGACAAAAAATGACGGTGTTGACAAAAACTGATGGTATTGACGAAAACTGACGGAGTTGACAAAAAATGACGGTGTTGACAAAAACTGACGGAGTGGACAAAAATGACGGTGTTGACAAAAAATGACGGTGTTGACAAAAACTGACGGAGTTGACAAAAAATGACGGTGTTGACAAAAACTGATGGTGCTGACAAAAACTGACAGAGTTGACAAAAAAAAGTGACCGTGTTGACAAAAACTGATGGTGCTGACAAAAACTGACCGTGTTGACAAAAAAAAGTGACCGTGTTGACAAAAACTGATGGTGTTGACAAAAACTGACGGTGTTGACACAATGACAGAGTTAACAAAAACTGATGGTGTTGACAAAAACTGACGGTGTTGACAAAAACTGACGGTATTGACGAAAACTGACGGAGTTGACAAAAAATTATGGTGTTGACAAAAACTGACGGAGTTGACAAAAAAATACGGTGTTGACAAAAATGATGGTGTTGACAAAAAATGACGGTGTTGACAAAAACTGACGGTATTGACGAAAACTGACAGTGTTGACAAAAAATTACAGTGTTGACAAAAACTGACGGAGTTGACAAAAAATTACGGTGTTGACAAAAACTGACGGAGTTGACAAAAACCGACGGAGTTGACAAATACTGATGGTGTTGACACAATGACGGTGTTGACAAAAACTGATGGTGCTGACAAAAACTGACGGAGTTGACAAAAAAGTGACCGTGTTGACAAAAACTGATGATGTTGACAAAAACTGACGGTGTTGACACAATGACAGAGTTAACAAAAACTGATGGTGTTGACAAAAACTGACGGTGTTGACAAAAACTGACGGTATTGACGAAAACTGACGGAGTTGACAAAAAAATTATGGTGTTGACAAAAACTGACGGAGTTGACAAAAAATTACGGTGTTGACAAAAATTACGGTGTTGACAAAAAATGACGGTGTTGACAAAAACTGACGGTATTGACGAAAACTGACGGTGTTGACAAAAAATTACGGTGTTGACAAAAACTGACGGAGTTGACAAAAAATTACGGTGTTGACAAAAACTGACGGAGTTGACAAAAACAGATGGTGTTGACACATAATGACGGTGTTGACAAATACTGACGGAGTTGACACATAATGACAGTGTTGACAAAAACTGACGGAGTTGACAAAAACTGATGGTGTTGACAAAAACTGACAGAGTTGACACATAATGACGGAGCAAGGAAATATGTAAATTTTGGCTTTGATAATCAAGCAAGCGTGTGCAAGAAGGAAAATCATCATCATGTTCCCAGGATGCACCTCATGAAATTTAGTTGAGAAAACGTTCATGGTCTGCCAAGCTGGGATCGGAAAGTGTTTTCACCATATATCTTTACACATTCCTTCCATTTGTGTTGTTTATAGTTTTGATGGTGAAATGGGAAAACTCCCATAATAAAGATTGAGCAGATGCATCTGATCAATACTGTATATAAAAATAAAAAAGACCTTGCATCATCCACTGAAAAAACACCAATACAAAATAATAAAAATACCAACACTGAGCTGCATTAGTTTAATCAAAACAAAACAGGTGTATTATCTGTAAGCAGACAGTGAAGCCTTCAAAACAACGATGACCTGAGGAGCTGGTGCTAGTAAAGCATCCTTGACACATACTTACTTTAGTCCTTCCATTTATTGAGTAGTTTCCCAGTTTTCCATTACAACTCCTGACCAGGTCATCCATGCGACTCATCAAGAAGCGGATCTTCTCACATCCAGGCTCCTTTCCCTCAATCCAAGTGATTTGATCCCCTCTTATGTCCTTAGAAGAGTCACTTTTCTGACTCACCAGCTGTCCGTTAGTGAATTTACCAGTCTGATGAAGAGCTTTCACATCCTCCAGTATGGACAGTCCGATGTCTTCACCCAGAAAGTTGTCCACCACACAGATGCCATGTTTGTTCATACATGGGATTATATACTCAGTGGCCAGTTTTTGTGTTGGAGGTTTGGGTTTTGTGTTACTGCTGTCAGTTTCTGAGCTGATCAGTTTTGAATCGGCTGGTTTCTCCAGCTGCTGTGGAGTTTGAGGCACAATCTTGGTCTTGTCAGCCTCTCTGCAGGTGAGTTTATGTTTTTTCCAGTGCTGTTTCTGATGTTCTTTGCTGCAGTAGAAGGAGATCCGGCACCGACCGCACTTTAAAAGGTTTTCCATCTTGCCACAGAGCTCGCAATACTGTTTATCCCGGTCCTGATCCAGAACAGTAGCGCATCGCTCCATGTTCTCGTTAGAGAGCTGCTGGCCCTTTAAATCTCGTCCTTCCCCACGCGTTCCTGCAGATAACTTTCACGTTGATCCACACGCAACGCGTCAGCCTCAACAAACACAAACTAATAATCGTATCCGCTTCATCACATAAGAATATCCCCCCTCTCTCCGTTAAATAAACGGCTGGGTTTCGGGATCGTGCCGCACGAGCCCCATCCTGCTGGCGCGCGCCTCCATGCGCGTGGTTGTGTTGGTCTGAGTTCTGCACGTCGCCAGTACAAACCAAACCTCTGACGTCAGATACGAGGGGCGTGACCAACGGTTTCAGACCTGTTAAATGTGTCCCGCCTTATTTCATTCAAACACACTTTAGGCGGGATAATTGAGTTATTGTGTTCGCGTTATTTATCGCATTCAGAAGGATCTTAAAATGTTAATTTCTTTGTTAGTAGAAGGTAGGTGGTCTAATTAGCAAGAATTTGGAGAACTAAGACTTTAGGTTTTAGTTCAGGTCGACGGGGGGTCAAATTAAGTTCAATTTGTGCCCCCTCACTAAAATGAATTGCAAAAAACGTTTGCATTTACATTTATCGTGTTAGCATTAGCTTAAACTGAATTAAACTCGACCTGCTGCAATTAATTTATAATCATGATCTGAACTAAAACTATATTTAGCCTATTTTTTTCTTTTTACTTTAACATTAATCACCATGGTGGTGATCATAAAACTCTATTCTTGGTTATAGTTATTATTACACCCCCCAAAAAGGCTAGGCTACATAAATAGCTACTATGCTACATATTTTCACTTCTATAGGGGAAAAGGGATCGGTCAAAATCAGGGGGTTTCAAAATGTGGTCTGTGGAAAAGTTTCGAGAAAAACATAAAAAAATTAATGAAGAAAAATAAGATTAAAATAGGCCAAATAGATGATACTTTGATTACAATATTAAATAATAATAATAATTAAACATTATTATCACTATTAACTAACTATTAACTGTGACTTTTGCCTCAAACTCCTAAACACTGCTTATTTATAGTTAGTAAGGTTGTTAAGTTTAAGTATTGGGTAGGATTGGGTGGGATGAAGAATAAGGCATTAATAAGTGTATTATAAGTACTAATAAACAGCTAATATCATAATACGCATGTTAATAAGAAACTTAATTGTGAGAATTGGACCCTAAACTAAAGTGTAATCAAAAAATTATTTAAATAAATAAATAAATAATAGGCCTACATCTAACAGTACATTATTATAGTGAGTAGAAAAATCATAATATGTAACAACATAGGAAATTAATATTATAAGATTCGGGGGTCTGTGGCGTCTAAAAGACTGAAAATCCGTGGTCTAAATAACAACATCACTGTATTTGTACAAGTTGCTAAGCAAGCAAACATATTATGGCATTTCAATAAAATGCACAGAAATGTAGGCTAATTTCATCATGTTTATTTTGTTGTCCACTGCCCCCTGTAGGATCACGCTGGCACTCATTCAGACAGTGAGGAGGCACTGGGTGGCACGTACACAGTTGGCATGAATCCTTCAGGCAAAAATTCATGGAGAAGAACAGTAATCTGATATACTGTATGTGCAATCAAAGGAGAGAACCTCTCTCTCTCTCTCTCTCTCTCTATCACTCTATGTATGTATGTATGTATATATATTTATACACACTGCCCTCCAAAAGTTTGGAAACGCCCTAGAAAAGTGGGGTTTTGGACAATATTGGCATGAATCCTTTTAAATTTGTGATAATTTTGCACTGATAAGGGACAACACAAACTACGAAAACATATTTTATTACATAAACAGTTTATACATAAAAAAAAAAAACTTAAAATTTTCGATTCATCAAAATATCCACTAGCAGCTATCTGACCTAAACTGGGTTCTGATTGGTTCATTGTATTCTAAACTTAATTGGCAATTAATTGTTGAAGCTATTAAGGTGTGCTGACCCAAAAACCTTTTACAAACCTGGGCCAAGTTTAAACCAGTAACCAGCATCACAGCTGGCAAAGGGGCGTGTCTGACTTTGACATGTATATATTGCCATTATTATGAAATCAAAATGAAAATTATTATTGCTGGTCTTCAATGATAATGTCAAGTTACGTTAATGTATTTGCACCTCTCTCTCTATAGAGAGAGAGAGATAGAGTAGTAACCTTGTATTCTTTTAACTACTTTGAGGAAACATGATGTAAATATGTAAATAAAATCATTCATTCATTCATTCATTCATTCATTCAAATGTTCTGTAGGATTGGTTCCACATTGGGACTTTAGAAGAAAATTATTTGAAAATTACTTTGACATAAAACAGTATGAATATATTCTTTCCAAATTATTTAATCGAAATTTGAGTACCTATATAATTTAAAGAAGACATACTTTTACTACTGTACTAAAAATATAATCGGAAATCAATGGGCCAAGCTAAACTACATTACCCAGAATGACTTGCGGTGGCACGCAATTAATACGCGCAGGTCCCGTGTAAACAATGGAAGTCCGTTCGCGTGCCAGCGTTTAAATTAAATTGGATAATTCGCTGCATTTATAACGAACGCACGATTTGATTACACATTTATAAAATAATTTGTTTCTAGGTTTAATACCTATTAGCGGAAGTACGTAATCATACAGGCGCACGTGTAAACCCTCGATAAAGGCGTTCAGCTGGATTTACACGCACTAAAAATCACAATCAGCTGGTTAAATAAAATCAGTTTACTGTCCATTCATGAACACACGTGTCCAGTGAAATATATTTTACTACAGAGATGAGTAAACGAGAAGGTAAAGCCTGGCACTGTCTTTCGCTTTACGGATGCAGTTTAAGATCATTTGATGAATGCAGAAATCCTCATGCTATTGTCGTGATGGTGAGTTATGTGCTTGTTTATTTAAATATATGCTTTTAATGTTCTTCGCAGACGAAGGATGCGGCCGAAAACGAAGGACCGAAGTTGGACCGAAATCGGAGGACTGTATGAACCCAGATTCAGCTGTTATTGCTGCTTTCAAAGGTGAGAGAGTCGGTCAGTGTGTGTTCAGTGCTCCAGATGAATGAATCTGATATATTTACTGGTTTCTCTGACAGTGTTCCAGCAAGAACTTGACACCAAACATGATAAATATGAGCGTTTGGTGAAAATCAGTCGAGATGTCACCATCGAGAGCAAAAGGACCATATTCCTCCTGCACAGAGTGACCAGGTCAGATTCACTCGAGAGCTTGTACAGATACAGTGTATTTTATATATATATATATATATATATATATATATATATTTATTTGAGAAAATGGTAAAGTGAATAGGTGTGCAGAAATACTTTATAGATAGATAGATAAAATAGATAGACAGAAAGATAGATGGACAGACAGATGGATAGATGGATGAATGGATGGATGGATAGATTGGCTGATGGACAGATAGATAAATAGATAAAATAGACAGAAAGATAGATGGATAGATAGATAGATAGATAGATAGATAGATAGATAGATAGACGGATAGATGGATGGATGGATGGATAGATAGACAGAAAGATAGATGGAAAGATGGACAGACAGATAGATGGATGATAGATGGATAGATAGATAGACAGAAAGATAGATGGACAGACAGATGGATGATAGATAGATAGATGGATGGATGGATGGATGGATGGATGGATAGATTGGCTGATGGACAGATGAACAGATAAAATGATAGACGGACAGATAGATAGATAAAATAGATAGACAGAAAGATGGATAGATAGATAGATAGACAGATGGATGGATAGATGGACAGATGGATGGATGGATGGATGGATAGATTGGCTGATGGACAGATGGACAGATAGAATGATTGACAGATGGACAGACAGATAGACAGATAGATAGATAGACAGAAAGATGGATGGATAGATAGATATAAAGATAGATGGATAGATGTACAGACAGATAGATGGATGATAGATGGATAGATAGATGGATGGATGGATGGATAGATAAAATAGATAGATAGACAGAAAGATAGATTGGCTGATGGACAGATAGAATGATTGACAGATGGACAGACAGACAGATAGATAGATAGATAGATAGATAGATAGATAGATAGATAGATAGATAGATAGACAGATAGATAGATAGATAGATAGATAGACAGATAGATAGATAGATTGGCTGATGGACAGATAGAATGATAGACAGATAGATAGATAGATGGATAGACGGATAGACGGATAGATAGATAGATAGATAGATAGATAGATAGATAGATAGATAGATAGATAGATAGATAGATAGATAGATAGATAGGATAACCTCATATCAGTACAATGTAACTTTAGATTTTGTATGTCATTATACTGTATGATGAGTTTTACACGTATAGGAGCATCTGCTCAGTGCCTTAAAGGTGCAATATGTAAGAATTTTGCAGTAAAATATCCAAAAACCACTAGGCCAGTGTTATATATTTTGTTCACTTGAGTACTTACAATATCCCAAATGTTTGCAACTATTTGTAAATCGTGAGAAAATTGCAATTTTAACCAAGGCTCCGGGACGTGTGAGGAGTCGCCTGGCAACTGCGTCATACCCGCGTTACCCTCGGTTTCCGCTTTTATTTTGTAGAAACCATGGAAACACCAAAGACGCTTTAATATTTACATGTTTTAATAGACAAGGGAACAACTGTTTTGATATATTTATAGACAGAAAACTAATTATTGTTATATAGCTCAACACATTTAGTCTTATTGTTTAAATCTAATTTTCTTGATTTTTTGCAAGTACCATGCTTTACCATGCCTCAGAGAAAAACACTATTTTGTGAAGTAGCTAACATAGCATAATCAGATGCAGCTTTATTTTTAGTAACAGTGATACAGCATTTTCTCCATCATATAATACGTTTTAAAATGAATTGCATGCCATTTATCAACACAATCATCCAGCATTTAATATGATATTAAAATCGATCTATCTTACTGCAGTGTGTAACAGTGTCTCACAGCAGCCGCCGAGCGAACGCACAGAGTAACGTTATAACATCATTTTCAACACTCTCAAATGTATCTAATATGATAAACAGAGCTGCGTTACCTCATACTCATGACCGGAAAAGCGGAAGCGGCGCCGGCGACTGTGTCATAATAAAAGTCCCGCTGCTCGTGAGGCGTGTGTTGATCAATCGCTCCAGCTCCTCGTTCAGCTCCACAACACTCGCTCCTGCTCTGCTTCACACTACAGTAACGTTAATAATCGCATCCATGAACATGATTTCTTCCCGACTCCAATCCCTAGTCTTTTGCACGTCCGTTGAGGTGAAGACCAAATGTCCCAAGATTCCGTGCTCAAACTTGGCATCATCAAGCTACACCTTTGTTTTGAATAGGCTTCTAGTGACCTCTAGTGGACAGAATTATTATATACTGTACCTTTAACTGTAAATAATCATTAGTGTATTTTCTTCGGACTGTGTAAGTGTTCCAGATGTTGAGGAGATCCTGAACGAGGCAGATGTGAAGCTGGACAATGTGAGGCAGAAGATCGGACAGATAGCGGAAGAACTGAGAGGAGAAGATTTACACCAGTTCCACCGAGCGTTTACTCCAGGTACGGCCACAGCAAACAGCTGATGTGTCATGTGACTCAAGAACATTTGTATTACAGTGCAATACATTTGCAGTTTAGATGCATGAGTAGATAATATTATATATCCTATTTTTACATATTATTTTTATATAGTCCCACAACTGCTGTGTACTGTCATGTGATACAGTGCACTTATTGTGTACATGCAGGTTTTCACATTTATACCTGCATCTGCTTAAACCTTCCCAAAACAAACCTGGGTTACAAGTTATTTTAAGGTGTATTTGTTACACTGTAATTATACATTTACGTACTGAGTAATATTAAATAACTGCATATAGGGTTAGGATTAGGGTTGGGTTTGGTTTAGGATTAGTTGCATGTAATTATGCATTATTACTACAGTAACTACATGTAACATATGTAACAATGACACTGTAAATGAAAGTGTCTCTAACCTCACCCACCTCTGTAGCAGCAATGCTTTGCAGTACATCATGAACACAATAAGTAGAGTGTTATGTTTTTATTATAGTTTTATTGTCTTTTGTTTTTATATTTTTAGTTTTCATGTTTATTTTATTTATTTAATTATTAAATATTGCTATTTAGGTTTAATTTATTATTATTATTATTTTTTTTTATTAATTTTCAGTTTCCAACTTATTTCAGTTTATTCCTAAGGCAACATTTCTAATTTTTGTTTAGTTTTTTTTTTAAACTAATAATTATAATTTATTTTAATTCAGCTTTATTTCAAATAACATAAATGTTTTAATAGTTTTAGGTAACAATAATAACCCTGATTGTACCTCACAATTATTTTTTTGATGCAAGTGCACAGTAGTTATGAACACTATTATTATATTATATTATATATTATATTATTTATTATATTATTAGACCCCCTGATATGATTGTAAAGCTCTTCGAGTACCCAGATTTGTATATATAAATAACAAATTATTTATTATTATTATTATTATGTAATTTAATGGTCATGCTTTCTATTATATAATATCTTATTTTTCCATATACTAGATTAAGTAGTTCTGACGATGTATTCCTATAAATGTTTCACTTGGGGTTTGTTTTGTAATTCTGTGCCAGTCTTATAAGAACTGATGATAATGATGATAAAATGACAACATTTAGTCTGATATCTGGTTCTAATGATACTTTCATGTGTTACGGATGTTCAGTTTAAATGAAACCTAAGCGTTAGTGTTGTATTTTAAGACTTTTGCACCGCTGTGTTGTTGGTCTGCACTTCACGCCACTACATAATATCTCATCTTGCTTAATGTTTCCAAGAGCGGTCACCATGCTTTTCCAGCTATTATTATTTTTGTCTTTCATAAGAGGAGAGAGGGCAGACACAATGTCTGCAAACTTCTGAGGAAAATGTGGATAAGGGAGGGAGGGGACCTACCAAATTCTGTGGTTATCTAGCGGTAAGGGGAAGTCATTTTTAGATTATGGTCGTAGAGAAATCATCGGGGTCTTTCTTGAGACGTGACCGAGGTCAGATCCTGTCAATTAGGTTTCTATTTTTCTTTTTGTTTGAAGAGCTTTATTGGGTTGTGAGGGGCAAGCAGACGCTCACCCGCAGGCCCAATCATTGAGAACGTCTCTGCTCCTGTTTAATGGGCTTGTTTTCGCACAAATGCCATTAAAGGTACCTGCGGCTAAATTTGACACTAATTGCATTAAGTAAATTCACGCTGCAGAAGCTTTTAACACAACTTGCATTGGTGCATGAACAGGTGACCTTCTGTAGTTGCTTAATTGTTAGATAAGCTGCTTCAGAGTCACATCACAATCATATTTATGAGATGAGTGCACTCAAATGCCACTATAAATATTCTAATAAGCATTTACTTTAAGCACATATTTCATGTGTTGTGGGTGTGTTGATTTAGGAATAATAGTGGAAATAAACTGATAAATTTTAATTGTGAATGCTGGTTAGTTTGTTTGCATTTGTGTTCATGTTGGTGAGAACTATAATTCACAATTCTTCATAGATAAAGCATGCAACTAATGCACATTTGCTATTTCTTTTTGTTGTAGTAGCACTAAACAACGTAGTATTTTAGTTAGGATTTACACTGTGAAGAATGATTTTTCAAAATTAATAGCAAAGAAAACAATTGTTTACAAGAAAATAATTATTTCAGGGTTTCTTTCAATTCAATGTGTTACTGGCTCTTTCTTTGTAATTCATTGTGAAATTTACTAGCAGTTTCTGAGTGAAAATTGTTTCAACTTAAATCCAATTTTTTTCAGTGATAATGGAAAGAAATATTAAATTTAAGTTTTATTACATCCAAAATACACATTTAAGACTGATGCATGCATTTCTGCTGAAAGGTAAAGATCCAATTTCATTTTCTGCATTTTCTGCAAGATCCTCCTTTCTATTAAACATATTTTATTGGACTGTCATACTTTTAACCCTTGTGTGACCTTATGGACATTTTTGTCTTTTTCTGTTTTGTTGTTTTGATCATTTTGCCTGTGATAATGCCAGTTGCATAAATTTTGGTACAGGTGTGTATTTTTATTGGAATTTTACTATTTCACCCCCATTTCCTTTAATACATCTATTTTGCACTAGTAACACAAAATAGTTCCTCTCAGGACCTTAAGGACAGAATTGAAACCCATTAAAACTGCAATTTTTAACCACAGGGCCATTTAACTATAAAATGATGCAATCTTATTAATAGGCTTTCATTCTGTTTCATTCTTGGGACACTGTACAAATTGTGAATAAAAACAGAATGCAATGATGTGGAAGTTTCAAATTTCAATATTTTATTCAGAATACAACATAGATGACATATCAAATGTTTAAACTGAGAAAATGTATCATTTTAAGGGACAAATAAGTTGATTTTATATTTCATGGCATCAACACATCTCAAAAAAGTTGGGACAAGGCCATGTTTACCACTGTGTGTCATCCCCTCTTCTTTTTATAACAGTCTGCAAACGTCTGGGGACTGAGGAGACAAGTTGCTCAAGTTTAGGAATAGGAATGTTGTCCCATTCTTGTCTAATACAGGCTTCTAGTTGCTCAACTGTCTTAGGTCTTCTTTGTCGCATCTTCCTCTTTATGATGCACCAAATGTTTTCTATGGGTGAAAGATCTGGACTGCAGGCTGGCCATTTCAGTACCCGGATCCTCCTCCTACGCAGCCATGATGTTGTAATTGATGCAGTATGTGGTCTGGCATTGTCATGTTGGAAAATGCAAGGTCTTCCCTGAAAGAGACGACGTCTGGATGAGAGCATATGTTGTTCTAGAACTTGGATATACCTTTCAGCATTGATGGTGCCTTTCCAGATGTGTAAGCTGCCCATGCAACACGCACTCATGCAACCCCATACCATCAGAGATGCAGGCTTCTGAACTGAGCGCTGATAACAACTTGGGTTGTCCTTGTCCTCTTTAGTCCGGATGACATGGCGTCCCAGTTTTCCAAAAAGAATTTCAAATTTTGATTCGTCTGAACAGTTTTACACTTTGCCACAGTCCATTTTAAATGAGCCTTGGCCCAGAGAAAACGCCTGTGCTTCTGGATCATGTTTAGATATGGCTTTTTTTTTTTACCTAATAGAGTTTTTAGCCGGCAACGGTGAATGGCACGGTGGATTGTGTTCACGACAATGTTTTCTGGAAGTATTCCTGAGCCCATGTTGTGATTTCCATCACAGTAGCATTCCTGTATGTGATGCAGTGCCGTCTAAGGGCCGAAGATCACGGGCATCCAGTATGGTTTTCCAGCCTTGACCCTTACGCACAGAGATTGTTCCAGATTCTCTGAATCTTGGGATGATATTATGCACTGTAGATGACGATAACTTCAAACTCTTTGCAATTTTTCTCTGAGAAACTCCTTTCTGATATTGCTCCACTATTTTTCGCCGCAGCATTGGGGGAATTGGTGATTCTCTGCCCATCTTGACTTCTGAGAGACACTGCCACTCTGAGAGGCTCTTTTTATATCCAATCATGTTGCCAATTGACCTAATAAGTTGCAAATTGGTCCTCCAGCTGTTCCTTATATGTGCATTTAACTTTTCCAGCCTCTTATTGCTACCTGTCCCAACTTTTTTGGAATGTGTAGCTCTCATGAAATCCAAAATGACATTTCAAAATGTCTCACTTTCAACATTTGATATGTTATCTATATTCTATTGTGAATAAAATATAAGTTTATGAGATTTGTAAATTATTGCATTCCTTTTTTATTAACAATTTGTACAGTGTCCCAACTTTTTTGGAATCGGGTTTGTATATTTTATATAAAATAATGTTCAAAAATCATTTTCATAAACTTAAACTTATATAGCTTTTTTTGTTTTACTTTTTACATTTTTTCTTTTACTTCAACAATAATCTGCCAAGCTTCTTTAAAATGATACCAAACTTAACTCTGTGTTCCCAAGCTTCAAATTATGACAGTTTTTTGACACAGACATTTTTGTCCTCTGTGGAGCAATGTTTGACTTTTTATAATTGACGCACAAGGGTTAATGCAAGTAGACAATATTTTTATTTAGTAAGATCACTTAAGGACTTAAGTAAGATTTTACTAGATAATGTTTTAGAATTTTTATTGTATGTAAATGTAAAGCATCTTGTGCAATTGTAAACAGCTCTATTTTTCTATCTTTTTGTTTGGTTTTTATTCTTATTGTATTGATGCAACTCTTGTATAACTTGTAACTTGCCAAGAAAATTCAGTTGCAAGACTCAGTTGCTGACATATATCTACTACTATACCAAAATACTTGAGCTTAAAATGTGCTAAAATAAATGTGCTTCATATAATTATAGTTCATAATTACGACTTTCAAACTTGTAAGTTGGACTAAATCATCAGCATCAAAGGGAGGCACCATTAAATCATTCCCTTCTTTTAAATAGAAAACATTTTTTCACCACTAGTCTTGATACTGTCTGTATTTAAGCAGCAATTTTTTCTTCTTCAGTATTTATGACAGCATGTTTGCATAAAAAATACCTGGCTTTTCTCAGACAGACACACATTTTATTTACCACCTGAACCGTATCTTTTCTGTTGGATTTCGATTGTCACACACTGTACCTGATAGAAATGAAGATAATCCTTTGCCCGTATTAAAAACAGCGCTTTTCTTTCATGCCTGGCATCAAATTCCTGCATAGCACAGCATTTAGACCATCATCTCTATTCACTGACACACACAAACAAACTCTTATGTTTTCAGCGTTTGGCTCACTGAAAGCCCAATTATCTGTTTCCTTTTGGCTCAGAAGGATTGGTGAAGGGTAGACAAGTCACACTGGCACAATTCATCAGCGTCTGATCTGGGTACAGAGATGGACGATATATAAGTGGCTCTATTATTGTTCCAAAATGCATTGAGCGTTTAATTTTTGACCATCAGAGATGAAGAGGTCAGTTGGTTACAAACTGCATATTGGCCTGGACTCATGTGTAGTCGGCCAGAGATGGTTTGTGATTGGTGCTTGTGATCTTGTAAGATGCTGTAGTGGTTTTGTGTTGCAGAGTTACATCCTCAGAATCAGTTTCGCATCATGCCAACAAATTAGTTGATGTGTAATTCAAGAACGGTTTGGTCTATTGGAAAGCTTTTGATAACATTTTGTCTGAAGATGATCTGAGCCAATTTTGGTGAAAATTGGACCAACGGTCTCGGAGGAGTTAGAAAAAGTAGTTTAAAAAAAAAAAAAAAAAATTCAAAATGGCACACAAGTTCAACCCAATATGGTATAATTGTTCTTGATGTGACTCAAGGAATCTATCAAGACCAGTTTCAATAAATAGGCAAAATTAATCAAAAGCTATTAGCATTTTTTTTTTAAATTCATTATAAATGTTGACCAGAAGGTGGTGCTGTTCCAAAACTTTGAGTTCCTTCAGAGCAGGGCATGGTCCCGATGATACATACAGAATTTCATAACAATATGCCAATGCGTTCATAAAATACAGCATTTTAGGGCAAAATTCAAAATGGCTGAAGCCCAGAATGGCCGATATAGGAAAATTGTTCGACTCTGTATGTGCCACTGAATTAGAAGAGAGAAGAGCATTTAAGATTTTTGGTCAATTCATTCAGAAGTTATAAGCAAAAATAGCCATTTTTCATATTTCCTGACCAGAAGGTGGCGCTGTGCTGAAATGCTGCATGTAGCCTCTTGTCATGCTTGTGATGGAGAAAGGACATGTACCAAGTTTGGTCTGAATACGCTAAATGCAGAGATATGGCCTCCCTTCTAATTTGTCATGTTCTTCGTCAAATTCGTTTATGTATTATTAAAGAACGGTTTGGTTTTTCAAAAAATTTTGATAACTATTTGCCAGCATGGTCTGAAGATGATCTTCGTTAAAATTGGACAAACCGTCTTGGAGGATTCGAATCGATCTTGAGTCAAATAATTTTGTTTCTAGCCCTTACAGTTCAGTGCAAATTTGGACAGGTGGTGGCGCTAGAGGAATTGAGTTAGAGAGTTCTAATTTGCTGTGGTTAATGTTGGGACTGATCTATGTCCGTTTGCCAAATTTCACAACTTTTTACCATTACGGTTCTGTGGGCTGCTATAGACTTCCAGAGCAGAAGAAGAATAAAAATAACGGATACAATAGGTGCCATAGCAACTTTGGTGTTTGGGACCTAATAATACTCAGGAGTCCGAATAATAAAATCAAAGAAAAAGAGTCAGAAAACCCCTGTGTTTCAGATTCTAACAAATGGACAGGTGTTGCAATTTTAAGTTTTGCTCTAGTTAGTGATTTTTGACTAGTAGCCTCAGTGTGTTTACATCCAGTAAGGTGACTGTTCTGTCAAATTAACCTCCAAAGAAATGTCTTGAGAGGGAGTCTCCAATCTCATGCCTGATAACGTTATCTCACTTCCTGCTGAGCCTGAGAGAAGACAACAAACTCTTCAGTACGTTCAGCTTTTGTGGGAACCGCGACGCGCTGCTCTCTTTCACAAGCACAGCTTCATTAAGAGCTGCTGCGTTTTGGACCAACTGGGTTTTTGTTTTCATTTCTATGTTGAACATTGTCACACTGCATGTAAATCTGTGCCCGGGGAGCGACAGATAAGAACGTCTTTGATGTTAATTGCCACTCCAAAAGTAAAGCTTAATCACAAAGTCTTCCGTCCTGTCATTATTGGCCTGATGTTTATACAAGAGCTGGACACAAATACAGCGGTCAGTCACACAGCTCAGTTAAACATCATCTACTGACTGAGACTGTTTGAATGCCAAAAAAACTTCACATTACGACATCTTAGGGCCGGTTCACACAGAACACGTTTTGCTGTTAAAAATGTGAGATGCAGGTCAGTGGAATGAAATAAAAGCACAAGGTGTAGAGATGCATCGAGCACTGCGTTTTTATAATGCGATATGCAAGTGCAACGTTCTATGCCTAGTGCATGTTTACATAAAGAAAAGTAGCACAGTTCTATATGAACAGCCCCTTAGTTTACAAAGCAGTACAAACTAACAGTGTCTTAAAAGGTTAGTTCACCCAAAAATGAAAAGGAAGCTCAAAAGTGCTGCGTAACACGAGAATGAACCTTATTGGATCTTGCAGAAGCTCAAACGTGCTGCGTAACACGAGAATGAACCTCATTGGTTCTTTCGGAAGCTCAAACGTGATGCGTAACACGAGAATGAACCTCATTGGTTCTTGCGGAAGCTCAAACGTGCTGCGTAACACGAGAATGAACCTCATTGGTTCTTTCAGAAGCTCAAATGTGCTGCGTAACACGAGAATGAACCTCATTGGTTCTTGCCGAAGCTCAAATGTGCTGCGTAACACGAGAATGAACCTCAAACATGCTGCGTAACACGAATGAACCTCATTGGTTCTTGCTGAAGCTCAAACACGCTGCGTAACACACGAGAATGAACCTCATTGGTTCTTGCCGAAGCTCAAACGTGATGCGTAACACGAGAATGAACCTTATTGGTTCTTGCCGAAGCTCAAACGTGCTGCGTAACACGAGAATGAACCTCATTGGTTCTTGCCGAAGCTCAAATGTGCTGCGTAACACGAGAATGAACCTCATTGGTTCTTGCCGAAGCTCAAATGTGCTGCGTAACACGAGAATGAACCTCAAACATGCTGCGTAACACGAATGAACCTCATTGGTTCTTGCTGAAGCTCAAACACGCTGCGTAACACACGAGAATGAACCTCATTGGTTCTTGCCGAAGCTCAAACGTGATGCGTAACACGAGAATGAACCTCATTGGTTCTTGCCGAAGCTCAAACGTGCTGCTTAACACGAGAATGAACCTCAAACGTGCTGCGTAACACGAACGAACCTCGTTGGTTCTTGCTGAAGCTCAAACACGCTGCGTAACACACGAGAATGAACCTCATTGGTTCTTTCAGAAGCTCAAACGTGATGCGTAACACGAGAATGAACCTTATTGGTTCTTGCGGAAGCTCAAACGTGCTGCGTAACACGAGAATGAACCTCAAACGTGCTGCGTAACACGAACGAACCTCATTGGTTCTTGCTGAAGCTCAAACGCACTGCGTAACACGAGAATGAACCTCATTGGTTCTTGCTGAAGCTCAAACACGCTGCGTAACACGAGAATGAACCTCATTGGTTCTTGCCGAAGCTCAAACGTGATGCGTAACACGAGAATGAACCTTATTGGTTCTTGCGGAAGCTCAAACGTGCTGCTTAACACGAGAATGAACCTCAAACGTGCTGCGTAACACGAACGAACCTCGTTGGTTCTTGCTGAAGCTCAAACACGCTGCGTAACACACGAGAATGAACCTCATTGGTTCTTTCGGAAGCTCAAACGTGATGCGTAACACGAGAATGAACCTTATTGGTTCTTGCGGAAGCTCAAACGTGCTGCGTAACACGAGAATGAACCTCAAACGTGCTGCGTAACACGAACGAACCTCATTGGTTCTTGCTGAAGCTCAAACGCACTGCGTAACACGAGAATGAACCTCATTGGTTCTTGCTGAAGCTCAAACACGCTGCGTAACACACGAGAATGAACCTCATTGGTTCTTGCCGAAGCTCAAACGTGATGCGTAACACGAGAATGAACCTTATTGGTTCTTGCGGAAGCTCAAACGTGCTGCTTAACACGAGAATGAACCTCAAACGTGCTGCGTAACACGAACGAACCTCGTTGGTTCTTGCTGAAGCTCAAACACGCTGCGTAACACACGAGAATGAACCTCATTGGTTCTTTCGGAAGCTCAAACGTGATGCGTAACACGAGAATGAACCTTATTGGTTCTTGCGGAAGCTCAAACGTGCTGCGTAACACGAGAATGAACCTCAAACGTGCTGCGTAACACGAGAATGAACCTTATTGGTTCTTTCGGAAGCTCAAACGTGATGCGTAACACGAACGAACCTCATTGGTTCTTGCTGAAGCTCAAACGCACTGCGTAACACGAGAATGAACCTCATTGGTTCTTGCTGAAGCTCAAACGTGCTGCGTAACACGAGAATGAACCACATTGGTTCTTGCAGAAGCTCAAACGTGCTGCATAACACGAGAATGAACCTCATTGGTTCTTGCGGAAGCTCAAATGTGTGTTGTGAAATGATCAAATGAAAGCTTTGAGTTGAAGAACCGTAGTAATGGAGAGAGTGTCCTTGTTTTCTTTTCAGGGATTCAGGAGTATGTGGAGGCCGTTTCCTTCCATCACTTCATCAGACATCGCACACTGGTCAGCCTGGAGGAAATCAACGCTCGGCTGGTCTTCATGAGAGAAAATAAGGTATGATATCGTATCCTAAAGTCAACCTGAACCATATGTCTATATCTGTCCTAATATAAACATGATCTCTTTAATGTTGTCTTGCCAAAATAGACTGGCTACGTTCTCAAGAGCGCATTCACCAGGTTTATCAGATCATTGACAATCACTCCATCGTTTGCAGTTATTTTTAGAAAGCTGTGAAGACTGCCTGCTTTGCACGTCTCTCTTGTCAGAGATATTTTTAGATGCATTGGTCTAGTTTGAGGGTAAACATGTGGCTATTGGTTTCTGTGTGGTTTTATAGTTTTTTTTTTTAGGCATTTTGTTTGTGAATAAACTTTTATATAGTGGTGTTTGCTAAGGCAAGCATCAATACACTCAAAAAATATTTAGGCCTAAATTTAAGATTTATATATTTGATGTATTTTGCATATAAAATTTCAATCCTTTTGCATTACACATTTTTAACAGTAACTAATAAACAAAATGAGATGCATATTTGTCAGTCATACCTAAATGAAACGGGTCAGATTTCTGCACTAGAAAAATTTATTATAACAATTTGTATCTCTTTGCTGAAGGGTGTAGGTGAGGTCACGTGCCCCGGTCCATGCGTTCTGACCTTCCAGATAACGCCGACCGACTACCTGCTGGGCGTAGCCGACCTGACGGGCGAGCTGATGCGCATGTGCATAAGCAGTGTGGGCAACGGCGACATGGACACGCCCTTCCAGCTCGGCGGCTTCCTGCGGGAAATCCACGACGGCTTCTCCTACATCGGCAACACGGGACCCTACGAAGTCTCCAAGAAACTGCACACACTGCGGCAGAGCCTGGGAAAGGTGGAGGACGCGTGCTACACCCTGCGCGTGCGCGGCTCTGAGATTCCCAAACACATGCTGGCCGACGTTTTCTCCAGCAGGGCGGCGCACTTGGACCCGGATGACGCAATGGCGTGATGCGATGCGCGTCTTTTCATGTGCATGTTGGACTTGGCAAATAGACTGGGCATATTGTGAGAGTATTTTTAGTTTACGGACTTATATCTCTCTCTATCAACAATCTGTATTTGTTTCAATGGTTGCATGTTGTTATCATGCCTTGTTCTTCAATTTTGAGCAAGATATTTAACTGATCTTGCTCCTTCTATTCTCCCTAAAAGTTATAAACATGTTTACCACGGTTTTGAAGTCAAATGGCCTCAGAAATGTCAATAAAACTTGTTTTTGGTACAAACTTAGCCCTCTTCATTTATCTTTGGTTACGTCTCAACAGATCACACCAGGGTCACCATTTAATAAGGGGTTAATTATTTATCTCAAAAACACAATAGTTTTACCCATTCTGCACTTAGTTTTTGTTTATTTTGATGTATTAATTGATTTTTTACTCAAGAAACAAACTTTTTCCTACTAAAAATATTAGTTTGATATTGAAGACCCAGAAATTGATTAAATTTCTGATTACATTTAAAGCTGCAGTCTGTAAGTTTTGCCTCTTTGTCGCCGTCTCTGTTTGAAACCTGCAATTGCAGTGATTTTCAGAATTATTTTCTTTATGTGGGTTGTGCATCAGCACAGCTCCTCAGCGCTGACGAATCTAATGTTTTGAGGTGTATGTCAGTCAAAGCATCAGTGTGAATATTCACTGTACTTCGGAATTACAAATACTAAGTCTTGGAAATATGTCTAAAATAATGTTTCACCGGAAAATGTCACCTGAACAAGCAAGTAAGTTTATTTTTTACAATAAATCGTGCTACCAATGGTGATTAAATCTAATGATCGCAAAGTTAGCTCAGATCACATCAAGCAGTGCAAATTATTGTTATTGTTATACCTTGGTAACAACATCAACATTGCGTGACTGTGTATTTAGTGTATTAGCATTATCTGTAGACTTTAATTTCTGTAATCTCTAATCTAATCTTCATCTAAAGAAATTGTTCATTTAACCTCAAAAGTAATTTAATGTTCCTTAGAACTCGTTCTCTTTGAAATACAAATCTTTTGTAAATACAGTGTAATCCCACGTATGTATCTGTAATCAGAAAAACTGGAATATAATCTAATTTCAGTCACCAGTTGTCAATGATGATTATAGTTTTGAACTTTCTTGATTACAAGCTGCCATCAAAATGACACATTTAATTATTCCAGCTGCTACAAGAAGAGGCTTCAAACCATCCGTCACCTGCAGCATAGGCGCCGTTTTATGTTTCTGCCGGTGGGTGCCCAGAGCCCCACATCAACCCCCATATATTATATTACAGATAAATCCGCTTTCAGTTTTTGCGTTCCCTAATAGTGCAGTGGTAGGATTTTCGTTAAGTCAGAGGTCCTCATATCGTTTTTTTTCCTCATAAAGTTCAAAGAAGTTAATTAATGTTTGTATATCAAGAGCAGGAAAATGTATGTGTGCATTTTGTTAGTGATTTCCCTAGAAAGAAGAGTCAAGCAAAAGATTGACGCGTATGTCAGAAGACTAACTTGCACGCGCCACAATGAATGATTTCAAAAAACAACACGTTTCAGCGCTAGTTCGCTTCTTATTTAACTCAAATCAACGTAAACTTGATGTTTTATTTGCATTATATCCGTGCAGCAATATAACAATTTCGACCCAAAAAGCACATTCTTTTCATGAGTGTTGTCGCGAGTCATGCTCTCGCTGATATCTCATGCAAGGAGAGTTTGAGCGCGCTGATGTATCTGATCGAGAGCAGAGCCATTTGTGCTCGCGCATCACTTGGATGCGCTCTCGACATTTGCCATTAAAATATTGCCATATAAACGGCCTTAAATAAACTATAAAAAAGGGTGAAGATAGTGTCTGAGAGCTCCAATTTATTTTCTATTGGTTAAAATCAATGGAGAATATCTCGTATTTTTCCGTGGGTGCTCGGATCGGCGCCTATGACCTGCAGCATCCACATCCGCGCGATTCTAGCCGGGACACCTTCTTTATGTATAGAGAGTATGCACGTGACGTCACAGTCGACCGTTACAACTGCGGTCACGCCCACTGAGTGGCAAAAGACTGAAGGGGCTCGCACACCGGACGCGAAGCTCAGCGCCTCACCACGTCTTTAAAATTCGAACGCATTGTTTTCTATGAGTGTACGCACACCGGCGGCGACATTCGGCGCCTGTCCGTGGCGCCCAGCTACGACTCAGAAAAAAATATAAAACAATGCGTTCGAATTTGAAAGACGTGTTGCGGTGCTGAGCTTCGCGTCCGGTGTGCGAGCCCCTTGAGCGGCAGCATTGGTTTTCAGCATGAATGTCGCGAAAAACACACAAAACACATCGAAAACGGGAAAGAGTTTGTGACTGACTGTACAAATAGCTTTGACACAAACCCTGAGGTATATATTTAAAAACTGCAGAAAGCAACAGGGAAAAAAGCAAATGGATCACTGCAATTCACAGAAACAACTCGACTCCAGGCAGAGAAACATGGATTTGCAGTTATCATTTTTTGTCAAATTGTTGGATTTTGAGGTAAAATCATACCGTATATTGTATTGTTATATATTAGTTTGACAACTCATCAATTAATTATTTTCCATCTTATATTCTGCATAATTGGGTGTTTTTCAATAAACAACACACTGACAAAAACTATACTATAAAACTATATATGTTTTAGGGCTGGACAATTTGACGATATAACATTGATATAAGTGATTACGCGGATTTAAACCTACCGATATTGTAGTTATATAAAATATTCACAGGCAGATTTGCTTTATGTATTTCCCCGCCGTCGAAATCAGGCACATATAAATGTCAGGAAACACGACTCCTGGCTGCATGTCAATATCCATGGATTAGGTTTATTTGACAATTTGTAAGGAACACATTCAATTCCAAGCAGCATCTTTTGCCACTCAGTCCAGCTGAGGGAGCGCGGGAAAGTGACGTCGATGCATACCCTCTATAGAGGGTATGCATCTATAGAGGGTATGCATCGTCGTCACTTTCCCGCCGAAAGTGACGTCGATGCATACCCTCTATAGAGGGTATGCATCTATAGAGGGTATGCATCGTCGTCACTTTCCCGCCGAAAGCGCGCTCCCTCAGCTGGACTGAGTGGCAAAAGAAGCTGCTGCGTGACTGGATTTAATAGAGGAAACTGCGAAAATGCGAGTAAAACTGACGAATTACACTAAAGGTTGGAATTGAATGTGTTCCTTACAAATTGTCAAATAAACCTAATCCATGGATATTGCATGCAGCCAGGAGTCGTGTTTCCTGACATTTATATGTGCCTGATTTCGACGCCGGGGAAATACATAAAGCAAATCTGCCTGTGAATATTTTATATAACTACAATATCGGTAGGTTTAAATCCGCGTAATCACTTATATCAATGTTATATCGTCATATTGTCCAGCCCTAAAACATATATAGTTTTATAGTATAGTTTTTGTCAGTGTTGTTTATTTAAAAACACCCAATTATGCAGAATATAAGATGGAAAATATTTAATTGATGAGTTGTCAACATAATATATAACAATACAATATATACGGTATGATTTTACCTCAAAATCCAACAATTTGAAACAAAATGATTAAATCCGTTTATCTGCTGGAGTCAAGTTGTTTCTGTGAATTACAGTGATCCATTTGCTTATTTTTTCTGTAGCTTTCGGCGGTCTTTAAATATATACCTCAGGGTTTGTGTCAAAGCTATTTGTACAGTCAATCACAAAGCTCTTTCCCGTTTTGGATGTGTTTTGTGTGTTTTTCGCGACATTTACGCTGAAAACCAATGCTGCCGCTCAGTCTTTTGCCTCTCAGTGGACGTGACCGCAGTCGTAATGGTCGACGGTGACATCACGTGCATACCCTCTATACAGACGTGACGTAATGACGCAATGATGATTGGCGGCAAACTCCTATTTCCCACGGAAACCGACCCGAACCACGACAATTAGTTATGGTTATTAAAAAATTAAGGTTATGGACAGCAGCTTTAAATTAGAAAAAAATGGGAAAAACACATGGAATATTTCTTATATATAATAACATATGCAAAAAAAAAAAAAAAAACCCAAAACGCAATTACAGGTCTCTAAAAAAATGTATT
The DNA here is from genome assembly GCA_036281575.1 of Ancherythroculter nigrocauda. Taxonomy (NCBI): domain Eukaryota; kingdom Metazoa; phylum Chordata; class Actinopteri; order Cypriniformes; family Xenocyprididae; genus Ancherythroculter; species Ancherythroculter nigrocauda. The sequence continues at coordinate 2,822,797 of VTFQ01000016.1, read as the reverse complement.
TGCAAGCTTTGTTGACAAACAGCCAGATCATGCTTTTCTCTTTCCGTTAGCAGCCTTTAAATACTTTTGAAGGATATAAATGCCCCTGAGGTGAATGGGCATGAATGAATGTAAAAGAAAACCATTTTAAAATACATTCAGTTGTTGATCACTATACTGTTCTCAGGCTTTAATGTTTTCATCGTTTCGACACAGCTCCCCTCTGAAAGCTCGAGATTTGTGAAGTTGTACAATACTGACACATGGTGGCTGTCTCCAGTAATTGCAGGTAACGGCTACTAGCATTTACTTGTTAAGGAGAGATGCAGTATGACGGGTAAATATAACAAATATATTCAGATCTCAAGCCAGGATGATGTTTTGAAGTAAACAGTCCTGGAGCTGGAATACAGACAATGTAAATATAAAATAGTTTTACATTTTTGGTCAGTATATAGGCCTACCAAACTAACAAAAACATCATCTTAAAACATGTTTTGCTAACTTTCGTATTAAGTTATGAAAACGTTATTTCTGGACGTTCTCTGAACATTCAGAACGTGCATATGTTTCAAAAAGTTAATTTCTTGGTTATGCAAAAATTCCATTTCAGAATTTTGCAAACAGTTGTTACTTTTGAATGTTCTCTGAACGTTCTGAAACAAGTAGTAGGCTAGCATTTAAAAAATTAAACTAAAACATTTAAGGAAAAAAAGTTCAGTGAATGATGTATAAAGAACATTTTGTTCCCTGTTAGCTGGGTAGTTCATATCACACCATATGGTAGGTCTATATCAAAGTCATATGTTTTTTTATAAAACATGCAAAAAAACTATCTTTTTACTGATAGTGTACTTTGACTTTCATGTGTCAGCAAAAGTCATGTGAAAGTCGTGAACATCCTTTATCTTACACCTCAAAATCTTATTCTAACTGTGTTTATTGTATGTCAGATATTCCCCTTGACATACATTGACGACAGAAGAATCATCGTTTGCTGGTTCAGTGGTTCACATTGGGACTCAAAGTCACAAGATCAGATGTTAATTTGATTTAGCTGCTTACTAAGAGACTTTGATTCTGACACTCTGATCGGTTTAGCTCAATTAAACCATTATGAGACAAGCACAGGCCTCAAATGAGACTTTCCACTGTCTATACAGCACAACACAAAGAGCGGCACTGTTCATCTGACCGAGGTTAACAGAGCCCAGTTCAGCTGAAAGAGAGAAAGACACACAACAGGAGCACTCTGTGTGTCCGCATTACGCCTGGGAAGCGGATCAGATGTCTTATTATTCCAGACTGCTTATTATTCCAGTTTGTACTTCATGATAACAATGAAAATCTCTGAGTTAAACTATGTAAAATATATATACATAAGTACATTTATTAGGAGTACTTATATAGGGAAAAATCAACTGGTTACAGAACAGGTTCAACCCAGGTCCTGGGTCAGACGTAACAACCCAGTGTTTGGGTAGTTTTTGTGTTACCCAGCTCCTGGGTCAGATGTAACAACCCAGTGTTTGGGCAGTTTTTTGTGTTACCCAGCTCCTGGGTCAGATGTAACAACCCAGTGTTTGGGTAGTTTTTGTGTTACTCAGATCCTGGGTCAGATGTAACAACCCAGTGTTTGGGTAGTTTTTGTGTTACCCAGCTCCTGGGTCAGATGTAACAACCCAGTGTTTGGGTAGTTTTTGTGTTACTCAGATCCTGGGTCAGATGTAACAACCCAGTGTTTGGGTAGTTTTTTGTGTTACCCAGCTCCTGGGTCAGACGTAACAACCAAGTGTTTGGGTAGTTTTTGTGTTACTCAGATCCTGGGTCAGATGTAACAACCCAGTGTTTGGGTAGTTTTTTGTGTTACCCAGCTCCTGGGTCAGATGTAACAACCCAGTGTTTGGGTAGTTTTTGTGTTACTCAGATCCTGGGTCAGACGTTACAACTCGGTGTTTGTGTAGTTTTTGTGTTACCCAGCTCCTGGGTCAGACGTAACAACCCAGTATTTGGGTAGTTTTTGTGTTACCCAGCTCCTGGGTCAGACGTAACAACCCGGAGTTTGGGTAGTTTTTGTGTTACCCAGCTCCTAGGTCAGATATAACAACCCAGTGTTTGGGTAGTTTTTATGTTACTCAGATCCTGGGTCAGACGTAACAACCCAGTGTTTGGGTAGTTTTTATGTTACTCAGATCTTGGGTCAGACGTAACAACCCAGTGTTTGGGTAGTTTTTGTGTTACCCAGCTCCTGGGTCAGACGTAACAACCCGGAGTTTGGGTAGTTTTTGTGTTACCCAGCTCCTGGGTCAGATGTAACAACCCAGGGGTTGAGTTATTTATCGCAGGCTTTTAGCGCCCTCTTCAGAAGAGAGCAGTGCAGCTCCGTCAAATTGGTGCATGTCTTCAGTAAAATACAGGGTTGTGTATGTTTTATCTAAATTCGTTATTGTTCTGTATATCGTTTAATTTTATGCAAGGCAACATACATGGCATGGTACAATGTGGGTCACCTAAACGAGTGTCGCGTAGGTCTTTTCGCGTGATGGAAACGTCTGATGCCTTGCAAAAAGTTTTATCTTATTCAAAAAGAAACAGAATATAAATACTTGGGATGTTAAAATATATTCTCAGAACTGTAACAAATCAAGAATCTTTTCTCCTCAATAACTTCATCATGTTTTTGAATCAGCTGGTGTTTTTTAGTGGATGACGTCATTTTCACACGTGTCAGGTGCATTTCAGATATAATTTTCAAGGCTATTTATTGCATATTCACACTTCTGATTTATCTACTGCATATTTCTTTGCAATAAATGCCGGTTTGATGTTTTGTAATGACATTCAGACACCTTAAACGTGTCCAAATGTGAAGCCCGTCCAGTACATGTATCTGATGGGAGTTTTGCTTCGGTGTGAATCAGAGGAGTCAAATTCCAGCAGACGTCACAGAAGCTCGTTCACAACGCGCCACATAACGGGACAAAGTGCGGCTGTTATCCGGCTCTCGTCTGCTTTTTGACAACCGTGTACCGTGGCTTCGTTTTTCACCCGGAAAAAGGAAATAAAATAAAGAACCTTGAGGTGTTTGATATGCATTAAACAGAGAGACACAAAGGCGAACTTTCTTCAGGTTTCCCGACAGCCTTTTCCTCTCGCAGGAAACTCGCCATTTAAATTGCGATTGTTGTTTTTTTCGTGGATCTGTTTTTCCTCAAGCATCGATTGAGATTGACAACCACTCCATCTGCGGACTATTATGTGGAAAGTGTGAAGTAATATTTCGTATTTCTCTGGGAAAGTGAACGGCGTCGGGTTCACGCGCAATAGCGCACGCGCCGCCCATCGGAGGATGACATGCGCGGCGTTTGGAGTTTAACTTTCCGCAACTAGTGCCGTGGATTTACCGGTTTTAAACCACCATGATGTTCGCAGGGATGATAAGGGTGGAGAACAACTCAAAAACACACAAAATGGACACTGAATCCACTTGTTACCGGTGCGCCGTGAGGACAGGTAAGGCAAAATACCATGGTTTTTCTTGATATACATAAGCAGTGCATGAAAACAACAGTGCATCAAAATAAAACAAAGGTCAGTTTTACAAGAAAATACTATTTCAGTCTTTCTACTTAAAAATATCACGTTTAATTCAGCAAAACTAGCAATTTCTTTGAGAAAATGGTTTCAAATCCTTTTTTTTCATTATACATGTTAATCATTCATCTAATATCATGTAATAAATCGAGACACTAACAGAAAAGTACCAAAAGTTACCATGATATTATGTTTTATTGGACATGTGAGTTTTAAATGAATACCGTGGTATATACAGTTGTCATGGTGTATTATCAATGTCCCATGATGATTTTACCATGTTTTTGAATGTTATATTGTTGCTGTTTGACACCATAGTAATTCATTAAGCACCATGATATATTGTGAATTTAGGTTGATTGGGACACCTTTTCCCAGTCATTTCAATGGCAAAAAGTGTCCAAATCACCCTGAATTCACCTTATATAAAATACCATGCTGTTACCATCTGAAACAATCATGTCTTGATATTTCTAATGTGCAACATGATCTTTGGGAACACATTGTTTTCCTTTATTCCTCTCTTCCCACATCAAAGTTCACCAAACAGTGTCAGAATACATGAGCAGCTGGAGGTTTGGTGGTTGAATTATTTTTAAACATCCATCAGAAGGCTTTCACGAGTAACCGTGATGTGAGAAAGATCCTTTCCCATCATAACAGCCCTTTGCGATTCAGATCTCGCTTTCAGACATAATATTGTTGGTACCCACAGGCAGGCGGCTCTAGAGAAACGTGAAACTCATGTAAACACACTCGCAGAATACAAGATCAAGATGTGGGAGAGTAACGTGAGCAAACAGCATTTCAAATAGACTTTTCCATCAGACTTGCAATGTCACAGTCTGTATAGTAAAATACTTAAGCATTTGTGAGTGTCAGTGCTGTAATGAGCAGTTGGCATGTTACTAATTGGCATGGCAAAGATTAGGGTCGACAGCCATTGAGATTAGAGTCAGTAGAAGCTACTGAGATGGCTGCATCTGTGTTGTCAATATGTCTCTGTTTTGCTCTTACATGCATGATTCTGATCTTCAGGGCAGTTTGAGCATCTTTATGTTTGTCAGATTGAAAAATAAGTTTACAGCCTTGGAATGCATGGAGGATTTTTACAGAATGTGCATCAAAAAATAAAAAATATTATCATTATTTATTCAACCTCATGTCATTCCAAAGCGATTTGACTTTCCCTACTTCTGTGAAACATGAATAAGGTATTTAGCAGAAGTTCACGCTGCTCTTTTCCATGTAACAAAAGCCGAAAAAGGTCTCATTTTTTGCTGGTTATGAGATAAGTGAAAACCAATGCCATTCAGCTTCATTCATTTCAAACAAATGGGTTTGGAATGACATCATTTTCCATTTTGGAATTTTCCTGTAACAGTGTGTTATTTAGATTCATTTTCTGTTACATTTTCATAGTTCTCTTTCTCCTTTATCATCGGATTTGTTTATGTTCAAAGCTGTTTATGTTCAAATAGTTTCCTTGGTCACATAGTTTAGTGTGTGTGTGTGTGTGAAGTCATTTTCAGCTGGTTTGCGTGTGTCTCTGAGTGAACAGGAAGTGCGTCGAAACCTTTGCCAGAACTTCAGCAGAACTGCAGCTGCTAAATTTAAATGCAGTACGGAGGGATTCTTTTGTTTGTCAAATTCCCCTGTGCACGAGTCCCTAACTTAACAAACTACACCAGAAAACAATCCTATCTATCTATCTATCTATCTATCTGTCTATCTATCTATCTGTCCGTCCATCCGTCCATCCATCCATTTTTCTGTGCTTTTGTAATTGTATTAGGTTTTTAAATATATCTAAATAGTCTTAATTTATTTTTAGTGCTGTCAATCGATTAAAACAATTAATCAACTAATCAACATTTTTTCCTGTAATTAATCGCGATTAAAAACTTTGGAGTTTTTAATATTTTTTATATTGTAATAATTTCAGTTACTCTCTAAATTAATGTAGAAACAACATAAAGACGGTGTATTTTAAATGTTTGATTAATGGCTGCCGCTGCCGAACATGACGCAGATCTGACGTGCATCTCATTTTAACTCTTTAAGTTCATTTAAGACATTATTTAACTAATTTAAGACTGCTCTTATGAGGATACTCCACAAAACAGGCATTTTGGCATAATTCTGTGTGTTATTGTTTGTTTTAAGGTGCCCAAGAATGCTTTTTCACAAGATGTAATATAAGTCTAAGGTGTCTCCTGAATGTGTCTGTGAAGTTTCAGCTCAAAATACCCAATAGATTATTTTTAATTAATTTTTTTAACTGCCTATTTTGGGGCATCATTAACTATACACTGATTTTGGCAGCGCCGCCCCTTTAAATTGCGTGCTCCCTGCCACACAAGCTCTCGACTATATTACAAAGTTCACACAGCTAATATAACCCTCAAATGGATCTTTACAAGATGTTCGTCATGCATGCTGTATGCATGCTTCGAATTATGTGAGTATAGTATCTATTTTCATGTTTACGTTTGATTCTGTATGAGTTTGAGGCTGTGATCCGTGGCTAACGGCTAATGCTACACTGTTGGAGAGATTTATAAAGAATGAAGTTGTGTTTATGAATTATACAGACTGCAAGTGTTTAAAAATGAAAATAGCGACGGCTCTCTTGTCTCCGTGAATACAGTAAGAAACGATGGTAACTTTAACCACATTTAACAGTACATTAGCAACATGCTAATGAAACATTTAGAAAGACAATTTACAAATATCACTAAAAATATCATGTAATCATGGATCATGTCAGTTATTATCGCTCCATCTGCCATTTTTCGCTGTTGTTCTTGCTTGCTTACCTAGTCTGATGATTCAGCTGTGCACAGATCCAGACGTTAATACTGGCTGCCCTTGTCTAATGCCTTGATCATGGGCTGGCATATGCAAATATTGGGGTCATACATATTAATGATCCCGACTGTTACGTAACAGTCGGTGTTATGTTGAGATCCGTGTGTTTTCCGGAAGTCTTTTAAACAAATGAGATTTATATAAGAAGGAGGAAGCAATGGGGTTTGAAACTCAATGTATGTCATTTCCATGTACTGAACTCTTGTTATTTAACTATGCCGAGGTAAATTCAATTTTTTAATCTAGGGCACCTTTAAGAGCAAAAGAGAACTCAATACTGGCAGGCGTCACATGACGCGACATTCACAGAAAGCGCATTCTCGTTTGTCATGTGGTGCTTGAATGGTTTAAAAGCATTTGCGTGAATAAGAGCGTGATCATATAATGTAACGGCGGCCAAATTATGATGGAAAAAACAGATGCTGCGTCAATTGTGTTAAATAGTTTTAACACAATTAAACTGTATAAATAATCTGGCGCTAATTTTGACAGCACTATTTATTTTATTTCAGTTTTAGTTTTATTTCGGTTATTAATTTTAGTAATTAGTTACCAAAGCAACATTTCTAATTTTCACTTAAGTTTTTTTTTGTTGTTGTTGTCTCTTGGACACATTTCTCAATACTTAAAGGTACAATATGTAATAATTTTGTCCGCTAGAGGTCGCTAGAAGCCTATTCAAAACAAAGGCGTAGCTTGATGACGGCAAGTTTTAGAGCAGAATCTTGGGACATGTGGTCTCCACCTCACAGCCGGTGCAAAATAATAGGGATTGGAGTCGGGAAGAAATCATGTTCATGGATGTGATTATTAACATTACTGTAGTGTGAAGCAGAGCAGGAGCGAGTGTTGTGGAGCTGAACGAGGAGCTGGAGCGATTGATCAACACACGCCTCACGAGCAGCAGGACTTTTATTATGACACAGTCGCCGGCGCCGCTTCCGCTTTTCCGGTCATGAGTATGAGGTAACGCAGCTCTGTTTATCATATTAGATACATTTGAGAGTGTTGAAAATGATGTTATAACGTTACTCTGTGCGTTCGCTCGGCGGCTGCTGTGAGACACTGTTACACACTGCAGTAAGATAGATCGATTTTACAATATCATAATAAATGCTGGATGATTGTGTTGATAAATGGCATGCAATTCATTTTAAAACGTATTATATGATGGAGAAAATGCTGTATCACTGTTACTAAAAATAAAGCTGCATCTGATTATGCTATGTTAGCTACTTGACAAAATAGTGTTTTTCTCTGAGGCATGGTAAAGCATGGTACTCGCAAAAAATCAAGAAAATGAGATTTAAACAATAAGACTAAACGTGTTGAGCTATATAACAATAATTCGTTTTCTGTCTATAAATATATCAACAGTTGTTCCCTTGTCTATTAAAATGTGTAATATTTTAAAGCGTCTTTGGTGTTTCCATGGTTTCTACAAAATAAAAGCGGAAACCGAGGGTAACGCGGGTATGACGCAATTGACAGGCGACTCCTCACACGTCCCGAAGCCTTGGTTAAAATTACAATTTTCTCACGATTTACAAATAGTTGCAAACATTTGGGATGTAAGTACTCAAGTGAACAAAATAACACTGGCCTAGTGGTTTTTGGATATTTTACTGCAAAAATGTTACATATTGCACCTTTAAGTCACTTTTTCAAAACTTTTCACACAGTTCTCCTAACCAACTTTCAGCTTGGCACAGCAGTTAATCTCACATTCAAAATGCACTAAAACTACCAAAACATTTAATTCATGCCTCAAATCATCTCTTTCTTTTCAATTTTATTCAAAAATGCTTTGCTTTTAGATTTAGTTGCCGATAACAGCACTGGTGTGAACAACATGTTCCTCCTGAAGGTTGTTGTGGGCACAGAGAGAGCTGAGCTTTCTCTCACCATCATCTTAGCTGATGTGTTAAAAAGGAGAGAGGAAAAGACTTGTCCATCGAACTCTCACTTCCTCAAACGCTCTGCCGTCACTGGACGAGTCACACCATACTTGCATGTGTAAGCGTAGTGAAACGTCTCCAGAGGAGAGTCTGAAGCGGATTGCTGTACTCCTCCTCATATTCCCTTTTCCTCTTTATGAGCTCCTCAGCATTCGGCCAATGGGAGGCCGAGTAAAGCAGAAGTGTGTTTGGAGAGGGCCTCTCTAATCGACAAAGGTAAACACACATGTTTCTCTCAGGGACACTTGAAAACTGGCTTTTTAATATTGATTGAAGGCTGTGTGGTGTTTGAACTGTTTATCAGTAATTAGTGGTGTTTGCAAAGTCAAGTATTTGTTACTTTTGCACATACTTGGTGCTTTTCAAACCAATTTATGCTCCAGACATGAATGATTCCTCAATGCATGTGTCTTGTTGAGAAAAGATGTGCTGTTATTTAACTTAAAACTGTTTAGATGCACCATTTTCACCTGCTTGACCATAAAACAGATATTTCCTGTATACATACTTCTTATTTCCCCGTCTACTTGATCGTTTCATCTTTTCTTTTAGGGAATCATAACAAGCATGTGTCTTTAAAGAGAATTGCGTCCGTTTCCTTCCCTTTTGAGTCATGTTCTCTATCGTGCGGTCTCTAGTCGAGCTGAACTAGACAGTGTTCATGACAGATGGTGGATGGTGAGTCTCAGTTGTGGTTGTAATTGGAGTGCAGGTGTGAACTGTGATGGGCTCGTGTTTGTACAGTCATTGCAAAGATGTTTTCATTCATGCTGCTATTCTTCATTCTAAATATCTTCTTTAAAAAGAATCTTCTTTCTATCGGCGCAAAACATGACGGCACATGCTAGTGGATGAGTTGAATCAACTCCACAGCAACTACATCAATTTATCCACTAACCATTCAGAAACGTCTAAAAGTTGTAACTTCTTCCTGAGTCTCTCCATCAGTGTCGACTCCGGTTTGAACAATGTAAGGCTGAAAACTTTCGTCATTTTGGCTGCGTGAGATTCTCCAGCTTTGTTGTTGTTGAGCTTTTAAAGCTCCGCCCTCTTCTGGAAAGGGGGCGGGGAGCAGCAGCTCATTTGCATTTAAAGGGACACACACAAAAACGGCGTGTTTTTGCTCACACCCAAATTTGACAAGCTATAATAAATGATCTGTGGGGGATTTTGAGCTGAAACTTCACAGACACATTCTGGAGACACCAGAGACTTATATTACATCTTGTAAAAAGAGGATCAGATTTATATTCGTTTTGCGGTTCGTATGTTAAAGTTTCCTGATAATTTACTCACCTCCATGTCATCCAAGATGTTCATGTCTTTCTTTCTTAAGTGGAAAAGAAATGAAGGTTTTTGAAGAAAACATTCCAGGATTTTTCTCCATATTGTGGACTTCACTGGGGTTCAACGGGTTGAAGGTCCAAATGTCAGTTTCAGTGCAGCTTCAAAGAGCTCTACATGATCCCAGACGAGGAATAAGAGTCTTATCTAGAGAAACCATCGGACATTTTCTTAAAAAAAATAAACATTTATATACTTTTTAACCACAAATGCTCATCTTGCACTGCTCTGTGATGCTCCACGCATTACGTAATCATGTTGGAAAGATCACACGTGACGTAAGCAGAAGTACCGATCCAGTGTTTACAAAGTGAACATGCAAAGACTAAGTCAAACGGCCTTTACAAAAAAAAGGTAAAACAACAATGTCGGACGATTTTGAAGTTGGAGGAGAAAATGAGATGGAGTTTTTCACACTGCCGCGATCTTTCCAACATGATTACGTCATGCGTGGAGCATCACAGAGCAGTGCAAGATGAGCATTTGTGGTTAAAAAGTATATAAATGTTTATTTTCTTTTAGAAAATGTCCGATGGTTTCGCTAGATAAGACTCTTATTCCTCATCTGGGATCATGTAGAGCTCTTTGAAGCTGCACTGAAACTGACATTTGGACCCACTGGTCCCCAGTGAAGTCCACTATATGGAGAAAAATCCTGGAATGTTTTCCTCAAAAACCTTCATTTCTTTTCCACTGAAGAAAGAAAGACATGAACATCTTGCATGACATTGGGTTGAGTAAATTATCAGGAAGTTTTAATTCTGAAGTGAACTAATCCTTTAACAAATCAGGCACATTGAAATATTCAAGTAAATATCATGTCAAAAGGGGTCGGGTGACAAAAAAAAATCCCTGGAAATCCCTGCTCTTGTCGAGTGCTTGATAATGTCCTTTTGTCAGCATCGCTCGAGCAGCTCTTCCTTTCTCTCTAGAAAACATTCTTCAGCCGTGACTTCATCTGCTCTTCATTAGCTCAGTGTAATTTATGGGGAAAGACCGAAATGTTAGAAGATAAAAAAAGTCTTGGCATCATTTTCTTGCCTTACAATATGTGCACACCATTTCAGACTATAGAAATCAGTGATCTAAACTTTCGATTTCCCTCTATTTTCAGAGGTCAGGTTTTGTCTGTGCTCTCGGCTCTCACAGTCCTGTGAATGGACTCCCTGTTATTTCTCCCATGTGAGTTTGTGTGTTTATGTTTGAAAGATCTGCGAGAGACGTGTTTAATGGCGCTGCAGCTGTTCTCTCTGTACACTGGACGGATTCTGCATTCGTTGCAGTGAGGGTTTGTGGGAAACGCGTTTAAATGAAGAGCCAATCACAGCTGCAGACAAAGAGTTCATCTGAGTGTTTCCACTGATCCGTCCCCTTCACCCACAGAACAGACCAGTGTGTTTTGCTGACTTGAAATGTAGAGGTTTTGGTTTCGTACTTGTATTCTCTTTGGTGTTTTGGGGCTTGTAATTTTCTGATGGCTTGTCGTTTGTGTGTTTGAACTCATTAACTCATTTCAGCTAATCTTGCAGTCAGTTTCACTCGGTCAGAGGAACGTTTCATTGCTCAGAAGATTAATGGTTCTCAATGAAGTTTCTTTTTAAATGCATTGTGTAATTTATTATAAAACTCTTTAGGGTTTCTGCAAATAATACTGTTACGTGGCTGTGTAGTTTTTGTTTTTTTTAAAGACCCATAGGTGGCGTTGAAGCTCTGGATTGGTGGAAGCACGATGACGTCACTGAGTTTCCGGCATAAATAGCGTGGATGGCGTCGGTGGAGTCTCTCTCGCTGGGCTGGTCTCGCTGGTGTCTCTCTCTGCGTTCTCCCCTCGATGCGGTCCCTTTGAACATCCATCGTCCGCTCTTATGGGGCGTTTAGTCTGTGTTTTGTTGTAGTTTAGTTTGTTTTCTTGTTTTTCCATTGTTTTGTTTGATATGTTTTCTTTATATGGTTAATGTTTAATTTTAACAGTAACGGGTAGTGGATTTGCTTAAACAGGTCACTGTTTAATAATGTAGTAAGTATAGTGAAGGAAGCAGAGGCCCGGAAGACTCACTCCTTTTGCTTTATCGGAAGCTAGGTAAGAACTATTGGTGAGAATAGCCAGGCAGGCGTTCTTTGTTCCTTTGGCTGTTTTTCCCTACCTGTTTACTGTTAATTCCTTTGTCAACATTTTGTCTTAATTTTGTTTGCAACATTATTTATGAATTGTTTATTTCTTGTTTCTATTATAATTAAATGAGGGCGATCGATTGTCCTGAAAACTAACTACCGGTGTCTGTGGCTCTTGCATGTGTGCGGTCCATGTCCTAATTGGAGTTATTATCTTAAACGAGCTGTTAACTCGGACATGGTTCGTAACATATTTGGGGGCTCGTCCGGGATCTGGATTAGTAAGATCTGGATGATCTGAATGATCCGAATGATCTCGATTTTTGCGTGGCTTCGCTTGATCTTTTGATCTGTTCACGCGTTTCGAATTTGTTACTTTGTAACTTCGTTGAGTCACAGCTTGGTGTGAATTTCGGCTCGTGTAGTGCAAGTTTTATTTTTCTCTTCAACCTTTCGACGTTTAAAATCTAACCATGTTTGAATTAACGGATTTTATTGCGAATCCGACGCAAGCAGAGCTGTTTCAAATTAATAGAACTGATCTTATGAAAATGGCTGCTTATTATAAGGTAAGTTTTCGCAATACTGCATCTAAACGCGAACTGCAGATTTTGCTTGTTGATTCGTTATATAAACAAGGCGTCTTTGGTGATGAGGAAAGGCTGGTAGACTATCCCGAATTAGTTGAGGGTAGTTCAGAGGATCTTGCGCTGCAAGTTAAAAAGCTGGAGTTGCAAGCTAAAGAGCACGAAAGAGGTTTGTTAAGAGAAAGGGAGGAATGGGAACGTGAGAGAGAGAGACGAAGAGAGCGTGAGAGACATGAACTTGAGTTGAAAAAGCTTGAAATGGAACAAGCGTGCCGCCTCAAAGAAATGGAGTTGAAAGCTCGTGAAAGAGGTGTAACAGATAGCTCTGAGTTTGACGTGAGTCGTAACATTCGTATTGTCCCTCCTTTTCGAGAGCAGGAGGTAGACAAATTTTTTGCGCTTTTCGAACGTGTTGCTACTAATCTTAAGTGGCCGAAAACATTTTGGCCTATGTTGCTGCAGTGTGTTTTTGTAGGTAAAGCCCAGGAGGCATATTCTTCGTTGTCAGTGGAAGAGTCTCTTGATTATGATCAAGTGAAAACAGCCGTTCTTAGAGTTTATGAACTGGTTCCTGAGGCGTATCGCCAAAAATTCCGTAACCATCGAAAAACTGATGAGACTTACGTTGAATTTATTCGAGAGAAGGAATCTATGTTTGATCGGTGGTGTGCTTCTATGAAAGTGCAATCTTTTGAAGAGCTCCGTGAACTGATTTTATTAGAAGAATTCAAAAACTGCCTGCCTGAACGTGTCGCAACATATTTAAATGAGCAAAAAGTTTTGAAATGTTCTGCTGCAGCTGTTCTGGCTGATGAATATGTGCTTACGCATAAGCATGTGTTCAACAGTGCACAGAAATTTCCATCTGTTAGCAATAGTCAGCGTTCTAAGCGTAATTCTGATCGCGTTCCGTCTGATGTCAAAGTCAATGAGAGTTTTGTCAAGTCTCTGTCCTCACCCGTTTGTTTCTATTGTAGGAAACGTGGACACATTATTTCTGAGTGCTCCGTACTCAAAAAGAAAAATAGCGTCCCTAAACCAGTGGGTTTATTGATGACGTCCTCGCCACAGTTTGAAGGACTGGAGTTGTTAGCTTCTCAAGCTGACATGTGTGAAGATCAGGGGTATGTGCCGTTCATAATGGACGGATTTGTGTCGCTAACCGGTAATGTTAGCTTGCGTAAACCAGTTAGGATACTTCGTGATACAGGAGCTGCTCAAAGTTTTATTCTGGAAGGAATATTGCCATTGTCTGAGGAGAGCTCTATTGGTTCGAGTGTTTTGGTTCAGGGGTTCGAGATGGGCTTTGTGAGCGTGCCTTTGCACGAAATTGAACTTGAATCCTCTCTTGTTACTGGCCGCGTTGTTGTTGGAGTGCGACCGTGTCTTCCCGTTCGTGATGTCACATTTATTTTAGGGAATGACTTGGCGGGAGGGAAAGTTTTTGCTAGCCCTGAGGTAACTGATGTTCCTCTTCCCTGTACTACTCCTGATGGATTAGCTCAGAAATATCCGGAGGTATTTCCTTCGTGCGCTGTTACTCGCGCTATGTCTCAGAGACTGAAAGATGAGAACCATGGTAAGTCAGAAGGTGAGTGGAACTTTGATCTGAATGATACGTTTCTCTCTAATTCAGATTTTTGTGAGGTGAAGTGTTCAAACTCTGTTGACGGTTCAGACATCGCCGTTAAAAAAGATGAACATTCCATGGGGCTCGATAAATTGTCTCTGTCACGCGAGCAGCTTGTTGTTGAACAGAGGAAAGATGAGACCATGTCATCCCTCTTTGAAGCTGTTGTTCCAGTAGAACAACTCGACCATGTATCGCAAGGATACTTTGTTGAAGATGGTGTGTTGATGAGGAAGTGGATACCATCTACTGCATCTGCTGAGGATGAGTGGCAAATCGTAAAGCAGGTAGTAGTTCCTTCATCATATCGTTCTGAAATTCTGAAACTCGCACATGATTGTCCGTTTGCCGGTCATTTGGGAGTAAATAAAACATACGATCGTGTACTGCGTTGTTTTTTCTGGCTTGGCTTAAAAAACGATGTAGCAAGTTATTGCCGAAGCTGTCATGTGTGCCAAATGATTGGAAAACCGAATCAGAAAATTTCACCTGCTCCGTTGTATCCAATTCCAGCCATTGGTGAACCATTTGAGCGTGTTTTAATTGACTGTGTCGGTCCCTTACCTCGTACGAAGTCTGGTAATCAGTACCTTTTAACGATCATGTGTACATCAACGCGTTTTCCAGAGGCAATTCCTCTGCGAAAAATTACAGCACCAGTGATTGTGAAGTCACTTATCAAATTCTTCTCGTTGTTTGGCCTTCCGCGTACCATCCAGTCAGATCAAGGTACGAATTTTATGTCTCGTGTGTTTAAACAAGCTCTGGATCAGTTGCATATTCAACACTGCACTTCTAGTTGTTACCATCCAGAAAGTCAGGGGGCACTCGAAAGGTTCCACCAGACTTTGAAATCTATGCTTCGTGCATTTTGTCTGGAGTTCCAGAAAGACTGGGACGATGGAGTGCCTATGGCTATGTTTGCAGTGAGGGAGGTAGTGCAGGAGTCATTGGGTTTTAGTCCGGCTGAGTTAGTGTTCGGACATACTGTCCGCGGCCCACTAAAACTGATCAAAGATCATTGGTCTAATGTTTCGAGTCCAAAGAATATTCTTGACTTTGTTTCAGAGTTTCGTTTTAAATTGCACCGTGCATGTGAGCTGGCTAAACAGAATTTAGAGATGTCACAACAACGAATGAAAAAACTCTTTGATCGTGGTGCTAAACTTCGTAGTTTCTCTCCTGGTGACAAGGTATTAGTGCTTTTGCCAGTACCTGGATCAGCCTTACAGGCTCGTTACTATGGTCCTTACCAGGTGAAGGAAAAGGTGAGTGAGCTCGACTATGTCATTATGACATCTGACAGAAAGAAGAAAACTCGTTTGTGTCATGTTAATATGCTCAAGCCGTACTGTGAGAGGCAGCCAGATTCGTCTGGACCGTCGGCTGTGTTAACTGTTTCACCCGCAGATTCCCCAGGGGTTAAAGAACAGGAGCTGTCCGGTGCTGAATCTTTGACCTGTCCATTGCCTTCTGCTGTTCCTGATAACGCTGTCGCTTCATCCACACTTGAGGTGGAGGATGGGGTTAATTTTCCTCCTTCAGAATTGGTGGCAGGAAGGTTGAAAAATTCTGAAATAATGCAAAACCTTGACTCATTTCTTTCCTATTTGAATGTTACCGAACGCGCTGATGTGAGTAACATTATTCGGACGTACGGTAATTTATTTTCTGATGTTCCCTCTCGTACTACGCTGGTTGAACATGATATTGACGTTGGCAATTCTTTGCCTATTAAACAGCACGCATACCGGGTAAGTCCTGAGAAACGAACTCGGCTGCAAAAAGAGGTGACCTTCATGCTTAATAATAACATCGCAGAGCCAAGCTTCAGTCCTTGGAGCTCGCCTTGTTTGTTGGTTAAAAAGTCGGACGGAACGTTTCGTTTTTGTACTGACTTTAGACGCGTGAATTCTGTAACAAAACCAGATAGTTATCCATTGCCTCGTATGGAAGATTGCGTGGATCGCGTTGGAAATGCTGCTTTCGTTACTAAAATCGACCTGCTTAAAGGTTACTGGCAGGTGCCTTTGTCCGATCGTGCGAAAGAGATTAGTGCATTCGTAACACCAGACCATTTCCTCCATTACACCGTAATGGCTTTCGGTTTACGAAACGCACCGGCAACTTTCCAACGATTAGTAAATCGTGTTATTGATGGCATGCATAATGTTGAAGCGTATTTGGATGATTTGGTTGTTTACAGCGCGTCTTGGTCAGAACATTTAGAACAACTTGATTTCTTGTTCCGTCGTCTGTCTCTTGCTAACCTCACGGTTAATTTAGCCAAGTGCGAATTTGGTCGAGCAAAGGTAACGTATCTGGGAAAGATTGTTGGTGGCGGAGAAGTTCGTCCTGTTGAGTCTAAGGTTGAGGCTATTATTAATTTTCCTGCGCCTACGACGCGCCGAGAACTTCGTCGATTCGTTGGCATGGTTGGGTATTACAGGAGTTTTTGCAAAAACTTTTCTGCTGTGTCCTCTCCCTTAACGGATCTTCTTAGTCCCAAAGTACCATTTAAGTGGACTGAAACGTGTCAAACGAGTTTTGAGCAAATCAAAGCGCTCCTGATTAATTCTCCTATTCTCTCTGCTCCGGATTTTTCGTCTCCGTTTTTACTCGCCGTTGACGCAAGTGATACTGGTGCGGGTGCTGTACTTCTTCAACGAGATCAATTTGGTGTTGAGCATCCCGTTTGCTATTTCTCGCGCAAATTTAATAGACATCAACAGAATTACTCCACCATTGAGAAGGAGGCGCTCGCGCTTATTCTTGCACTTGAACATTTCGATGTTTATATTGGTTCTGTTTCATATCCTTTGATTGTTTACACAGATCATAATCCCTTAGTCTTTTTAAATCGAATGAAGAATAATAACCAACGTTTGATGCGCTGGAGTTTGGTACTACAGGCTCGTGAGTTGGTAATTCGACATATTCGTGGTAAGGATAACCTTATTGCTGACGCCTTATCCCGTGTTTAGATTGAATAAATTGTATGCATACTTAAGTAAAGGAGAAGGTAAGATCATTTCTTTTCTACAATTTATTCACTTAAGGGTGAGGGTGTTACGTGGCTGTGTAGTTTTTGTTTTTTTTAAAGACCCATAGGTGGCGTTGAAGCTCTGGATTGGTGGAAGCACGATGACGTCACTGAGTTTCCGGCATAAATAGCGTGGATGGCGTCGGTGGAGTCTCTCTCGCTGGGCTGGTCTCGCTGGTGTCTCTCTCTGCGTTCTCCCCTCGATGCGGTCCCTTTGAACATCCATCGTCCGCTCTTATGGGGCGTTTAGTCTGTGTTTTGTTGTAGTTTAGTTTGTTTTCTTGTTTTTCCATTGTTTTGTTTGATATGTTTTCTTTATATGGTTAATGTTTAATTTTAACAGTAACGGGTAGTGGATTTGCTTAAACAGGTCACTGTTTAATAATGTAGTAAGTATAGTGAAGGAAGCAGAGGCCCGGAAGACTCACTCCTTTTGCTTTATCGGAAGCTAGGTAAGAACTATTGGTGAGAATAGCCAGGCAGGCGTTCTTTGTTCCTTTGGCTGTTTTTCCCTACCTGTTTACTGTTAATTCCTTTGTCAACATTTTGTCTTAATTTTGTTTGCAACATTATTTATGAATTGTTTATTTCTTGTTTCTATTATAATTAAATGAGGGCGATCGATTGTCCTGAAAACTAACTACCGGTGTCTGTGGCTCTTGCATGTGTGCGGTCCATGTCCTAATTGGAGTTATTATCTTAAACGAGCTGTTAACTCGGACATGGTTCGTAACAAATACATATTTAATTTAATATATATATATTTAATATTTATTGTTTATTGATTTAATATTTATATAATTTAATATTAATTTTGAAATGTTTCTTAGCAATAAAAATACAGTTCCATGCAGTAAGGATAATATTTTACATACATCTGTTTATAATGGTAATTTTGTGTAAATTCTAAGTGTAAAATGCACAAAAATGTCCATTTATTTAAATGTAAAAAAGTACAATATTTACTGTAAATGTACAAAAATTGCAATTTAAATGATAAATAATGTACGATAGAATTTATTACATTTTAAAGCTGTTTTTGTGCATTTCCTGATGTGCCCATTAGTTTTAAATTCAAATATTTTTATTTATTTTTTTAAATTCAAGTTTTGTGTAAAATTAAAATGTAAAATGCACAAAAATGTACATTTTAAAAGTAAAAAAAATACAATATTTATTGATATATAATTTATTAAACTCTTAAAGTTGTTTTTATTGTGCATTTCTTGATGTGCCCATTAGTTTTAAATTCAATTATATTTTTTAAATTAAAGTTTTGTGTAAAATTAAAGTGTAAAATGCTCAAATATGTACATTTTAAATGTGAAAAGTACAATATTTACTGATATATAATTGATTAAACTCTTAAAGTTGTTTTTATTGTGCATTTCCTGATGTGCCCATTAGTTTTAAATTCAAATATTTTTATTTATTTTTTTAATTAAAGTTTTGTGTAAAATTAAAATGTAAAATGCATAAAAATGTACATTTTAAAAGTAAAAAAATACAATATTTACATATATATGATTTATTAAACTCTTAAAGTTGTTTTTATTGTGCATTTCTTGATGTGCCCATTAGTTTTAAATTCAATTATATTTTTTAAATTAAAGGTTTGTGTAAAATTAAGGTGTAAAATGCAGAAAAATGTACATTTTAAAAGTAAAAGATTTACAATATTTACTGAGATATAATTGATTAAACTCTTAAAGTTGTTTTTATGGTGCATTTCCTGATGTGCCCATTAGTTTTACATTCAACTATTTAAAAATAAAAAATACATTAAAGTGTAAAATGAAAGTGTAAAATGTACAAAAATATTTACAATTGAAATGTAAGTAAATAATGTACAATATTTACAGATATATAATTTATTAAACTGTTTTAAATTCAAATATTTTAATTTATTTTTTTAATTAAAGTTTTGTGTAAAATTAAAGTATAAAATGCACAAATGTATATTTTAAATGTAAAAAAGTGCAATATTTACTGATATAATTTATTAAACTTTTTAATTCAAATAGTTTCATTTTTTTTTTAAATTACATTTAAAGTTTTGTGTAAAATTAAAGTGTAAAATGCACAAAAAAATGCATATTTTAAATATAAAAAAAGTACAATTATTTACTGATAGTTGCATTTCCTGATGTGCCCATTAGTTTCATTTCTCAACAGCTGTATTGCATTTGACACACACACTGATCACAGGGAGATTTTACAGCTGAACCACATGACTGCAGCTGTCATGGGTCATTATTTGTTTACAAAAATGCCATTGTGGGAAGTTTGCATGTCAGATGTCCAAGTACCTCTCATGGTTTATTATCAAGACTAAGACGTTTAACCGGTAATCTGTTCTCAACAGGTGGTGCAGCAGCGTCGGGAAGCCATCGCAGGTGGAGTTTCAGACGGCCGGGATACATGCGGTCAGAGCCGCTTAACCAGGTGGACGCTGCCAGAACGTCATGTGATTCTGAACGAGAACATTCCAAGACTCCCATTGGCTCGTCTACTAATGAGAACACTCAGAAGAGCGCTTCTAAACGCCCCAGTGAGAAATGGCATAAGGATGTTTTCGAGAAAGACAACTCTTCGGATTCTTCCAAAACTCGAGAGGAAAATTCTCTAATGCAATCAAGTGACATTTTCAATTCGAGCTTTAGTTTCATTCAGCAGTCGTTAGAAACTAGTGATTTTTTAGACACGAGCACAAACGGTTCATCCAAATCTGTAAACAAACAATCTGAATCGACTTCAAGGGACCAACTGAAGTCTGAAACTTCAAACTCAGGTGTTTTAAAACCTCTCGCTCCTTTAGTAAATCACTCAGAGATCAGCTCTGTTCCAATTAGCCAATCAGGACATGAGGGTTTCACATTAAGACATTTGCCTTGCTCGATTGGTCAGGCGGTGCCACAAAAAGGGCTGTTATTGGACCGAGATCTGTGGCTAGCAGACCTGGACATGCAGACCTCGTCCTCCATCACGTCTTATGCAAAAGGAAACATCCAGGACTCAGACTCTGGCTCTCTGGACCCAGAAGTCACGTCTTCGATCTCGATTGACTCGTCAGACTCGACCTCGGCCTCGTCGGTCACCTCTGGCTACGACAGCGCCACCCCGTCCTCAGACCAGAGTCGGGACGGCCTGATAAAGAAGTACGAGGATGTTCTGCAAGACTGTCTGCAGAACAATCGCACAAACACCAAGGTCAGTACGACACAACAATTATTATATTATACAGTTTATTAATATTTAATAATGTTTGCAAAGTCAACTATTGCTCATAACACTGCAAAAAAATGCTAAAAGACCTTTTACTTGCTAAAAAAGTCCAAAGTTTTTGATCATGCTGATAATTTAGAGGCCTTAGATATTTACGTATAGATAAAAAATCTGATTTAGTGAGCTTAATAGGTACAATGTTTTCCCTCTTTAGATCGAGTCCATAATGACGAAGCTTCAGAGATTACAGCACAAAGCGGTTTTGGATGACGACTATGACAAAGGTCAGACATATTACATGCTCAGTGCTTGTTTGATTTATTATTATTATTATTATTATTTTTATTATTATTATTATGAAAGTTAGATTTTCTTGAGCTAATAGTATGTGAGTCAATCAGCAGTAGGGGGCGTGTCCACTCATGATGAGGGAGGAGAGAGAGTGAACCAATCAGCAGCAGGGGCGTGTCCACTTATGACGAGGGAGGAGAGAGAGTAAGTCACTCAACAGTAGGGGGCGTGTCCACTCATGATGGGGGAGGAGAGAGAGTGAGCTAATCAGCAGTAGGGGCATGTCCACTCATGCTGAGGGAGGAGAGAGTGACCCAATCAGCAGTAGGGGGCGTGTCCACTCATGATGAGGGAGGAGAGAGTGTAAGCCAATCAGCAGTAGAGGGCGTGTCCACTCATGATGGGGGAGGAGAAAGAGTGAGCCAATCAGCAGTAGAGGGCGTGTCCACTTATGATGTGGGAGGACAGAGGTTGAGCTAACCAGCAGTAGAGGGCGTGTCCACTTATGATGGGGGAGTAGAGGGAGTGAGATTATCAGCAGTAGGGGGTGTGTCCATTCATAATGGGGGAGGAGAGAGTGAGCTAATCAGCAGTAGGGGCGTGTCTACTCATGATGAGGGGGGAGAGAGTGTAAGCCAATCAGCAGTAGAGGGCGTGTCCACTCGTGATGGGGGAGGAGAAAGAGTGAGCCAATCAGCAGTAGGGGCATGTCCACTCATGATGGGGGAGGAGAGAGTGAACCAATCAGCAGTAGGGGCGTGTCCACTCATGATGGGGGAGGAGAGAGTGAACCAATCAGCAGTAGGGGGTGTGTCCACTCATGATGGGGGAGGAGAGAAAGAGAGTGAGCCAGTCAGCAGTAGGGGGCGTGTCCACTTATGATGTGGGAGGACAGAGGTTGAGCTAACCAACAGTAGGGGGCGTGTCCACTCATGATGGGGGAGTAGAGGGAGTGAGATTATCAGCAGTAGGGGGTGTGTCCATTCATAATGGGGGAGGAGAGAGAGTGAGCTAATCAGCAGTAGGGGCGTGTCTACTCATGATGAGGGGGGAGAGAGTGTAAGCCAATCAGCAGTAGAGGGCGTGTCCACTCGTGATGGGGGAGGAGAAAGAGTGAGCCAATCAGCAGTAGGGGCATGTCCACTCATGATGGGGGAGGAGAGAGTGAACCAATCAGCAGTAGGGGCGTGTCCACTCATGATGGGGGAGGAGAGAGTGAACCAATCAGCAGTAGGGGGTGTGTCCACTCATGATGGGGGAGGAGAGAAAGAGAGCGAGCCAGTCAGCAGTAGGGGGCGTGTCCACTTATGATGTGGGAGGACAGAGGTTGAGCTAACCAACAGTAGGGGGCGTGTCCACTCATGATGGGGGAGTAGAGGGAGTGAGATTATCAGCAGTAGGGGGTGTGTCCATTCATAATGGGGGAGGAGAGAGAGTGAGCTAATCAGCAGTAGGGGCGTGTCTACTCATGATGAGGGGGGAGAGAGTGTAAGCCAATCAGCAGTAGAGGGCGTGTCCACTCGTGATGGGGGAGGAGAAAGAGTGAGCCAATCAGCAGTAGGGGCATGTCCACTCATGATGGGGGAGGAGAGAGTGAACCAATCAGCAGTAGGGGCGTGTCCACTCATGATGGGGGAGGAGAGAGAGTGAGCCAATCAGCAGTAAGGGGTCTGTCCATTCATGATGGGGGAGGAGAGAGTGAGCCAGTCAGCAGTAGGGGGCGTGTCCACTCATAATGGGGGAGGAGAGAGAGTGAGCCAATCAGCAGTAAGGGGCGTGTCCACTCATAATGGGGGAGGAGACAGAGTGAGCCAATCAGCAGTTGGGGGTGTGTCTACTCATGATGAGGGAGGAGAGAGTGAGCCAGTCAGCAGTAGTGGGCGTGTCCACTCATAATGGGGGAGGAGAGAGAGTGAGCCAATCAGCAGTAAGGGGCGTGTCCACTCATGATGGGGGAGGAGAGAGTGAACCAATCAGCAGTAGGGGCGTGTCCACTCATGATGGGGGAGGAGAGAGTGAACCAATCAGCAGTAGGGGGTGTGTCCACTCATGATGGGGGAGGAGAGAAAGAGAGCGAGCCAGTCAGCAGTAGGGGGCGTGTCCACTTATGATGTGGGAGGACAGAGGTTGAGCTAACCAACAGTAGGGGGCGTGTCCACTCATGATGGGGGAGTAGAGGGAGTGAGATTATCAGCAGTAGGGGGTGTGTCCATTCATAATGGGGGAGGAGAGAGAGTGAGCTAATCAGCAGTAGGGGCGTGTCTACTCATGATGAGGGGGGAGAGAGTGTAAGCCAATCAGCAGTAGAGGGCGTGTCCACTCGTGATGGGGGAGGAGAAAGAGTGAGCCAATCAGCAGTAGGGGCATGTCCACTCATGATGGGGGAGGAGAGAGTGAACCAATCAGCAGTAGGGGCGTGTCCACTCATGATGGGGGAGGAGAGAGAGTGAGCCAATCAGCAGTAAGGGGTCTGTCCATTCATGATGGGGGAGGAGAGAGTGAGCCAGTCAGCAGTAGGGGGCGTGTCCACTCATAATGGGGGAGGAGAGAGAGTGAGCCAATCAGCAGTAAGGGGCGTGTCCACTCATAATGGGGGAGGAGACAGAGTGAGCCAATCAGCAGTTGGGGGTGTGTCTACTCATGATGAGGGAGGAGAGAGTGAGCCAGTCAGCAGTAGTGGGCGTGTCCACTCATAATGGGGGAGGAGAGAGAGTGAGCCAATCAGCAGTAAGGGGCGTGTCCACTCATGATGGGGGAGGAGAGAGTGAGCCAGTCAGCAGTAGGGGGCGTGTCCACTCATAATGGGGGAGGAGAGAGAGTGAGCCAATCAGCAGTAAGGGGCGTGTCCACTCATGACGAGGGAGGAGAGAGAGCCAGTCAGCAGTAGGGGGCGTGTCCACTCATGATGGGGGAGGAGAGAGAGAGTGAACCAGTCAGCAGTTGGGGGTGTGTCCACTCATGACGAGGGAGGAGAGAGAGCCAGTCAGCAGTAGGGGGTGTGTCCATTCATGATGGGGGGGAGAGATTGAGCCAATCAGCAGTTGGGGGCTTGTCCATTCATGATGGGGAGGAGAGATTGAGCCAATCATCAGTTGGGGGCGTGTCCACTCATGATGAGGTAGGAGAGAGAGTGAGCCAACTTTTTGTTCTTGTTGTTCATTCGTCATCTTTGCTTTATTTTTCGCGCAGCTTTATTTTCTGTTATGATAAAGAGACATCCACTCTTGCATTGCGTGTTTGTGCATTTTGGGGGAGGAGCAGTGAAGGGAAGGGTGTGTTTGTTTAAGTTGATTTCAAAAATCAACAGTGTTCAACAATGATTCTCAGAAATCGTGTACTGCACCTTTAATGCACCATCAAAAAGAACTTGTCATTGCTTCACATTTTAATCTTAAAGGATGTTCCTACTCCATACCTTATCTGTGAATTTCAGCCCAGTTTATGTCCAAATAAGTCCACAGCTGATGAAAGAGTTTCAACACATTAATGTGGCGTGCAAACACACCCAAACACTCCCGCCTGATTGTTCATACTCAGCAATGATGACATCAAACCAGACCAAAAACATTCACTTGTGATCGCTCACTTATTTACGCCTGTCACATGAATTTAGTGCATATGATTAATTCTGTTTTGTTCCTTACAGTGTAAGTCTAATATGTAATTTTTTTACTCGGAATCGTTTATAATATAATAATAAAAGTTATGATCAAATAGGCCCTCATGAATCATGATTGACTTTAATGCTGGGAAAATAAAGATTTATTATAATATAATATTTTTTTCTGAGTAGGATCCCATTTGACGTTTATCTTTGCATGTGTGCTGTTTCACATGCTATTTTTAAACAGTATTAGTACAGTGTATTTACTGTACAGTAGTACATTATTAATAGTCCATAACTTTTAGACAGTTTTGTGATTCATTGTCAAACAGCGCCATCTGTTGGTCATCATGCAGTTCCAGTGTGCTTTCCATGGAGTCATGACTTGTATGGATTCATTTTATTGTGGAAAGGAAATAGTCTTAATTTCTATATCTTTTGCTTTATTAGTTACCCAAAAGTGTCCCTCTACATCTTCACCATGTGATCTTGTAAAACTACTTCTTCACTTAGATCAGATCAGATGATTGACCTACATTTGTCAGCTGGAAGCTTTTTTCCCCTCTTTAGAGCCCATCAAACCTTGTGACTTACATAACTGGACTTTTCCCAGACTCTGATCTCTCTGTGTGTGTAAAGTGGGTCAGTTGTGTTTGTTTTGTGTTGCCTTATACTCTCTCACACACACACACACACACACACACACACACACACACACACAAACAGACGTTTCCTGCAGCGCCAATTTAAATGAAGGTTTTTGGCTGTTTTTGAGATTTAAATAGTAAGTATAATTTATTTATATAGCCTTACTAAACAAGCTGACCAAAGTGCTGTACAAAGTAAATACATATCATAAAGCAACATAAAATAATTAGAGATGCACCGATATGAACATTTTGCATACCGATAACCGATCATTTTGAAAGCCGATAACCGATATATTGGCCAATAAATCTGTGTCTGAGTTTGTTATGAATACTTATTTTGACGCAGGATGAGTTAAGCATTTTTATAATGTTTTTGTATTGAGTTTGACCTAAATTGACCAGAGACGAGTGTACATTTGTGTTCGGCTTGTGCTTTACTCCGTCAAAGAAAGACAAGTCTTAATTGTGTTTGTGTATTCAGCCGAGCGTTTTGGGAAGAAACTAGAGGAACTGCGGAGAGAGAGAGCGACACTTAAGCCTGGTCTCCCGTCCAGACATCCTGAGGTCACTGGATTTCTGGAGCGTCTCAGGACAGCCGTGCACAGCGCCCTCCGCAGGACAGACATGGACTGCAGGTTTGGAAACATTAAAACACTTTATGCCTTCATTCATTTTGAGAACTTTTTAACTGTTTAAATGTTTGGTAATGGTAAGATACATTTATTTCAGCAAAAAATACAGTAAAAAAATAAACATTCCAAATTAAAATCACTGTTTTCTATTGGAATACATTTTTTTTTTTTTTTTTTTTAAATATTTATTTCTGTGATCAAAGCTGAATTTTCAGCATCATTACTCCAGTCTTCAGTGTCACATGATCCTTCAGAAATCATTCTAATATGATGATTTGCTGCTCAAGAAACATTTATTATTGTTATCAAGTTGAAATCAGCTTCGTATTTTTGTGGAAACTGTGATACATTTTATTTTTCAGGATTCTTTGATGAATAGAAAGTTCTAAAGAACGGCGTTTATTTGAAATAGAATCTTTTGTAACATTATAAATGTTTTTACTGTCACTTTTGATCAATTTAGTGCATCCTTACTGAATAAAAGGATCAGTTCCTCTAAAAAAAAAAACTAATCTGACTTGATGTCCCCTAACACTACACTTCACTATCTTGTATTTGAAGGCTGGTTAGATGATGGTAGTTTCAGAAATAACCCTTTAGGACAGGAAAACAAACAGGTAGGGCGGCAGTGCTGCAGGGATGTGTCTAAACAGCACTTCCTGTTGCGTATTGTTCCCATATGTTTATCTTTGTACAGTTTGGCGGCTGTAGCTCAGAGACACTCATCAAAGGAACGACACAAAGAGCTCTACATGATCCCAGACGAGGAATAAGTGTCTTATCTAGAGAAACCATCGCTCATTTTCTAAAAAAAATAAAAATAAAAATGTATATACTTTTTAACCACAAATGGTCGTCTTGCACTGCTCTGTGATGCTCCACGCATTATGTAATCATGTTGGAAAGGTGGAAGTACCGATCCAGTGTTTACAAAGTGAACGTCAAAGACTAAGTCAAACAGCATTTACAAAAAAAGGTAACAATGATGTCGGACGATTTTGAACTTGGAGGAGAAAATGTGATGGAAAAAAATATTATATTATAATAAATCTTTATTTTCCCAGCATTAAAGTCAATCATGATTCATGAGGGCCTATTTGATTATAACTTTTATTATTATATTATTATAAACGATTCTGAGTAAAAAAATAACATATTAGACTTACACTGTAAGGAACAAAACAGAATTAAATGGTTAATCGCAATTATTTGTGTAACAATTAATCGTAAGCACTAAATTTATGTGACGGGTGTAAATATTCTTGCTCTCAAGTGAATGTTTTTGGTTTTCACTCTACCACGGTATTTCTGCCTTTCCAACATGATTACGTAAGATTACGTACAAGATGAGCATTTGTGGTTAAAATATATAATATATTTAACCAGCTGTAAAACATTAATTCACTATAATGATTGAGACACTGATTCGACGTGACACAGATTTAGTGTTATTTTAGTATTATTGTGTGCTATTATAGTATTTATTAATATTTTGAATTAGCTTTTATTTTTATATTTAAAATTTTCATTTTATAATAAAGAATTAATATTATTAATCATACCAAATATATATATATATATATATATATATATATATATATATTTATTAAATATAATTGATTAACATATAACATAATATATTTATATATATTATAATATATTTATTATTTTGACTTAGCTTTTTATGTTTACAGCATATTTCATTTTAGTTTACATTTTAGTATTTTTATGTGCATTTGTATGGAAGCCCGTTTCCGCCACAAAAAAAAAAAAAAAGATGAATTGCGACTTTTTATCTCAGAATTCTGACTTTTTAACTCGCAATTGCGAGTTATAAAGTCAGAATTGTGAGATATAAATTCAGAATTGCGTGATACAAAGTCAGAATTGTGAGATATAAAGTCAGAATTGTGAGATATAAAGTCAGAATTGTGAGATATAAAGTCAGAATTGTGAGATATAAAGTCAGAATTGTGAGATATAAAGTCAGAATTGTGAGATATAAAGTCAGAATTCTGAGATATAAATTCAGAATTGTGAGATATAAAGTCAGAATTGTGAGATATAAATTCAGAATTGTGAGATATAAAGTCAGAATTGTGAGATATAAAGTCAGAATTGTGAGTTATAAAGTCAGAATTGTGAGTTATAAAGTCAGAATTGTGAGATATAAAGTCAGAATTGTGAGATATAAAGTCAGAATTGTGAGATATAAAGTCAGAATTGTGAGATATAAAGTCAGAATTGTGAGTTATAAAGTCAGAATTGTGAGTTATAAAGTCAGAATTGCGAGTTATAAAGTCAGAATTGTGTGATATAAAGTCAGAATTGTGAGTTATAAAGTCAGAATTGTGAGTTATAAAGTCAGAATTGCGAGTTATAAAGTCAGAATTGTGTGATATAAAGTCAGAATTGCGAGTTATAAAGTCAGAATTGTGAGATATAAAGTCAGAATTGCGAGTTATAAAGTCAGAATTGTGAGATATAAAGTCAGAATTGTGAGATATAAAGTCAGAATTGCGAGTTATAAAGTCAGAATTGTGAGATATAAAGTCAGAATTGTGAGTTATAAAGTCAGAATTGTGAGATATAAAGTCAGAATTGTGAGATATAAAGTCAGAATTGCGAGTTATAAAGTCAGAATTGTGAGATATAAAGTCAGAATTGTGAGATATAAAGTCAGAATTGCGAGTTATAAAGTCAGAATTGTGAGATATAAAGTCAGAATTGTGAGTTATAAAGTCAGAATTGCGAGTTATAAAGTCAGAATTGTGAGATATAAAGTCAGAATTGTGAGATATAAAGTCAGAATTGTGAGATATAAAGTCAGAATTGTGAGATATAAAGTCAGAATTGCGAGTTATAAAGTCAGAATTGTGAGATATAAAGTCAGAATTGTGAGATATAAAGTCAGAATTGCGAGTTATAAAGTCAGAATTGTGAGATATAAAGTCAGAATTGTGAGATATAAAGTCAGAATTGTGAGATATAAAGTCAGAATTGTGAGATATAAAGTCAGAATTGTGAGTTATAAAGTCAGAATTGTGAGATATAAAGTCAGAATTGCGAGTTATAAAGTCAGAATTGCGAGTTATAAAGTCAGAATTGTGTGATATAAAGTCAGAATTGCGAGTTATAAAGTCAGAATTGTGAGATATAAAGTCAGAATTGCGAGTTATAAAGTCAGAATTGTGTGATATAAAGTCAGAATTGCGAGTTATAAAGTCAGAATTGTGAGATATAAAGTCAGAATTGTGTGATATAAAGTCAGAATTGTGAGTTATAAAGTCAGAATTGCGAGTTATAAAGTCAGAATTGTGAGATATAAAGTCAGAATTGTGAGATATAAAGTCAGAATTGTGAGATATAAAGTCAGAATTGTGTGATATAAAGTCAGAATTGTGAGATATAAAGTCAGAATTGTGAGATATAAAGTCAGAATTGTGAGATATAAAGTCAGAATTGTGAGTTATAAAGTCAGAATTGCGAGTTATAAAGTCAGAATTGCGAGTTATAAAGTCAGAATTGTGTGATATAAAGTCAGAATTGCGAGTTATAAAGTCAGAATTGTGAGATATAAAGTCAGAATTGTGAGTTATAAAGTCAGAATTGTGAGATATAAAGTCAGAATTGTGAGATATAAAGTCAGAATTGTGTGATATAAAGTCAGAATTGTGTGATATAAAGTCAGAATTGTGAGATATAAAGTCAGAATTGTGAGATATAAAGTCAGAATTGTGTGATATAAAGTCAGAATTGTGAGATATAAAGTCAGAATTGTGTGATATAAAGTCAGAATTGTGAGTTATAAAGTCAGAATTGTGTGATATAAAGTCAGAATTGTGAGATATAAAGTCAGAATTGTGTGATATAAAGTCAGAATTGTGAGATATAAAGTCAGAATTGTGTGATATAAAGTCAGAATTGTGTGATATAAAGTCAGAATTGCGAGTTATAAAGTCAGAATTGTGTGATATAAAGTCAGAATTGTGAGTTATAAAGTCAGAATTGCGAGTTATAAAGTCAGAATTGTGAGATATAAAGTCAGAATTGCGAGTTATAAAGTCAGAATTGTGTGATATAAAGTCAGAATTGTGTGATATAAAGTCAGAATTGCGAGTTATAAAGTCAGAATTGTGTGATATAAAGTCAGAATTGTGAGTTATAAAGTCAGAATTGCGAGTTATAAAGTCAGAATTGTGTGATATAAAGTCAGAATTGTGAGTTATAAAGTCAGAATTGCGAGTTATAAAGTCAGAATTGTGAGATATAAAGTCAGAATTGTGAGATATAAAGTCAGAATTGAGAGTTATAAAGTCAGAATTGTGAGATATAAAGTCAGAATTGTGAGATATAAAGTCAGAATTGAGAGTTATAAAGTCAGAATTGTGTGATATAAAGTCAGAATTGTGAGTTATAAAGTCAGAATTGCGAGTTATAAAGTCAGAATTGTGAGATATAAAGTCAGAATTGTGAGATATAAAGTCAGAATTGTGAGATATAAAG
The DNA here is from genome assembly GCA_036281575.1 of Ancherythroculter nigrocauda. Lineage (NCBI taxonomy): Eukaryota > Metazoa > Chordata > Actinopteri > Cypriniformes > Xenocyprididae > Ancherythroculter > Ancherythroculter nigrocauda. The sequence goes on along the minus strand of VTFQ01000016.1, from coordinate 2,792,771 downwards.
TCAGAATTGTGAGATATAAAGTCAGAATTGTGAGTTATAAAGTCAGAATTGTGTGATATAAAGTCAGAATTGTGAGTTATAAAGTCAGAATTGCGAGTTATAAAGTCAGAATTGTGAGATATAAAGTCAGAATTGTGAGATATAAAGTCAGAATTGTGAGTTATAAAGTCAGAATTGTGAGATATAAAGTCAGAATTGTGTGATATAAAGTCAGAATTGTGAGATATAAAGTCAGAATTGCGAGATATAAAGTCAGAATTGTGTGATATAAAGTCAGAATTGAGAGTTATAAAGTCAGAATTGCGAGTTATAAAGTCAGAATTGTGAGATATAAAGTCAGAATTGAGAGTTATAAAGTCAGAATTGTGTGATATAAAGTCAGAATTGTGAGTTATAAAGTCAGAATTGCGAGTTATAAAGTCAGAATTGTGAGATATAAAGTCAGAATTGTGAGATATAAAGTCAGAATTGTGAGATATAAAGTCAGAATTGTGAGATATAAAGTCAGAATTGTGAGATATAAAGTCAGAATTGTGTGATATAAAGTCAGAATTGCGAGTTATAAAGTCAGAATTGCGAGTTATAAAGTCAGAATTGTGAGATATAAAGTCAGAATTGTGAGATATAAAGTCAGAATTGTGAGTTATAAAGTCAGAATTGTGAGATATAAAGTCAGAATTGTGTGATATAAAGTCAGAATTGTGAGATATAAAGTCAGAATTGCGAGATATAAAGTCAGAATTGTGTGATATAAAGTCAGAATTGTGAGTTATAAAGTCAGAATTGCGAGTTATAAAGTCAGAATTGTGAGATATAAAGTCAGAATTGTGAGTTATAAAGTCAGAATTGTGAGATATAAAGTCAGAATTGTGTGATATAAAGTCAGAATTGCGTGATATAAAGTCAGAATTGTGTGATATAAAGTCAGAATTGTGAGTTATAAAGTCAGAATTGTGAGTTATAAAGTCAGAATTGTGAGATATAAAGTCAGAATTGTGAGATATAAAGTCAGAATTGTGTGATATAAAGTCAGAATTGTGAGTTATAAAGTCAGAATTGCGAGTTATAAAGTCAGAATTGTGAGATATAAAGTCAGAATTGTGAGTTATAAAGTCAGAATTGTGAGATATAAAGTCAGAATTGTGTGATATAAAGTCAGAATTGTGAGATATAAAGTCAGAATTGTGAGATATAAAGTCAGAATTGTGAGATATAAAGTCAGAATTGTGTGATATAAAGTCAGAATTGTGAGTTATAAAGTCAGAATTGTGTGATATAAAGTCAGAATTGTGAGATATAAAGTCAGAATTGTGAGATATAAAGTCAGAATTGTGAGATATAAAGTCAGAATTGTGAGTTATAAAGTCAGAATTGTGAGATATAAAGTCAGAATTGTGTGTATAAAGTCAGAATTGTGAGATATAAAGTCAGAATTGTGAGATATAAAGTCAGAATTGTGAGTTATAAAGTCAGAATTGTGAGATATAAAGTCAGAATTGTGAGTTATAAAGTCAGAATTGTGAGATATAAAGTCAGAATTGTGTGATATAAAGTCAGAATTGTGAGATATAAAGTCAGAATTGTGAGATATAAAGTCAGAATTGTGAGATATAAAGTCAGAATTGTGAGATATAAAGTCAGAATTGTGAGTTATAAAGTCAGAATTGTGAGATATAAAGTCAGAATTGTGTGATATAAAGTCAGAATTGTGAGATATAAAGTCAGAATTGTGAGATATAAAGTCAGAATTGTGAGATATAAAGTCAGAATTGTGAGTTATAAAGTCAGAATTGTGAGATATAAAGTCAGAATTGTGTGATATAAAGTCAGAATTGTGAGATATAAAGTCAGAATTGTGAGATATAAAGTCAGAATTGTGAGATATAAAGTCAGAATTGTGTGATATAAAGTCAGAATTGTGAGTTATAAAGTCAGAATTGCGAGTTATAAAGTCAGAATTGTGAGATATAAAGTCAGAATTGTGAGATATAAATCAGAATTGTGAGATATAAAGTCAGAATTGTGTGATATAAAGTCAGAATTGTGAGATATAAAGTCAGAATTGTGAGATATAAAGTCAGAATTGTGAGATATAAAGTCAGAATTGTGAGTTATAAAGTCAGAATTGCGAGTTATAAAGTCAGAATTGCGAGTTATAAAGTCAGAATTGTGTGATATAAAGTCAGAATTGCGAGTTATAAAGTCAGAATTGTGAGATATAAAGTCAGAATTGTGAGTTATAAAGTCAGAATTGTGAGATATAAAGTCAGAATTGTGAGATATAAGTCAGAATTGTGTGATATAAAGTCAGAATTGTGTGATATAAAGTCAGAATTGTGAGATATAAAGTCAGAATTGTGAGATAAAGTCAGAATTGTGTGATATAAAGTCAGAATTGTGAGATATAAAGTCAGAATTGTGTGATATAAAGTCAGAATTGTGAGTTATAAAGTCAGAATTGTGTGATATAAAGTCAGAATTGTGAGATATAAAGTCAGAATTGTGTGATATAAAGTCAGAATTGTGAGATATAAAGTCAGAATTGTGTTATAAAGTCAGAATTGTGTGATATAAGTCAGAATTGCGAGTTATAAAGTCAGAATTGTGTGATATAAAGTCAGAATTGTGAGTTATAAAGTCAGAATTGCGAGTTATAAAGTCAGAATTGTGAGATATAAAGTCAGAATTGCGAGTTATAAAGTCAGAATTGTGAGATATAAAGTCAGAATTGTGAGATATAAAGTCAGAATTGAGAGTTATAAAGTCAGAATTGTGAGATATAAAGTCAGAATTGTGAGATATAAAGTCAGAATTGAGAGTTATAAAGTCAGAATTGTGTGATATAAAGTCAGAATTGTGAGTTATAAAGTCAGAATTGCGAGTTATAAAGTCAGAATTGTGAGATATAAAGTCAGAATTGTGAGATATAAAGTCAGAATTGTGAGATATAAAGTCAGAATTGTGAGATATAAAGTCAGAATTGTGAGATATAAAGTCAGAATTGTGAGTTATAAAGTCAGAATTGTGTGATATAAAGTCAGAATTGTGAGTTATAAAGTCAGAATTGCGAGTTATAAAGTCAGAATTGTGATATAAAGTCAGAATTGTGAGATATAAAGTCAGAATTGTGAGTTATAAAGTCAGAATTGTGAGATATAAAGTCAGAATTGTGTGATATAAAGTCAGAATTGTGAGATATAAAGTCAGAATTGCGAGATATAAAGTCAGAATTGTGTGATATAAAGTCAGAATTGAGAGTTATAAAGTCAGAATTGCGAGTTATAAAGTCAGAATTGTGAGATATAAAGTCAGAATTGAGAGTTATAAAGTCAGAATTGTGATATAAAGTCAGAATTGTGAGTTATAAAGTCAGAATTGCGAGTTATAAAGTCAGAATTGTGAGATATAAAGTCAGAATTGTGAGATATAAAGTCAGAATTGTGAGATATAAAGTCAGAATTGTGAGATATAAAGTCAGAATTGTGAGATATAAAGTCAGAATTGTGTGATATAAGTCAGAATTGTGAGTTATAAAGTCAGAATTGCGAGTTATAAAGTCAGAATTGTGAGATATAAAGTCAGAATTGTGAGATATAAAGTCAGAATTGTGAGTTATAAAGTCAGAATTGTGAGATATAAAGTCAGAATTGTGTGATATAAAGTCAGAATTGTGAGATATAAAGTCAGAATTGCGAGATATAAAGTCAGAATTGTGTGATATAAAGTCAGAATTGTGAGTTATAAAGTCAGAATTGCGAGTTATAAAGTCAGAATTGTGAGATATAAAGTCAGAATTGTGAGTTATAAAGTCAGAATTGTGAGATATAAAGTCAGAATTGTGTGATATAAAGTCAGAATTGCGTGATATAAAGTCAGAATTGTGTGATATAAAGTCAGAATTGTGAGATATAAAGTCAGAATTGTGAGTTATAAAGTCAGAATTGTGAGATATAAAGTCAGAATTGTGAGATATAAAGTCAGAATTGTGAGATATAAAGTCAGAATTGTGTGATATAAAGTCAGAATTGTGAGTTATAAAGTCAGAATTGCGAGTTATAAAGTCAGAATTGCGAGATATAAAGTCAGAATTGTGAGATATAAAGTCAGAATTGTGAGTTATAAAGTCAGAATTGTGAGATATAAAGTCAGAATTGTGTGATATAAAGTCAGAATTGTGAGATATAAAGTCAGAATTGCGAGATATAAAGTCAGAATTGTGTGATATAAAGTCAGAATTGTGAGTTATAAAGTCAGAATTGCGAGTTATAAAGTCAGAATTGTGAGATATAAAGTCAGAATTGTGAGTTATAAAGTCAGAATTGCGAGTTATAAAGTCAGAATTGTGAGATATAAAGTCAGAATTGTGAGATATAAAGTCAGAATTGTGAGTTATAAAGTCAGAATTGCGTGATATAAAGTCAGAATTGTGAGATATAAAGTCAGAATTGTGAGATATAAAGTCAGAATTGTGTGATATAAAGTCAGAATTGCGTGATATAAAGTCAGAATTGTGTGATATAAAGTCAGAATTGTGAGATATAAAGTCAGAATTGTGAGTTATAAAGTCAGAATTGTGAGATATAAAGTCAGAATTGTGAGATATAAAGTCAGAATTGTGAGTTATAAAGTCAGAATTGTGAGTTATAAAGTCAGAATTATGAGATATAAAGTCAGAATTGTGAGTTATAAAGTCAGAATTGAGTTATAAAGTCAGAATTGTGAGATATAAAGTCAGAATTGTGAGTTATAAAGTCAGAATTGTGAGTTATAAAGTCAGAATTGTGAGATATAAAGTCAGAATTGTGAGATATAAAGTCAGAATTGTGTGATATAAAGTCAGAATTGTGTGATATAAAGTCAGAATTGTGAGATATAAAGTCAGAATTGTGTGATATAAAGTCAGAATTGTGAGATATAAAGTCAGAATTGTGAGATATAAAGTCAGAATTGTGTGATATAAAGTCAGAATTGTGAGATATAAAGTCAGAATTGTGAGATATAAAGTCAGAATTGTGAGATATAAAGTCAGAATTGTGAGATATAAAGTCAGAATTGTGTGATATAAAGTCAGAATTGTGAGTTATAAAGTCAGAATTGTGAGATATAAAGTCAGAATTGTGAGACATAAAGTCAGAATTGTGAGTTATAAAGTCAGAATTGTGAGATATAAAGTCACAATTCATCTTTTTTTTTTATTGGCTTTTTTTTTTTTTTTTTTTAGTGCCGGAAACAGGCTTCCATACATTTGTTATTTTTATTAGTTTTTAAAAAATGTTTCTACAGTCAAACCAAAATTTATTCAGACATCTTGAACATTTCATTCATTAATTCAGTTTATTCACTGAAAATTTCACAGTTAAACTGTGTCAGAAAACATTAATATGAATTATGTCAGATTACACTTAAGCAAAACATGGTCAGGTCAAGGTGTCTGAATAATTTTTGGTCCCAATTTTTTAATCAATTTTTCTGGTATTCCACTGTGTGAAGAATTTTTGGGTATAATAATATGTCACAGTTTACTTTATTTTGCTATCCTCACTTACATGAATGAACTATAGTGTCCTGCACCCACTAGTAAAAATATATCAAAAATATCTAAATAATTTTTAGTTTGACTGTAAATAGCTTTCATTTATTTTTCATTTATTTTCTAATTTTTAAGTTTTTAAAGTTTGTTTTTCATGTCATTATTTTTATTTCAGTTACCATACATTATTTTAAATAGTTTTAGTTAACGATAACAAGACATTTCTAATCATGTGGGTGATTATAAACAGGCAGAATGGTGACGTGAGTGACGATCAGGGATCAGGCAGCTCTCAGATTCGACCTCAAACGCGGGAGAAGCTGTTAGAGAAAAAACAGAGGATTCAGGTGAACATAAATACATGATTAATGAGAGCGTAACATATGCAAATGAACTTATTGCTTGAATAAGAAGTATGCATTGCTGTTGTATGTGTTGTGCTTGTACAGAAGGAGATGTGTGAGCTTCAGCGGCGGCTGGAGGAGCTGCAGGAGCAGAGCAGAGCTGTGGAGGTGCAGCTGGAGGTGGAGGAGCTCGAGGGGCCCGTCCTGAGAGCCTGTGATTCGGCTCAGCTGCGTCTGACCGCTCGAGCGCTGGACGACATGACCACCTCTGAACATCGGCCTCTGATCAGGTTGTCTCCACCAGCAGAGATCATCAGGTGAAGGGAATTATGGGAAATTGATTGAGGAACAGACTCTTTTAGGGTTTGGTTTATTTACTCACACTTCTAGAAGTTGAGCTTCATTTACTGGAGTCTGGAGTCATTGAGCTGGTCAGCTGGTCTCATGCACATTCATACCTGACACTAATGGACCACAATGCATTTTAAGGCACCATGTTTGAAAAAGTGCACATGGAAATGAGGTTTGTGAGCTGCAAGGGAGTGGATGATTTTCAGCAAATCATACAAGTTTAGAAAAAAAAATAATAATAATAGTAATAATAATAATTTATTTTATTAATATTGTTTCTTATTGATGTTGTTGATGATAATAACAACAAAATAACAAATAATAACAATAATATTATTTGCTATTGATTATTATTATTATTAGATAATAATTGTATTTATTTAATATAATTTATTAAAATATATTATAATATTTTCATACATTTGATGAGGTTGATGATGATGATAACAGTAATAATTATAATAATACTATTAAAGAATGATTTATTATGCTTTACTATTGATTTAATACAACTACAATTATTATTATAGATAATAATTGTAGTTATTTAATACAGTTTATTAAAATATATTATAATATTTTAATACATTTGATGATGATGATAATAATATTAATAATAATAAAACACTAATAAAGAGTGATTTATTATGCTTTACCATCAATTTACTATTATTCTTGTTCTTATTATTATAGATAATAATTGTATTTATTTAATATAGATTATTAAAATATATTATATTTTCATATATTTGATGATAATAACAGTAATAATAACAAACACTAATAAAGAATGATTTATTATGCTTTACTATTGATTATATTATTGATATAATTAATTAAAATATATTATAATATTTTCATACTTTTGATGATGATGATAACAGTAATAATAATAATAATAATAATAATAACACTAATAAAGAATGATTTATTATGCTTTACTATTGATTTACTACTATTATTATTATAGATAATAATTGTATTTATTTAATATATTATTAAAATATTTTATATTTTAACAAATTTGATGATAATAATAGTAATAATAACACTAAAATGAATGATTTATCATGCTTTACTATTATTATACTACTACTATTATAGATAATAATTATATTTATTTATTTAATATAATTTATTAAAATATATTATAATATTTTAATATATTTAAATATGAATTATGATTTACTATTGATTTTATTATTATTATTATTATTATTGATGATAACAATGATTATTTATAATTTACTATTAATTTATGACTATTATTATTATTGATAATAATTGTATTTCTTTTTAAAATAATGTATTAAAATATAATATTTTAATAATTAAAATTAAATAATTAAAATAATTAAATATTATTTACATTATTGATGTGCATTCATTCATGACGAGGCACATTCAGTCAGGTGTAAGATCTAGAGCTATCTGCTTTATTAATATCATTATGCCATCAGGTTTAGTAAAGAATTATGTAATTATAAGTGGAAGGTTGAGTATATAATCTGTGATACCATCAGTGAGAGCCGGTAACATTAAAAACTCTCTTCTTTTTTCTCTCCTCTTTGCTGTAATTTTTGTATAATTTCTTCTTCTGTCCATCTGGTCAGGGCAGAACACAAACGACAGGTGACGTTTTGAATCAAATGAATGTGTAAAGTGCAGTTCACTGTCACGACATTAGATGTGCCCGTCAGTCGAATCTCATCTTCAGTGGCTTTAGTTTTTGGAGGAGTTTCAGCGAGACTTTCTGGTGAAAGAACAAAGGGCATGGAAACGCCTGCCTCCGAGCAGAGGAATATTGAACTCTAGATTGCATGACTCTGTTTGGTCTCTCACAGATTGATTTTGATGCATATGTAGATTTATTGGAGGTACGGTGCAGATTGAGGTCATAACATTGAGCTGAGCTAAACAAACCCTGCTGAGAGATTGATTTATTTTCTCCTGCGAGGGCCGATTTGAAAGCCAGTTTTGAGGAGAAGCAGCTGAGTCTTCAGTGCTGTTTTTGCTCATGCAATCCTCTCTCCCTACATCTCTCTTTTATTGTGTTGTTACCTGGGCCTTCTGGAAATGAGACGCACTTTTCAGCACGGTTATGAATTTTTATTGCTTTCAGGATCCACAGATGCTTGTCCAAAACCTGCCCGTAATGTTTAAGAAGAATAGTCTTAGTCTGAGATGTGTTACTGATATCTTATTAATCTAAAGAGGGATCTGTGTTTAACCAGCAGGAGGCGCTTTATGCATTTATGTTTAATGCTTTATTTAAACACTCACAACGTGTTATTACAATAGTACTTGCTTACTTGTATTTATTAGTGGTGTTTGCTAAATCAAGGACCATTATTACTATTTGGCATCATTTATTATGGTAAAATGTATGACTTTAATGTTCAAATCTCATTATTTCTTTTTTTTGTTTACTTTATTTTACATTATTTTTCTTATTTTACTTTATTTTTTATAAAAAAAAATGTTATAAAAAATGCAATAAAATAAAAAATCTTAAATACAATACATGCACATTTTTTTAGTATCTTAAATAAAGTAAATCATAAATGGAAAAAATATAAATAAATAAATAATAAATTGAATAAAAATAACATACAACATAAATTTGTGTCACAATGTCTTAAATAAAATAAATAAAATTACAAAATAAAATAAAATACAACATACATTTGTGCCACATTTTATTTTATAAGATATTCTCTTCTTTTATGTGGCACAGTTATTTTATTTTATTTTATTTTATTTTATTTTATTTTATTTTATTTTATTTTATTTTATTTTATTTTATTTTATTTTATTAATTTATTTTATTATTTAATTTATTTTAATTTAATTTTATTTTATTTTATTTTGATAAGTTATTCTCCTGACAAACAGATTTATGTGGCACAAATGTATGTTGTATTTAAGATTTTAATTTAATTTATTTTATTATTTTTTTGTTTACTTTTAACAAAGAAACTTTATGCAAAACAAATGTGTTGTATTTTAGATTTTTATTTTATTTTGTAAATTATCTTAACAGAAAAGTAAAATAAAATAAAATATAAAATAAATAAAATAAAATTACATATATATAATACAATTAAATTAAATACAAGATACATTTGTGCCACATTTTTTTGTGAAGAGTATCTTAAATAAAAGAAAAATATATTAATAAATACATAAAAATCTTAAATACATCATAAATTTGTGCCACGCAGACTTTTTAAGAAAATATCTTACATAAAATAACTTAACAAAACAAAATAAAATGCATCATATTTTATTTTATTTTTATTAGATGTTCTCTTACAAAAAAAAAAAAATGATGTGGCACAAATATATGTCGTATTTCAGATTTTTATTTAATTTCATTTTTTTTTACTCTAAATTAAAAAATGCAGCTGCTGGCCCTCCACAATGGCATTATTTATTATTGTAAAATATATGACTATAATGTTTAAATCTCATTATTTTCAGCATTACTGACATGGATTATTTGCCTTTCAGACTTCAGGAGCAGGAGCGAACGCTGAGTCTGTCCATCAAAGAGGCAACGGCTAAAGTAAGTCCACATCTTAATCATCTGTTCATGATCTAGTGCACTAACCAGTCAACACTACATTTAACAAGATTCAATTAAAGGTGCAGTAAGTGATTTCTGAGAAACGCTGTTGACATTTGAAATCACCAAAACAAACACGCCCCTATCTTGATAGATCCGCCCCCAGATTCTATGCAGCACAGGCACCTCCCCCTCATGAGTGGACACGCCCCTTAAATGTGCATTACACCTAAACTTGGGCTTATGCACCTCTCTCATTCGGGACAATGCACTTTTAATTGCATTATACAAGTCACATTGGAATATAAGTCACAGCTTGTTTCAGACGATAAAAGACTATTTTTTGGAAAATACTGTACTGGTGTCAATCCAAAATCAAAGTCACCAGTTCCTGTAGCAATAAATTGTGATGTGTGTGTGAGTTTGGTTAGTTAGCGTGTGTCGGCGCTCCCACCACAATCTGAGACAAAATGAGCTGCTTTCCTCCTGTGAGCAGCATGGGAAATTGTCATTTAGCTCTCAGAGTGTGTGTGAGTGTGTGTGTGTGTGTGTGTGTGTGTGTGTGTGTGTGTGTGTGTGTGTGTGTGTGTGTGTGTGTGTGTGAGTGTGTGTGTGTGTGTGTGTGTGTGTGTGTGTGTGTGTGTGTGTGTGTGTGTGTGAGTGGGATCGGTGTGGCTGCAGTGTGAGCCTCAGGCTCAGAGTGTGTGTTGGCACCGCGGGTGGATCTGAGAGGAGATGAGCTGCCTGAAAAATGGCACAGTGTGACTTTGCCCTCTGGTACGCCATTATCTGATGGCACAGCCGTGGCACGTCTGGCTGCGTCCCACAAGCGCTTTCACGTCGGGAGGTCCGTTGTGTCTACTGTGGCATCTGGTCCATGATTACCGGCTTCCAGAATGTTCTGTGGCATGTTCGGTGTGTGCTGTGTTTAAGATTTATTTTATTTTAATTTAAAATTTTATTTTATTTTATTTTATTTTATTTATTCTCTTAACAGAAAAGTAAAATAAAATAAAAAACAATAAAAATAAAATATAAATTCTTAAATACAATAAATGCACATTTTTTTTGTGTTAAGAATATCTTAAATAAAATAAAAAAAAATAAAAAAAAAATGAAAAAAAAAAAATAATAAAAATAATAAAAATCCTACATACAGCATAAATTTGTGCCACATAAACCTTTTAAAGAGAATATCTTAAATAAAATAACAAAATAAATTAAAATACAATTGTTACGTTCCACGTGTCATGTGTGCACTTTTGCGCTCCTCTTTTTTTTTTTGTTATTTTCTCTCTGCCTGCAGGTCAATGTTAATTCTGACAGCAAATTTTGATTTAGTTTTAGTCATAGTCTTTTGACTAAAATGCCATTTAGTTTTAGTCATATTTTAGTCATTGGAAATTGTTTTAGTTTTAGTCTAGTTTTAGTCGACTAAATATCATAAGATTTTAGTCGACTAAATCTACAGTAGAATTAGTCGACTAAAATCTAATTTAGTTAAATTGTAAGCCTTAAGCATTTCCAATAAAAATGCTTCCACAGATCCAATACACTGATATAGGTACATCTGATATTCCCCAAACTGTTTATGTTCACCCAACTGTACTTTGCTCACCAAAGCGGACGGTTTTTGACCGTTCAAGTGCAAAAACACGTCAAAGAGCAAAATTCAGTACTTTTCAGGGATTGACACACTTATCATTGAGGTAGGCTACTATTATAGATTTCATTTAAAAAAAAATTATTAGATTTGATTTTTAGTTTTTCCTGCTTTCATTGTAATTTTAGTTAAAAGTTTTAGTAATTTTTTGTGAAATGAAATTAAAATTATCTTTGTTATTTCAACATTATTCATGATTTCTTAATATCATGCATGCCTTTTATGTCTTTTAGTTTTTGCTTTTAAATGTCTATAACTTTTTATTTTTTGTTTATTTTAATACCTCAGGTTAAGCTAAAGCTTAGAAACTATTAAGTTTACATTTTTATAAGTTTACATTTTTATATATTTATCTTTTATTTCAGTTAATGTTTATTTCAAGTAATGAAGATTTCTTTGGTTTTAGGTTTAGTTAACAATAATAACCCTTATACTTGTAAAATATATTGAATAATGTGTCAAATAATGTTCTAAGTCTTTCCTTCCTGTGACAGAAGATACAGTGGTTTACTATGAATTAAACAGAAATTAAATAAAATACAGTTTATTGTTTAAACAAAATAACAATAATGACCGGGAAAAAAATAATAATTATAAACCATCCCGAAATACACCGTGACTCTTATTCTGAAATGTCTGCAGTCTGCACTGTAGCAGGCTGCTCATGAGGGAGATAAAATATGCATTCTTACAACCGTCTAAAACATGCTACCATATAAACATCGTGTAGTAAACATTGTCATAATTCATCAACATTAGCTTATAAGCAATTGCTTAGCATAAATGTGCGCTATTCATTAATTGCGCAGCAGTCACATGTGCTGCGGCACGAGCCTGTAGAGCGCGCAACAGCGCCGCGTTTCCCGCGGTTAGATCAGCACATTACAGTTCAAATGTGCGCATCTTCCACACAGGACAGCAGTTCTGACTGGATATCTTCCCAAATCGTCCCTCTCTTTCATTTTCGTCTCGTTTTTATTCGTTGACGAAAATTAGAGTAGATTTTAGTCATAGTTTTAGTCATTCAAAACACATTTTTATTTAGTCGTCTCGTTTTCGTCCGTGAAAAAATGTCGTTGACGAAAATTATGACGAAAATTATTCGTCAACGAAATTAACACTGCTGCAAGTGGGTGTTTATTGGCTACTTCGACTACCAATCATTACTGATGTCATGATGTCCGGCCCATTCGTTGATGTGCCAGCTGTATTTAATGGCTTGATGTGACAGTGTTTGGCGTGCGCCAGATTGGCGTACCTCGTGCTCCAACGCGTCCAGTTATTTCGGGCTATGGCCATTTGTTTCTTTAGTTAACTCACTTGGTGCCCATTTTGCTTTGTTATGTGAGTTTTGATCAAATTATAGATTTGTTTAATAACGTTCGTGTTGGAGTATTTGTTACTGTGTGTCGGGTTCGCGTTCGCGTTCATGTGTCTTACCAAATATGACATGTCTTGAGAACGTAGTCATGAGCTTTCGGCTTTGGTTTTGATTAGGTTAATTTATACTATGTTATTCTAGGTTTGTGAGTGTCGCACCACCCATGTATTTTTGTTTGTAGATTATTATAGTTTAGCTTGGGCGTCGTATACGCTGAAGATTTCGGTTTTCTTTTCACATTTTTCTTTTGTTAGTTAGTTTAGAGGTTATCTGTAAGGATTGGTTTATTTTGTTTATTTCTCTTATTTGGGCGACACTCCTGTTTCTTTTATGTATGGTAATATTTTCTTCATTTCATCTTTCTAAATTATTTGTAACACCTAACAACGCCAAAGTAAAATATCTAAAACTGCTCTGTTTGTTTCATCTTTGGTCTGCACCACACCTTGAAACAGTTGTCTCACTTAAATGTTATGAAAACATCCCAATTTTATCATCAAACACGTAACACAATTAAAATACAACATACATTTTATTTTATTTTACAAGATATTCTCTTAAGAAAACAGTTTATGTGGCACAAATATTTTATTTTATTAAGTTGTTCTCATAAACGTTTTTGTGGCACAAATGTATGTTGTATTTAAGGTTTTAATTTATTTTTTTTGTTTACTCATAACTTTAATACTTTTTGTATTTTAGATTTTTATTTTATTTTATATATTATCTTAACAGAAAAGTAAAATAAAATAAAAAATACAAAAAATAAAATAAAATTACTTAATATAATTAATATAATTAATAATATAATTAAATTAAATACAACATTTGTGCCACTTTTTTTTGTGAAGAGTATCTTAAATAAAATTAAATAAAACATAAATGAAATAAATAAATAAAATAAATAAATGAAATAAATGCCACATAAAATTTTTCTGAAAATATTTGACATGAAATGAAATAAAATAATAAAATACAACGTACATTTGTGCCACATATTATTTTATTTTATTTTATTTTTATTAGATATTCTCTTACAAAAAAAATGTGGCACAAATATATGTTGTATTTTATATTTTATTTTATTTCATTTATTTTTTTACTCTTAACAAAGAAACTTTATGCGAAACAAATGTATTTTGTATTTTAGATTTTTATTTTATTTTATGCAAGACATTCTCTTAACAGAAAAATGTTATGTGTCCTATATAAAATTGTATTTTAGATATTATAAATATGAATTAGAGGCAAGAAACTCTCAGCCTTATTAGAAAAGAGTCACACTTCTTATGAAATAAGAAAATAAAATCATCCAATGTGAGACTGTTGACAGAAGTCCTTGTGAAACTCTGCGTGCCCTTCGCTTTCTGAACGTTTTAGCAGCATAATTTGAGTTTTCCACATGAATAAATATCAGAATATTAACAGCTGTCGTGCATTAGCATGCATCATTCATGATGTGAAATGAGAGGAAATTTCAACACAATTTAAAGTAACTTCTCTTTCTCTTCGTTCAGGCGGTGATGAGTCAGAGATTGGCCGGCAGTTTGCGGCGGAAGGTCAGCGAGAGTGAAACGCAGCTGCTGGCCCTCCACGAGGCGAAGCTCGCGGCCATCTCAGGTACCGCCGCACCTCTGCTCACTTTCTGTACTTATCTGAACCCTGAGAGCAGCGGCCCGTCGCCTCCTGTGGCTGTTTCAAATGTCACTGTCACTTTGTGCTCTAGACAATACAGAGCGACAGGACTCAGAGTACAGCCTGTCCTCCACTGTGATGTTTCTAGGAACTCATGACTATAAAAGTCTCAAAAGTCTCTTCTGCTCACCAAAGCTGGATTTAGTTGATCAAAAATATAGTTAAAAAATTGTGAAATATTATTTAAAAATAAAATAGCTGATTTCTATGTGAATATATTGTAAAGTGTAATTTATTCCTGTGATCAAAGCTGAATTTTCAGCATCATTACTCCAGTCTTCAGTGTCACATGATCCTTCAGAAATCATTCTGATATGATGATTTGCTGCTTAAGAAACATTTCTGATATATGAGTCAATGACGTGACGTCATTTTTTTTGTCCAAAGGCCTTAATAATAAACAAAGATATGACATCCAAAGTATGTAAGGTAGTAAAACTAGATCTCTTTTATTGAATCCAACAGGTTTTAATTATATTTTTCTTCATATAAAGGTATTTTAAAGTGTCAAAAGGTCATTTGGTGTAACCGTTCATTTGTGATTAAAATATCTTAAAATGTAATAAATGTATATATATTTTATTCTGGCATGATTTTATAACATCATATATCAACAAAATGATATTAAAATTATGTGTAGAAGTCGTTGTTTTGTTATGAGAAAGAATGTCCGGAAAAATGAATTTCATTGATGTCATTCGGAGTAACCAATATAAAGGCATCATTTTGGATCAAGTCATGTGGTCAGTATCATGTGACATCATTCAGACACCTGCAAAGGAGCACATGGTCATGAAGCAAAGTAACTAACTCTCTCTTAACTATTTGATAAATTCATGTTTTCTCTTGATCATACGCATGTCCCGAAACATCAGGTCATTCGGTGCAACCGCTATAAAACATGGAAAATGTTGTAATATTTTAAAAACATTTTTACTAATTATAAAATGTTTGATTGTCCTTTTGCTAGATATCAGCCTGTTAGCATTGATTGAAAATATCATCATTCGGTAAAACCGAAATTTTGGTTAAACTGAATGACTTTTTTGGTGACAAATTTTGTCCATCTTGTAATAAATGACAAAAGCAGTGTTAATTGATTATAAAAACCACATAATCTCATTGTTAACACTTAATAAAACTTCAAAATTAATTATATCTCCATTATATTTTTTACACTTAAAACCTTATTCATCAATGACCCATTTACATTTATTCTGCTTTTATCCAAAGTGAATTATCAATGTTGAAAACACTTGTGCTACTTAATATTTTTATTTCAGGATTCTTTGATGAATACAACATTAAAAAGAACAGCATTTATTTTATATTAGTATCTTTTGGAATATTATAAATGTCTAATTAGAAATTACTGTCACTTTTGATCAATTTAATGCATCTTTGCTGGATAAAAATATTAAAGGGGTCCTATAATGTCCCCTTTTCACAAGATGTAATATAAGTCTCTGGTGTCTCCAGAATGTGTGTGTGAAGTTTCAGCTCAAAATCCCCCACAGATCATTTATTATAGCTTGTCAAATTTGCTCCATTTTTGTGTGTGTCCCTTTAAATGCAAATGACCTCCCCTGAAGAGGGCGGAGCTTTAACAGCTCAACAACAACAAAGCTGGAGAATCTCACGCAGCCAAAATGAGGATTGTCAGTAACAGTCCCTGACTGCATCCCGATTTGCATGCTATCTGTACTGTGTAGTATGCAAGTTTGTGTCCCAAATCATAGTTTGCATAATATGAGATGACAAAGTTGCCTATTTCTGGTGGCTTTTCGAACTTTCAACTATTATGATGTACATTTGCATGCATCTGTGTTTTGTTCTCGCTGTAGGAAATGACTTCGGCAGTGCAAAAGAGCTGAAGGCAGAAATCAGGAGCGTGTATGGAGAGAGAGATCGTCTGGATGGGCTGGTGAGGAAACTGCAGGCGCTGAGCACAGGAAGTGGAGACGATCTGACCCGCATGAAGGAGCAACACAGCCAGATCAAACTGGAGCTGCAGGAGAGGGAAGCCCAGTACGGTGAGTAACACCGTAACACAAATGACACACAGGACAGACGCTATTGATGAGATTCAGACCTTGAAGAGTCGCAGTGTGTTTTTTGCTGACACCGGGGGGAGCCATTTCTTCATATGTTTCAGCTGAAAATGTTTTGGAGGCTTCAGCATTGATTTGTATGGAGTGGATATCTCTATTCCTCACATTTGCTGCCAGTGTCTCTCTAAATTGTGTTTTCAGCCAAATTACTGTATACATGTTCCTTTGACACTGAATCTTTATTGAAAACAGCTCTATTATTGATTATGTTGAATTAAACACAGCCGGGCGAAAAATGGATCATATTTCATTGCAGAATTAATAAAAATAAAAATAAATAAATCTTTACGAACATATATAATATTTTAATATGTTCATAAAGAAAATAAACCCATTTTTCTCAAGAAATTTGTGCATTTTTATTTTTTTGCATTGTGACACTTTCTTGACAATTAATTATTGTAATACATTGATGAAAATTATCATATCAGACATTTTTATTATTTAAAATCAGCATAAATTATTTTTACTGTACAAATATTATTATAATGTATGAGTACTCCAGAATTTATTTATATAATATATAATATTATATAATATTTTCATTTATATTGATACACTTATGTACTCTATTTATTTATCTTTATATTTAATAATGGTAATTATCCTGCAAGATGCTTCATTTTTATTATGCAAAATATAATATCATCTTTTATATATTAATGATAATCCTTTTTATTTAAAAATTTATAGTATAAATTACATTCAATGTACAAATACTACTATAATTTATGAATATTTTAATTTAATAAATATTTAATTTTAATGATTCTGCAAGAGGCTTCATTTTTATTATGCAAAATATAATTTCATCTTTTCTTTACATTAATGAAAATCATATTTAAACACTTTTTTAAGTAAAATCAGAGTACAAAGTTAAAAATGTATTGTATTTATTTTTTTATTTAGCTTTATATTCAGTAATGTTAATTATCCTGCAAGTCTTCATTTTCATTATTTAAAATATAATTTAATTTTTTAATGTTTGAATATTTAAATGAATATTTTAATTAATATTGATACAGTTATGAATGTATTCATTATTTTAAATATTTTTTTATTTAGCTTTATATTCAATAATGTTAATTATCCTTCAAGAGGCTTCATTTTCATTATGCAAAATATCATTTAATCTTATATATTAATGAATTAAAAATGAATAGCATAAATTATATTCAATGTATAAATACTACTATAATGTATGAATACTTAAGAATTTATTTCTATTTTAATTTATATTGATACAGTTATGAATGTATTTATTATTTTAAATATTTTTTATTTAGCTTTATATTCAATAATGTTAATTATCCTTCAATAGGCTTCATTTTCATTATGCAAAATATCATTTAATCTTTTATATTAATGAAAATCATCCTTTTTTATTAAAAAATTAATAGCATAAATTATATTCAATGTATAAATACTACTATAATGTATGATACTTAAGAATTTATTTCTATTTTAATTTATATTGATACAGTTATGAATGTATTTATTATTTTAAATATTTTTTATTTAGCTTTATATTCAACAATGTTAATTATCCTTCAATAGGCTTCATTTTCATTATGCAAAATATAAATCTTTTCTTTACATTAATGAAAATCATCATATTCAGACACTTTTTTAATGTAAAATCAATAAATCAATAAACTAAATTCAGGCTGCAAATACTGAATTAATTAATTTGTGTGTTTATTTACTTTCATATTCAACAATGTTAATTATCATACACAATAGGCTTTATTTTCTTCATGCAAATCATAATTTCTTCTCTTTTTTTTTTTGCAATATGATCCAGACGTGTTTTTGACATGTTTCGTGAAATTCACCCAGTGTTTAATGGAAAGCTGTCACTGGTGTAAATTCACTGGTAACGCACTGGTCTTGTTCTGGCTAGTTGGCGATAACGACCAGATGAACATTAAAATCTCCTCAACTTGGCTCTGGCGTTCTCTCCTCCCACGAGGATATATGCAGGATGGAGATTGCGGGCGGTGGTCTGTCATTTACTCGTTTTCCTACACGTCCAACAACAGGAGGAGAAGGCGGCTGACAGCCAACGGGACTCTCGCCAGCTCTCGCCCTGCCGTTACAGGGATTACACGCATGTGCTTAATTTGACACACACACATTTTGCCCAACAAAGAGCTCGGCTGGTCTGCGTCTTTGTGCCGGGATGAGAGAGATCGTGAGCTAATGATAGGCTGAGCGTTGATGCTAAATATGCAAAGCGGGCGAATATGATACAGAACACAAAAGATCTTTGACATGAACGGGCTGCTCCTGCTAGGGTCTTATTAGCTTGTCTTCCCACTGGGGTAATAACACGCTGACACACATATTTGCCACATACCTGCCATCAAATCACTGTTTTGGGCATAAGAAAAAGGGTTTGCGTGCGTCACTTGTCACGTCGGGGTTATAGTTTGCGGTTGGGTTGGTGCTTGCGTAATTAGGAATATATTTCCACATATTAAATGGTATTTTTAAACGTGAGCCTTTGTCCCGGCTTGTGCAAAAACAAAGAGCTGTTGTCAACATCTCACTTTCTGAAAATAATTCCTAAATGGAGTGGAAATATGATTTGTAAGAGATGCTAACTCACCATGAGGAGTAAAGAAGTAAAAGCGTTCTGTGGTAGTACCGTGTTTTTTGTTTATCGGACATTACCGTGATAATTTGAATATTTGTACATATTTTTACAACTTGCAATGTTATTTTTGTACATGCACCATGCATGTACATTTGCACCATATTTTTGTACATGCACCATGCAATGCAACATTTGTACCATAAAAGTTATGGTACAAATGTTATTTTTGTACATAAGTACCCTGGAATACAATTTAAACATTTGAACATCAAAGTACCATGGTATTACCATCACTCTACTATAGTAAGGCAACGGTTAGTCAATAAATGTGAAAAAGTAACTTTGATATTTTGTTGTAAATTTTTAAAAGTAATGCATTATTTTTTTACTAGTTTCTTGTTTTCCCCTCTTTTCGTCAGTCTTTTTAGTTTATGTGACTGTTGTAGATCATGTTTGACTGCCTCCATTGCTTTTCTCAATAGAATTCAAATGGGTTGCATATTCTGTGATTCAATGTTTTGGTGTGGGCGGTCACAGCAACATGTGAGAAGTGCCGGTACACAAAAAAAAAATATAATACATATCGGTGTGTACCGGCCAACTTCAAGCACTGGCCATATCAATACTCTTACAAAAAAGAAGTTTATTTAAGTGTGCTATTAGTATACTTCTTGTAAACTAAACATATGAAAGTATACGATCTTATATACTTCCTTTAGAAATATACTTAAAATTGCACTTAAGTATATTTGACTTACTGACAGAAAAGTTTTAGTATATTTGGCCTGTACTTGTACTCAATCTTTTGATTGAGATATACTTAAAAGTTTTGGAGTAGCCTATTAAGTATATTTTTTCACATAACATACTGTCTTATAAACTTACACTTTGTTTGAAAATATTGATTTATAAAGAAAACAGATATGAAGAGTTTGGTTCCAAAACGCTATAAATCCATTTTGATTAATTTGAGTAAAAAGGTGTTTTCTTTACCAAGAAAGTGGCAAGATGAAAACCACTATTTTCTGTTTCAAACTTTTCACATAGCATCTTTTGGTTATAAAAACATACAAAAATTCAAATCTAGATTTTGATTTTCAAAGGTTTATTATAAAAACTGATTCTTTTTCCCCAAAATACAATAAATCCATCAATATAAAAGTTATTTTTCATATTGAAAATACACAACAAAGTTGATTCACATATATGACAGCCTCTGAGCTTGATCAATACTAATCTTATATACAGACATTTTACTAAAAATACATTCAGTCGTTGCTCCTAAAATGAATTCAACAAGTCAATGTTATGTTAAATGAATTATGTCCCACTACACGGTTAAAATAAACACATTTGCCAAGTACATTGGTGACAGCTTGACAGAGTCACCAAACTATGAATCCAGATATTTGATAGTTTCTTCCCATGAGTCTATGGCTCTCTCGGTCACCTTTTACTTCAAATTTACAGCCAACTTCTCAAATGCTCCAGAAAACAGGTGTATTCAGAGCGCCGCCATTACTGTTTGCAGTGCGTGGAATGGTGCACTGTGATTGGTTGAGCGGATATATCGCGTTCTGCAGAGAAGGGAGACTGGCGTTTGTCGCGATTTGGAAAGAAGGGGAGAAAACATGACAGAATAACACGACGGAAATTGCATTTTGTGCAAAAGTAATAATTGACTTTTCAATACCAACCAGATACAATACTGATTTTGGCGGAAACTCATTTTTTTTTTTTTTTTTTAAATGCCGTTTATCGCATTTTGGAACCAAACTCTTCATATATTCCTAATTCGTATCTGAATTTTTGTGTTGGCTAGTCCACTGGTCAGGAATTCACTTCAAATCTACTTTACTCTTTTCTTGCCACTGACTGAATTTTCAGGCTATCAGTGTTTTCACGGTAGGGGGCGCTATTACACATCTTCTGAAAGAGTACAGAATCTCTGCAGAAACACAAGCTGAAACAAGTGATACGATTGCTCACGCAAATGTAAAACAACGTGATCATCAACATTAAACATCATATAAATCAAAACCGCCTAAAATGTTACTGAATGAAATGTCGACCCAGAACGAGCTATAGGATTGTGAAGCTTTGGGGGAGTTGATGGACTCGATCTACTCCATCTGTGTTTTGATCATCATTCTGAATCCCATCTGGACAAAGTCTTTGACAAAAATGCCATTTTCTCAGGTTTTTGTTTAAAATGTTGCCTTTTTTTTAATGAAACTTACCCACATTCAAGTGTTGATAGAAAAGGATGCATGAAGCTAGAGTAAATTATTTTTAAAGTTAAAGGTATTTTTCAAGTATAAAAATTAATATCTAAATAGGAACATAGTAGTATACTTAAAGTGCAAAATAATGTATAAATAGTAAACTGTAATTATGAAGTTATGTTCACTTGTACACAGCAAAATCTCCAGAGTTAAATCAACTCTGCTCAGAGTACATATGGTCTCTCTCTAAATAGTGTTAAAGTAACACTAAAGCAGAGTTAAAGTTAATGAGATAATTAAGCAATTAATTAAGTGATGATTGTGCATTAGTGATGAACACCTGCTGTTAACAAGCAGAATCAATGAAGAAAAGAGAAACATAATTCTAATGCAGGTTTACATCTCAATTATTTTTATTTTTTCTCGGAATTCTGAGAAAAAAGTCAGAATTATGAGATGTTAATTCAGAATTCAAAAAAGGTCAGAATTACGAGAATTCCAAGTTTTGGCAGACTGGCCTAAAAATGTGACTTTTTAAACATTTTGTCATCCTAACAACAAACTGAGCATAATGGAGTGCAGCAGTGCGGCATCAAAAATATCAATTGGCAGTTAATTATTAATTATTGAGAGGAACATAAAGAAAATCTTTCAGAGCAAGTTAATTACAGTTATTTTACCTGTTGGCATGTTTATAGATTGCAACCGGAAGAATTACACATGCATTTTAATGAGCAAGTGCATAGTAAGTCAATATCACATGTGATGAGGACATCTTAAAGGCACAGCAACAAAAATTGACTATTTTAGGGTGTAGAACATCTTTATTAATGTTTATTATTTTAGCTGTATAATGTACCTTGTCAGTGAGTACCGTGGTGCAGTAGCATACTCTATCATCTGTAATGACTGCTGAAGGTGCGAGTTGACAGGATTCGCTGTTGTTTCAGAAGCTGTTTACGTCCATTAATGCTGTAGTGCTCCTGTTTTACTCAGGCACTTCTATCCCAGGGAAATTGTTGTTGGGTGAAATGTTTGTCCATAGGAGGAGATATAATTAAAGGAGGAGTAAATGGAGCAGAGAATGTGAGCAGGTGATGTTCTGGAAGGCTTTCAGAGAGGAGGTTTTGTGTGTTTGCTGTGCTTCGTCTCTGGGTTTCTGCAAACATTCACTCACCAAAATAAACTCTAATGCGTCTCTTTTTGTGTTCGCCTCTCCTGAAGCGACAGACCTTTCATTTCTTATTGACGAGACTCAGACTGTGTCGGGTGAACGTTTGTGTCGATGGTTTGTGCCCTCCATTAGTTTGACAGGTAATAAGTATATATAATAATACTAAAAGAACACTGTTTTACAGCCCCACAATTATAGCTTTTATTATTATTTTGAATTTTTTTTTTTTTTTTATTATTTTATATTTTGCACTTTAATTTTTTAATTTTTTTTTTTTTATTGGAGAAATAGAGTACAGATAAGCTTAACAGAAATCAAATCAGAAGATCCTCAGAATTTTCAGTTTCATTTTCATTTTAGCTAAAGTTTTGGTGATTTTGTTGTTTTTTTTTATTCATTTTTATTTTTTTAGTAATATTATTATTTAGTAATAGTTAAACTAAAAAAAAATAAACTGTGGCATTGGCAAAATTTTTAATATTTTATTTTGAGTTAACAAAAATGTTTTTTTATGGTTTTTATGTGTTTTTGTCATTGTTCTTCTTTTTTTTTTTTAATGTCTAACATTTTTATTTTGGTTTTCCTGGCCAAGATAGGTAGCCTAAAATAACATGTACACACATACACAAAACCTATACAATGAGCAACATAGCAACAAAATGTGACATAAAAAAAAAAAAAAAAATACAATTCATTTACTCATCCTCTAATTCTCAAATAATAGATTTAAAATGTTTCAGTAGGTGTGTTCCAATTTGCGTACTTGTGCACTGTAAAAAAAATTCAGTTAAATTTACAGTAAAAAAAAAACAGCAGCTGCGGTTGCCAGAAATTTACCGTAAAAAATATGGTAGTTTTAGGTTTTACAGATTTAACTTAAATTTACAGTAAAATACCGTTTTTTATTAACTGTTTTAATGTTAATTTACCAACCAATTAAAGTAGTAATAAATGTTTTGTACCTTTGTAATACACTGACAACCACCAAACACAGTGGTGATGAGTCACATGATGAATCAAAGCTCATCACAAGCAGCTTTTCCAAAATCTGAGAAGGTTAATACTAATTCACACAAACACTAAACACCGTAACACACATGACATTAAAAACATTTAACAACATTATATGTAACATAAAACCCTAATGTACATAACTGATTAGAAAAAATAAGAAGAAACATAGTTATTTCAAGAAAATACATCAAATGTGAAGTGCCACACAGGGAATTGTGGGAATGTCACAATTTACTGTAAATCATACAATGGCTTGTTCTTTTTCACTTACAAAACCTGTAAATTTAATGGTAGTTTACTTTAAAATTACATTAAATGTACGGTTAGATCTATTACAGTTATTCTGTTAACAGTTTCTCACCATAGCATTTTTACAGTCTTTTACCGTTAAAATCATGATCATTTTTTACAGTTTATGACATATTCAAATAGAGTGTTCACACTGAAAATTCCAAAAAGAAAAAGTGCACTTTAAATACCCGGATGATGCGCTTCCGAAAAAAATGAAGTGTGGAATGTTGAACACAGTTGAATACATAGTGCATAATTACAGTATATAAGTGCATAGTGTATCATGTGTCATTTTGGACACAACTAGAAATTATGTAGCTTCAATTTCATTTGAATAAAGTTTCAATCATATACACAGCAAAATCCCCAGAGTTAAATCAACTCTGCTTAGAGTACATATGGCCCCTCTCTAAATAGTGTTAAAGTAAAACTGAAGCAGAGTTAAAGTTAATGAGATAATTATACGATTAATTAAGTGGTGATTGAACATTAGTGATGAACACCTGCTGTTAACAAGCAGAATGACTGAAGAAAAGAGAAAAACAAAAACTTTAACTCTGCTTCAGTGTTACTTTAACTCAATGTAGAGAGGGACCATATGTACTCTAAGCAGAGTTGATTTAACTCTGGGGATTTTACTGTGTAGAGGAGCATATTTAAAAGCTTTTTGCCTAGTTCAATTTAGACAGAAGGTACAGAAAGAATATAATGATTTTCAGAACAAATAAAACACTTCCCAGCAATTTTCTACAAAGATATGAAGCCAAAAGATTGCTTTGTAGATGATTAAATACCAGTGCATTGCCCTTCGAGTAGTCAGTGATGGCCAAGCAACTCTTTTATAAGTTATCTTTAAGTTAATAACCATGATGCAAAGTATCACTAGTACTATATTGTCCTTGAAAATACCTTTTAAGAGGTCATGCAATAACCTTTTTGTCACTAGTACAGTCCACGTTTAGCATATTGCGTAGAAATCAAAGCTCATTATTGTCAAACAGCACTAACACCAAACCTGTTTATGCTCACGGTTAGTGCAGTTGCCCTCAGGAGGTCAAGTTTAGATGCTCCTTGTAACCACAGCAACAGTCTCTGAGTGCTGACTAAGATGTGTTTGTGCATCTCTCTCCATGCAGTTGTGCTGAAACTCAGAAACCCAGACAGAGGCCCATTAATCACAGCCGTCTCCTCTGACTCAATTAAAATGACAGGCTATTCCTCTTATGCCGTATTGCACCAGCATTTCATGCCCACGCATCTGCATGAAACACATGGCCGCAGGTGTATCGTCTGCTTCTGAGGCGTATTAATGGTGTAAAAGAGTTACACATAGCACATAATTACCAGCTTTCTCTGAATAAATGCATGCATTTTTGCGATCATTAGCTCACGAGCGTCCTTCAGATGCATTAGCAGAATGTTTCTGTTTATGTTCACACCACACGGTATGACTGTTTTATTCTCAAGTTGTCAGAAAAGTGCTAATTAATGAAGTCATTTCGCATTTTTCACATCTGAGCATACCTTTCTAGTCAGGCAAGAAGATCAGCTCCTGAAAGCAAGAAAAAGAGACATGCTGATGTGGTGCGTTTCTGTTTGTCGTCCAAATGAGCTGTTATTGCTCTACTGGTTGATGTTATGCATGCTTTTTTTTTTAATGTTCAGAATAGCACACTACCATACTACTCATATTATTTGTGCAGTATGCATACTGTATGTAAATGTTGTTTGCATGGGATAATGTTTGCAAAAATGTGCAACACGGCCTGATAATGTGAACTGAACCGGTTAAATAAATGTGAGCGCTGCATGTTCAAAGTCAAAACATGGTGATTTTGCACAGGCTTATTGTTTCAGAGCAGTTTGCAAACAATGAATAGTGTGCAATTATTTATGCCAAGCTGTTTATTATGATCTACTCTTGATCCAATATGACAGTGTTTATATTGTTATATGCTGCATATTTTAGAATGCATGTTTTATCTCCATCTCTGAATGAGCAAGTGGTAGAAGCAAAGCACAGACATTTCAAAATAAGGGTCCTGGTGTATTTTAGGCTTGTTTATGATAAAAAATCTTGCCTTATGTATAAAATAATTTTCTTTTATTTTTTATTTCTTTCTCTTTTTTTCACATTTTTAATAAAATCTGCCATTTAGTTCAACATGAACTCAAATCCAAAGCCCAAAACCTATTTTTATAACCATTAAGATTTGCGTTTTCATTTATTAAGCAAGCACATTTGCTCCTGTTTTTACTATTACAGCTCTCAAGGTTGTCTAAAAGTGTTGATTATAGCATTATATTTAGATTGTGGCATGAAAGGTTGCAGTGATGAACATTGTATTCGATCACAGACATGTTGTTGAGCTCATGAAAGCAGTGATCTCGTCATTGCAACTCAATTTCTGCACACTAACGAATGCTTTCATCATAACTAACAGTGCAAACTTGATGTAACTAAGAGATTTGTTTAATAAAATGTGAGTTTTGGCGCGAGTCCAGAACTCAGTCGCTGATAAACTCACGCTGTTTGATTGACAGCTCCAGCGATTGCAAAGGGAGCGTTCTTTGATCACTTTCTATATATAATTGATACAAAACGATACAAAAGCTCAAGGAAAAGTTGCTTTCTCAATTCATGGCCCCTTTAAATTTGATTTTCTGATTGGAGTGCAAATGTTTATTCCTCAGCTTTGGATTATCAGGACTCAACATAGGCTAAATTTGAACCTGCGTCTTCCATATGAGCACCAGAGCTGGTGCATGTGCACAAACTGCCAAGCCTTGACTTGTTATATTTGCATTCTCACACCATTTTCCACTCTCCAATGTTTAACAGATTGCTGCATGATTAACCATCCAAGAAAAACTAAAAACATGCAACACTTCTTCACTATGTGCCACTATCACCATCTGCCTGTGATCTGCTGTTGAAGATACTTTCATCCTTGCAGTATGTTGCAAACAGCATCTCACACCATGAAGATGTTGACCGGCTCATCTGTGGTCAAGCTAGGCTCTGTCAGAAGGGCGACGGTGACATAAATGGACCGGTGGGCTGCGTTAGAGCACATTTCAGTGATTTAATCTGAATTCATGTCTGTCATCAGATCAGGTTCAGACCGAATCAGGGGGAAAATGCGCAGATTTTCTTTCTGGCCGTGTCCTGTGAAATTGTGTGAGTTTTAGGTCTTGAGTTGGAATTGGATTAGGAAGAGAAAAACACCATTTGAAAATGACACTGTCAGGCTCAATGTTCACACACTTAGACAGCCAGACACAACGGCTGTCCTGTTCAGTGGACATTGTGCTCAACGCTTTTAAATCAGGACACAAGAGTGACTGATTCAATGAGACAATGTTTGACATTAACATGCAGATTTATTTTTTAACAGTGATGATTGTGTATAAAAGTGAAGGTTACCTGTGAGGAATGCGTCCAGGTGATGTTAGATCCAAAAAAAGCAAAAGTAAAAAAAAAAAAAAAAAAAATTTGCGTAAAGAAAACCTACAACCTATTTTTAAAACCATTAAGATTTGCATTTTCATTCATTAAGCAAACACATTTGCTCCCAAATATTAAACTTTGATACAAAAAATCTAATTGTTCTATTTAAATTTGAAAGTGTGTGTATATGTATATATTTTATATATGCAATTTTATACAACAGTTCTTTCTGGTTCTCGAATTTGATTGGCTGAGAGCCGTGTGATATTCTAGTGATAACAGCACTCCTACCTTTTCACCATTTGTATCACTCCGCTTGAAGCGACTGTCATGGCAGCCGAGCAAATCCACCGTATTTTTTACAAAAACTGCACTTGTTCCACAAACTGTAGTTTTAAGAGTTTCTAGGTGAGAATGCAGTTGTTTAGACCTGGAATATGTGACTCCTATTTAATAATAGCACCTATTTTACAATTTGTTTAGATGTTTTCAGAGATGCTCCTGGCCATCTGCGGCTGTTCGGTGCTCGAGTACCCGCCGAGAACAGCTTCATCTCGGCCAGTGCTTCGGGGATTTGCCGTTGTCTCTTATTGTGGTTAAACATGAGATATAATTCATTTTGGGTACATAAAACGGGCAATCTTTGGTCTTATTAATCTATTACTTGTTCCTGAGCAAATCGAATTGAGTTATGTTAAATTTAATAATTTAATATTAAGGCTATATTTAATGTACATCCTATTATCTATAAAAGAGCACTGCTTTTGAACGTTTGACTGAATTGTACAATTGTTTATTTCCTCATTTATACTGGCTATTGTTGTTAATGTAAATATTGTTGTTTAATAAATATTATTTTATATAAATAATATGTTGTATTTGGTAATGAGAAAGGGTCCATTAGTGCGTAATATGGATTGAGTGAAAGTTACATTAATACGCCATTAGATGGTGGCAAACTTTACGAGTGATTGAGTCAGTCGCAAGAGACTTTTAAATTGAAAGGGACTTTTGTAAACAAAGGACGTTGTTTTAGCGCTGTATGTTATGGAAAATGTAAAAAGGACAAATACAAAGATCTCTTTCCTCAGCGGACATTCAAACAGATTTTTATAATGGATATAATATTATGGACATCGACCTGAAGAATGAATGTTATATCAGACACAGGTAATGCTCACTCAGGTCATCTCTCTCTCTCATACTGTACAAAATAGAATGGGTTTCAATGAAGCGACTCAACATTCCGTCGTTATTAGTTCTAAAGTGATGTTTTAGAATTAGTAATGGAGGATTGGTCCAACTGTCAACTTGAGATCTGAATCCGTGGTGGAAGGAAGTATTTCTGCACAAAAGAGGGTTTTAAAGACACTCTTATTTATTAACACACTCGTGTCGTCGAACTGTTGTATAAATGCAATATTACACTCGTAGCCATGCAATATAGCTATATCAGCTGATATACAGCCATATCACACTATATTTATATATATATATATATATATATATATATATATATATATATATATATATGATTGGGAATTTGAATGGTTTAGTTGTCATTGAAATGTGACCTGAATGTGTTTTCGTGAGTCTTACCGGACATGAATATGTATGGTATTCCAGCATCTCTCCCTGATGTACATTATTTTCTTTCCCCTCAACAGAGCGCAGTTTAAAAGAAAACACTCTGAAGTATATTGAGCTTCTGGAGGACAGACTTCACAGGTACTGGATATTTCTCATCTCTCTGTCTCTCACACAAACAGCCCCTCGTCTTGTCCCACGGGTGATTTTTCCTTCTTATTTAAATGGTTCACACTGTCTGGCCTTATTTCAGTTCTGTCTCTCTGGATGTTTCAGCGTATTAAATCATTCAGGTCCATGCCGACTGCATCAGTCCGTTCCTGATGAGCTCATCTTCATGTGTCCAAAGTGACATTTGGAAATGAAAAAATGGAGATGTGAGCTGCCACATTGTCTAACAGAAAAGTGTGTTTGTTTTGCTCAATCTTGGCTCATTTTTGCTGTTTATAATGATGGTTAGAGCTCTAGTCTAGAGCCACTTGCAGCTAATTATGGACAAGAACCGCCCACTTAGAATGAAATTCTGATTGACATGTAAGGTGACCAATCACAGTCAGTTTTTTTTTTTTTTTTTTTTTTTTTTTTACGTTCCATTCTGTGGTATCTGAAATAATAATAATATTAATATTGTTGCTGTTGCTTTAGATAAACCCAGATGTTCTTGAAATATATAATGCAAAAATATATAAATGTATAAAAATAATGCTAAATGCAAATAACAACTGAAACTATAATATAAATAGACTCATCTGCAATTAAAAAAGGATTAAATATTTTCATATTTTTTAGACTTATATAAAATGTAATTTTGCATATTGTTGGACTAATGCAGTTATTGCACTATTAGTAATTTAAGAACATTATCATTTCGTTTTATACGATAAACAATTTGGTCGTCATTTGATGTCCTGTGTAAAATCTGCATTCTGCATTCTAACAGCAATATAATGTCAAATTCTATTAGAAACCAACATTTTTACAGCATTCTAACACATTAAATTCTATCGACATTCAACATTTAGCAACATTCTAACGTCAAATTCTTTTGAAATCCAACAATGTAGCAACATTCTAACATTTCAAATTCTGATGGAAACTAACATTCTAACATCAAATTCTACTGAAATTCAACATTTTAATAGCATTCTAACACCAAATTCTATTGACATTAAACATTTAACAGCATTCTGACATGTCAAATTCTATTCAAATCCAACATTTTAGCAACATTCTAATGTCAAATTCTTTTGGATTCCAACATTTTAGCAACATTCTAAAATGTCAAATTCTATTGGAAACCAACATTTTAACAGCATTTGAACACATCAAATTCTATTGATATTCAACATTAAGCAACATTTGTCAAGTTCTTTTCAAAACAACATTTTAGCAACATTCTAATGTCAAATTCTATTGGAATCCATAATTTTAGCCACATTCCAACACTAAATTCTTTTGGAATCCAACAATGTAGCAACATTCTAACATGTCAAATTCTGTTGGAAACTAACATTTTAACAGCATTCTAATACCAAATTCTATTGACATTCAACATTTAACAACATTCGTCAAGTTCTTTTCAAATCAACATTTTAGCAACATTCTAATGTCAAATTCTACTGGAATCCAATATTTTAGCAACATTCTAACATATCAAATTCTATTGTAATCCAAAATTTTAGCCACATTCCAACACCAAATTCTTTTGGAATCCAACAATGTAGCAACATTCTAACATGTCAAATTCTGTTGGAAACTAACATTTTAGCAACATTCTAACATGTCAAATTCTACTGGAATCCAACATTTTAGCAACATTCTAACGTGTCATATTCTACTGGAAACCAACATTTTAACAGCATTCTAACACATCGAATTCTATTGACATTTAACATTTAGCATAATTCTGACATGACAAATTCTATTTGAATCCAACATTTTAGCAACATTCTAATGACAAATTCTTTTGAATTCCAAAATTTTAGCAACATTCTAACATGTCAAATTCTGTTGGAAATCAACATTTTAACAGCGTTCTATTACATCAAATTCTATTGACATTCAACATTTAGCAGCATTCCTCAAATTTTAGCAACATTCTAAATTTAGAATAACATGTTAATTTCTGTTGGAAACCAACATTTTAACAGCATTCTAACATCAAATTCGCTTCGAATCCAACATTTTAGCCACATTCTAATGTCAAATTCTATTGGAAACCAACAATGTAGCAGCATTCTAACATCAATTTCTTTTGAAATTCAACATTTTAACAGCATCCTAAATAACAACTGAAACTATATAACAGTGCATAGTCAGGATAGCAAGATAAATAGACTCTAAAAAAGGATTAAATATTTTTAGATTCTTTTTAGACTTATTATATAACATAATTTTGCATATTGTTGGACTAATGCAGTTAATGCATTTTTAGTATTTTAAGAACAATATCATTTAGTTTTATATGATAAACAATTTGGTCGTCATTTGATGTCCAGTGTAAAATCTGGGACCTGAAGCAAAACTGTTTGAGAACCGCTGGTTTAATTAATGTATGGAAAATAGGAATACAATCACGCCCTATTATTTTCAACCTTTTAATATGAAGACAGCACAAGGAGGGACCAGAAGCTGTACATTTCATGCTTAGTAATGGAGATGAAAGATTAAACAAATGCCAGAGTTTCCTTCGCTCTGACCTGCTCGCAAAAATCCAGCTGCAAAGCTTTTATTTAGCATCTCTCTCAACTTAAATGCCACACAAATTGGTATAATTGAATGAGTTATTAGTTGCTGTACTCAACCGTAGAAATGTAGCATTCATTACATTTCAATAAAACACTATGGGCGGCCATCTGGAGGGAAGCATGGCATATGGTTTAGCGTTCGCTCCTTTGGAATAGCACATGCTTGGATGCCAAAAGCGCTGTCTGTTGCCAAGGTTATTACTGTACGAGTTGAAGAGGAGGGGCTGTGGCACGGGACTGTCTCCGGAAACCCTCGCTTCTCGCTTTCCTTCAATTTTATTTTACCCAGTGTGATTGTTCTCCTTGTTACTCACCATGGAAACCTGCCCGTGATGACTCCAAAAGCAGGCAGGCATTAGCCGCCGGTCATACTCAACCCGAAGAGGGCTTCTTTTGTTCGCCCAGCTCAAAATAAATGGACCAAACTCTCTCTCTCCAGTGGCACAAATGGGAATATTAAAAGAATAGTTCGCCTAAAAATATACCAAAAATATTCCATTTACTCACTCACATCATATCACTTTCTTTCTTCTGGTGGGATGTTTTGCAGAATGCTTTCAAAAATAACAAAAAAAGTATTTTTTGTCATTTTGGAGCCTCTATGTGAATATATTTTAAAATGTAATTTATTTCTGTGATCAAAGCTGAATTTTCAGCATCATTACTCCAGTCTTCAGTGTCACATGATCCTTCAGAAATCATTCTAATATGATGATTTGCTTTCAAAAACATTAAAAAAATCTTAATGATTTCAAACTTTTGACTGGGAGTGAATATGCTTCTTTACCTGCTTGTTCCTTCTCTGCACCACTGACACGTCTCACACATGCGTCTCTCACTGAGGTGGTAAAATCTGTCTCTCTTCAGCACTGACTGTCCCCGTCAGCCCCCTCCATCAGGGGATTCCTCTCTGTTTGTGTATGTGTAGATGTTGAGCTAATTGACCAGATTCAAAGTGCTAGCCCTTTCTCCTATGGGAAGAACCTGTCAATCAGATTCCTGCATCTGTTAGATATTAGAAAATACAGAGGGATTATAGCTGGTCTTTTTTGTGGTGCCATTAATTATTTTCATAGCTTCAATACATTATACTATCCAAATACCATCTGGTGATGATCACCAAGGGTCTGCTTTACTAAAACATCACCAAAAATAGTTTACAGCATTTAACAGCATTCTAACACATCAAATTCTATTGACATTCAACATTTTAATAGCATTCTAACGTCAAATTCTGTTAGAATCCAACATTCTAACAACATTCTAACATTCAAATTTTGTTGAAATTCAACATTTTAAAAGCATTCTCACACATCAAATTCTATTCACGTTCAAACTTTAGCAACATCCTAACATCAAATTCTATTGGAATCCAACATTTTAGTAACATTCCAACATGTCAAACTCTGTGGGAATTCAACATTTTAATAGCATTCAAACACATCAAATTCTATTCACATTCAACCATTAACAACATCCTAACATCCTTCTGTTGAATTTCAACATTTAGCAATATTCTAACATGTTAAATTTTATTGAATTTCAACATTTTAACAGCATTCTAACGTCAAATTCTATTGACATTCAACATTTAGCAACATTCTAACATGATAAATTCTATTGAAAATCAACATTTTAACAGCATTCTAACATGTCAAATTCTGTTGAAATTCAACATTTAGCAACATTCTAACATTAAAATTCTATTGACATTCAACATTTAGTAACATTCTAACATCAAATTCTGTTGGAATCCAACATTTTAGTAACATTCTAACATGTCAAATTCTGTTGAAATTCAACATTTTAATACCATTCTAACATGTCAAATTCTATTGACATTCAAAATTTAGCAACATTCTAACATGTAAAATTCTGTTGGAATCCAACGTTTTAACAACATTCTAACATTCAAATTTTATTGAAATTGAACATTTTAACAGCATTCTCACATATCATATTCTATTGACTTTCAACCTTTAGCAGCATTCTAACGTCAAATTCTATTGGAATCCTTTGTGAGTCATGCAGAAATCCTGTATGTACATTTATTTTACTTTCTCAGCTCTTCATGATGCATGAAACCAAACACAAACTTGTAAATGAATCTCTGTGGGTTTGTGTGGCAGCTGAATAAAGCTACCAGGAGGAGCAAGGCAGTTTGATGGGGTTTCTGGGGAGGGTTACCGCATTGTCTGTTGTCGTTTTAGGAAGCTGTCTGTCTCTGGAGAGATTGGGTGTGAAGACCGTAATTATCGTCCTCTCAAGAACCGAACTCTAGTTTCATGGACTGTAGGAGACAGCAGGGAGCTTTAGTGTCTCTATATAGTGACATATATAACATTGAAACTAAAAGAGTCCCTAGATAAAGGTGCTGGAAAGAAGAAATGTCTAATTTCAGGATATGCATCCTTTTCCTGGATGTAAGTTCAGTCTTATTTTTCATAAAAATTCACAAACTAATGGAAAGACTCCATTAGTTTGATATATCAGGTTTGACAGGAGCTCAGATAACTTAAGGTATCAGTTCATCTGTACTGGAGATTTGTCCATACACGCCCCCAAAAAGTATTAGTGCACTTAATTCAGACTTAAAAGTGTCTAAATGTTGTTGTATATAAAGACAAAGCATCAAAGCAAGTGTCATTTACTGTATGTCCTGTCCCTCTCTCACTGTAGCTGTGGATGTCCAGCGTTGGAACACATTTGGGAGGCTGATTTGGAGGCTTGTCATCTTCTCCTGAAAGGCCTCGATCAGCGCAACCCCAGCGTCTCAGAAACCGAGGATCTCCCCTCGACACCTGGATCAAGTTCAGACGTCCTGCCGTTCACTAAAGAGGAAGCGGACTGTGCCATGTTGACAGCTCTAGGAGGGCGCTGGTGTCCTGAGGCTGATCTCCAGCACTCGGAGTTCACTAAGGTAAAGCCACACACACATCCCGTTGTGCTTTTATAATAATCAAACATGAAACATACATCAAAATAGACCATCAAAATTTGCTTTCATGGTCTAAAAATGTTTGTCTTTGTAAACTTTCATCAAATTGTTTAACTTACTCCACGTCTTAAATGATTTTTCTTTTTCGACTGACTTCACTTGGACTGTCTGACATATGAAATACACTCTAAAAACACTGGGTTAAAAACTACCCAATTTGAGTTGCTTTCAACCCAAGGGCTGGGTAGATATAGGACAGAACACATGTTGGGTTAATTTTACCCAGCAAATTAGGTTTATTTAACCCAGAAATGGGTTGATTCATTTTCACTATAATACTAGCTTTTTTTTGTGTATGTTCCTGTTTCCTGTATGTTGCTTTGCATAAAATTAAACGATATACAGAACAATAACGAATTTTTAGATAAAATAAAATGTACACAAACCTGTATTTTACCGAAGACATGCACCAATTTGATGGAGCTGCACTGCTCTCTCCTGAAGAGGGCGCTAAAAGCCTGCGATAAATAACTCAACCCCTGGGTTGTTATGTCTGACCCGGGATATGGGTAACACAAAAACGACCCAATCACTGGGTTGTTACGTCTGACCCTGGATCTGGGTAACACAAAAACGACCCAAACACCAGGTTGTTACATCTGACCCTGGATCTGGGTAACACAAAAACTACCCAAACACTGGGTTGTTACGTCTGACCGGGATCTGGGTAACACAAAAACGACCCAATCACTGGGTTGTTACGTCTGACCCTGGATCTGGGTAACACAAAAACGACCCAAACACCAGGTTGTTACATCTGACCCTGGATCTGGGTAACACAAAAACTACCCAAACACTGGGTTGTTACATCTGACCCGGGATCCGGGTAACACAAAAACGACCCAATCACTGGGTTGTTATGTCTGACCCGGGATCTGGGTAACACAAAAACGACCCAATCACTGGGTTGTTACGTCTGACCGGGATCTGGGTAACACAAAAACGACCCAAACACTGGGTTGTTACGTCTGACCGGGAGCTGGGTAACACAAAAATGACCCAAACACTGGGTTGTTACATCTGACCCGGGAGCTGGGTAACACAAAAACTACCCAAACACCGGGTTGTTACGTCTGACCTGGGATCCGGGTAACACAATATCTACCCAATCACTGGGCTGTTACGTCTGACCGGGATCTGGGTAACACAAAAACGACCCAATCACTGGGTTGTTACGTCTGACCCTGGATCTGGGTAACACAAAAACGACCCAAACACCAGGTTGTTACATCTGACCCTGGATCTGGGTAACACAAAAACTACCCAAACACTGGGTTGTTACATCTGACCCGGGATCCGGGTAACACAAAAACGACCCAATCACTGGGTTGTTACGTCTGACCGGGATCTGGGTAACACAAAAACGACCCAAACACTGGGTTGTTACGTCTGACCCAGGATCTGTGTAACACAAAAACTACCCAAACACTGGGTTGTTACGTCTGACCCGGGAGCTGGGTAACACAAAAATGACCCAAACACTGGGTTGTTACGTCTGACCCGGGATCTGGGTAACACAAAAACTACCCAAACACTGGGTTGTTACGTCTGACCCGGGATCTGGGTAACACAAAAACTACCCAAACAATGGGTTGTTACGTCTGACCCGGGAGCTGGGTAACACAAAAATGACCCAAACACTGGGTTGTTACATCTGACCCAGGAGCTGGGTAACACAAAAACTACCCAAACACCGGGTTGTTACGTCTGACCTGGGATCCGGGTAACACAATATCTACCCAATCACTGGGTTGTTACATCTGACCAGGATCTGGGTAACACAAAAACTACCCAAATACTGGGTTGTTACGTCTGACCCGGGAGCTGGGTAACACAAAAACGACCCAAACACTGGGTTGTTACGTCTGACCCGGGAGCTGGGTAACACAAAAACTACCCAAACACTGGGTTGTTACGTCTGACCCGGGAGCTGGGTAACACAAAAACGACCCAAACACTGGGTTGTTACGTCTGACCCGGGAGCTGGGTAACACAAAAACTACCCAATCACTGGGTTGTTACGTCTGACCCGGGATCTGGGTAACACAAAAACTACCCAAACACTAGGTTGTTACGTCTGACCCAGGATCTGTGTAACAGATAGGAATCTGTTACCTTGGGTAGAAAAATAACTCAAGATTTTAAATAAATCTTAAAAAATAAAAATGAAACAGTAAAAGTTTGCATATGTGTTTTTTGTTAAGTATC
Source organism: Ancherythroculter nigrocauda (assembly GCA_036281575.1). Lineage (NCBI taxonomy): Eukaryota > Metazoa > Chordata > Actinopteri > Cypriniformes > Xenocyprididae > Ancherythroculter > Ancherythroculter nigrocauda. The sequence continues at coordinate 2,755,834 of VTFQ01000016.1, read as the reverse complement.
ATATTTGATACATCAGGCTTTTATGGCTCATATTAATATAGTATGATATAGTGAGAATATGGAGGACGAAATGGCTTAATTTAATTCAGAGACTCAAACTGAGAAAAAATATGCAATTTGGTGCAGATGCTGATATTTATATGGACACAAAGTAAGATGAAATTCTGATGCTTATAATGTAAATCAGTGATATCTTTATAACAGTATAGCAGATATTTACATAAAATGCATTTAAATATCAATATGTGCCAATAATGTCTTAGTAAGATGATATTTAAATGCTCAGTTTTATGATCAAAGCTCTATAGTTTAAAACATATAATGTAATGCAATGCAATGATGATTGAACAATTGAACAAATAAACCTTCCTCAAAAGCCTGATGATCATATTTCAACATGATTTTAATCAAGTAAACCTGAATTATTCAGTCCAGGAAGTGTTCAGCTTGAAATATCACTAGCAATATCAAAGTTATTCTTGTTTACTTCATAAAAATCAGTGCAGATTTCACAGCAGAAAGACACGTGAAGCACAAGCTTATAATAAAATATTTTTACTTGCAAAAAAAGGTCTAAACTATCAATCAAATGACAGAAGGACCGTAGGATATTGTGTGCGACAGCAAAGTTTTGATCACATAATTTGGAGGCCTATCAAATATGATACAGTAGGCTTTATAGGGTTAATGGTAACCAGCATTGATGGAATCAGATAATAATACCATGATACTTTGATAAAAATCATGATACTTTTTGTTAGTGTGATAATAAACATAATTTGTATAGTTTTGACTGTTTTTTAATATGCACATCATCTTTTACCTGAAGAGTACAGCACCATCTCACATTGGAATACAACTTGTACTGTATGAAAGACGAAATGAGAAACGTCTACAAATAGAAACCCTGTTCCTTCGACTCCCTCCATTTCCATAAAAACCATCTATTTTTTGAATGACTCTAATTTCCACTCTTTTCTTCCTCTCGTCTGTCTCTGCCCTTCTTGTTCATAACTTTCTCTAACTCGTTCTAATATGTTTCAGCTCAGCAGGGCTCTATTGTGTCTAAGTGCATGGCTGTGTCTTCTCTCTCTGTGTTTGTCTTTTGTGTGTTGAAGATCAGCCACTCCTCCTAACACTCCTCCAGGACTCTGAAGGTGAGGAGACGTGGTGTTTTCCTCCTCTCTGCTCCCACTCACTGCTGCTCCGCTCTCCGCTTTCATCCGCAATAACATTATTTATGTTATATGAATATTATTTATATAAAAATCCAATAAATATTAATGTAATAAAATTAGTTGATTAGCATGATTATTATTATTATTATTATTATTGGACTATTGTCTATTTGACATTCTTGCAAATAAACAATATTCCATAATAATATAATTAAATTAAATATAATGTAATGTAATCCAATAATAAAAAATAAATATTATTATTATTAAATATTGTAAAATTTTTAAATAAATTACATAATTAAATATTTAGGACTATTATTTTGGACTTATCTATTGAACATTCTTGCACTTATATATTCTATATATTATTTCAATAATAATGTAATTAAATATAATGTAACATAGTAATCATAATAATGATAAAGTATTATATTAAATATTTTATAATATTTAAATAAATTACATATTAATTAAATGTATAATTATTATTATTATTATTATTATTATTATTATTATTATTTATTGGACTATTATCTATTTGACACTCTTGCAAATAAATTATATTCAATAATAATATAATTAAATTAAATATAATGTAATGTAATCCAATATTAATAAGTATTATTATTAAATATTGTAAAATATTTAAATAAATAACATAATTAAATATTTAGGACTATTATTTTGGACTGTTATCTATTGGACATTCTTGCAATTATACATTTATTATTGTAAATAATATTTAATGATAATGTAAAAAAATATAATGTAATAGTAATAATGATAATGGTAGTAGTAGTAATAATAATAATAATAATAATAATAATAATATAATAATAATACTAAAGTATTACTAAATATTGTAAAATATTTAAATTACACATTACTTAAGTATGATATTATTATTATTATTATTATTATTATTATTATTATTTATTGGACACTTGCAAATCAATAATTATATAATTATATATATATAATGAGTAATAATAAAAATAACAATTACAACTACAAGTATTATTAATTATTGTAAAATATTTAAATATATTGCATATTAAATATTTATTGTTATTATTACTATTATTATTTACTGTAACATTATATATATATATATATATATATATATATATATATATATGCCGTATAATAAAATGAATTATAGTTAATAATATAAAAATAGTATAAATATGTATCATTATTATTTACTATAATTTACCATTTTTATTATTTTTGTATTTGTACAAACTTTTATATCTGTATATTTAAATGCTTGTTTTTGTTAGTGCTGTGTTGCATGCTATTATATAGCACTGCTATATATTTCTTTGGCAATATACCATTGACTTTTTGACAAGCTAAATATGATTTTAATCCAAGTCAGAATATAATAAAAGAGGTGGTCTGTGCCCGGCTATGGGCACTTTAATATTGCTCCCTGCCGACAGGAGACGATAATTAATATTGTGTCATTTAAATCCAAATCTATCAGAAATGAAGCTGTAATCTGTTTTACTGGGGTCGCCTCCCATCAGCTCGAGTTGAACTAATATATCTGCCACTGAGTGCTAATTATTGTCTGCTTTAGCACACAACTCCTGAATGCAATCATTACCCACACAGATGGGCCGAACCCATTCAATTATTTTCCTTCTTGTCAGCCATAATGACGAGTTATTGCACACTTCCCGTAATGTCAGTGCGCTGAGTGCTTTTTAATAATAGATGAGGTTTATTGTTTTGTTTTAATCTTCTGCTAAAGTGAATCATTCGTCCTCCTGTCTCTTGCAGAAATTAGAGGAGTTTCTCTTCTGTTTGGAGGATGCGTCCCCTGAGGTGAGTCAAAGACTTCAGTGTGTTGAAGACACAATGCTGTCATATTGCTTCAGAATATTACTTTATAAGTACTGTGGGCTTTTTTATGGTACATTTAGTCATTCTTCCACCTTGACAAGCACATTTATGAATCACTTTTGATCTGAACTGAATTTGATCTGATCTGAATTTGAACTCTGATCTGATGCACCGAAATGAAAATTCTGAGCCGAAACTGAAATTGAACATTCAGGATGCACTTGGCTGAAAACCAAAACTGAAAATTATACACAATTCTGACTTTATATCACGCAATTCTGACTTTATATCTCGCAATTCTGACTTTATATCACACAATTCTGACTTAATATCATGCAATTCTGACTTTATATCTCGCAATTCTGACTTTATATCACTCAATTCTGACTTTATAACTCGCAATTCTGACTTTATATCTCGTAATACTGACTTTATATCACTCAATTTTGACTTTATATCACACAATTCTGACTTAATATCACGCAATTCTGACTTTATATCACTCAATTCTGACTTTATAACTCGCAATTCTGACTTTATATCTCGTAATACTGACTTTATATCACTCAATTTTGACTTTATATCACACAATTCTGACTTAATATCACGCAATTCTGACTTTATATCACGCAATTCTGACTTAATATCACGCAATTCTGACTTTATATCACGCAATTCTGACTTTATATCACGCAATTCTGACTTAATATCACGCAATTCTGATTTTATATCACGCAATTCTGACTTAATATCACGCAATTCTGATTTTATATCACGCAATTCTGACTTTATATCTCGCAATTCTGACTTTATATCTCGCAATTCTGACTTTATATCTCGCAATTCTGACTTTATATCACGCAATTCTGACTTAAAATCACGCAATTCCGACTATATATCACGCAATTCTGACTTTATATCTCGCAATTCTGACTTTATATCTCGCAATTCTGACTTTATATCACGCAATTCTGACTTTATATCACGCAATTCTGACTTAATATCACTCAATTCTGACTTTATATCTCGCAATTCTGACTTAATATCACGCAATTCTGACTTTATATCACGCAATTCTGACTTAATATCACGCAATTCTGACTTTATATCACGCAATTCTGACTTTATATCACGCAATTCTGACTTAATATCACGCAATTCTGATTTTATATCACGCAATTCTGACTTAATATCACGCAATTCTGATTTTATATCACGCAATTCTGACTTTATATCTCGCAATTCTGACTTTATATCTCGCAATTCTGACTTAAAATCACGCAATTCTGACTTTATATCACGCAATTCTGACTTTATATCTCGCAATTCTGACTTTATATCTCGCAATTCTGACTTAATATCGCACAATTCTGACTTAATATCGCACAATTCTGACTTAAAATCACTCAATTCTGACTTTATATCTCGCAATTCTGACATTATATCACACAATTCTGACTTTATATCACAATTCTGACTTTATAACTCGAAATTCTGACTTTATATCTCGCAATTCTGAGTTTATAACTCGCAATTCTGACTTTATATCTCGCAATTCTGACTTTATATCGCGCAATTCTGACATTATTTGAACACAAAAGAAGATATTTTAAAGAATGTTGGACAGTTGACGGCACCCATTGACTTCCATAGTATTCTTTTTCCTACTATGGAAGTCAATGGGTGCCATCAACTGTCTGGTTACCAACATTGTTCAGAATATCTTCTTTTGTGTTCAACAGAAGAAAGAAGCTCATACAGGTTTGGAACAACTTGAGGGTGAGTAAATGAAGACAAAATTGTCATTTTTGGATGAACTATCCCTTTAAGCTTCTACAGTCAGCGTTAAATAGGCTGCACATCTCTTGGTAAGTAGGAATAGTGTGTCAGAATTATATTGATCTTACCTTCGTGAAGGATTTCTGGAATAATATGCCTCCCATTATTATCACAAAGGTGCAATTTCTGCAGTCTATATGCAGTTGAGTGTGTCCCTGTCGTTTTAGACACAATAAAGAGATTGTGGTGACCTTTAAAAACATACGCCCAGCGTGATTTCCATTAGGTCTCAATAACTGTATCGCCCAGACTCGCGCAGAGCGTTTTCTGCGGCTGTTGTTGTTGAATTTGTCCCCAGAGACTCCAGCCTCATTCAGAAGTGTTTTAATTCGCCCACAGTGTGATGTTAGCGTCTATAAAAGGTGTTTCATTAGCTGGTGTGGGGGGTCTAAGAATAGACTACAGACCTCATTAGAGCCGACACGAGGCCGTTCCTGAGAGAAATGGGCAGACGTGAGTCAGTCGACCACCTTAAGACGCTCTCTGACTCTGAGCGCAGGAGAAAAACTGTGAATCATGGTTTGATGGAATTGGGACGGAGCCGGCCGTGCGGACCTGTCCCAGTTACCTGCCTCGTGCTAAACTGTTGGGTGAAGTCATTAGAGCGTCACAGAGGTACAGGCTGTCAGTTCAGGATGCTTATGAGGGGAACTGGGGAAGAGGAGCTGACAGCCGCGGACCTCACAGTCGCTGGCGGTTTTAACGTGATCATTTATGCCTCACTGGTTTAAGATTTGCAAATAGAAATTATGGATAGTTTGACTATTTTTCATGACTGACCCAGTTAGTGCATGTTTTTTCTCAAAGAGATGCTTGTAAAGGATCATCTGGAAAGTGTTGCAGTCTTTTTTTATCCCTCATTTATGTTTACAAAACACAAATCCTTGTTATTTTAGTATTATCGATTTATCTTTTGAGGTCTTTATTAATATATTGAACAGGGTTGTTATTGTTAACTAAAACTATTAAAACATTTCTGTTAATTGAAATAAAGATGAAATAAAATAGAATATAAATATTAGTTGAAAAAACTTAAACTGATATAAACTTATGTTGAATTGCAAGATAAAGTCAGAATTGCAAGATATAAAGTCATAATTACAAGATATAAAGTCTGAATTGAGATATATAAAGTCAGAATTGCAAGATATAAAGTCAGAATTACAAGATATAAAGTCTGAATTGAGATATATAAAGTCAGAATTGCAAGATATATAAAGTCTGAATTGAGAGATATAAAGTCTGAATTGCAAGATATAAAGTCAGAATTACAAGATATAAAGTCTGAATTGAGATATATAAAGTCAGAATTGCAAGATATATAAAGTCTGAATTGAGATATATAAAGTCAGAATTGCAAGATATAAAGTCAGAATTACAAGATATAAAGTCTGAATTGAGATATATAAAGTCAGAATTGCAAGATATATAAAGTCTGAATTGAGAGATATAAAGTCAGAATTGCAAAATATAAAGTCAGAATTAAGATATATAATGTCAGAATAGCAAGATATAAAGTCAGAATTACAAGATATAAAGTCTGAATTGAGAGATATAAAGTCAGAATTGAGATATATAAAGTCAGAATTGCAAGATATAAAGTCAGAATTACAAGATATAAAGTCTGAATTGAGAGATATAAAGTCTGAATTGAGATATATAAAGTCAGAATTGCAAGATATGAAGTCAGAATTGAGAGATATAAAGTCTGAATTGAGATATATAAAGTCAGAATTGCAAGATATAAAGTCAGAATTACAAGATATAAAGTCAGAATTACAAGATATAAAGTCTGAATTGAGACAAAGTCAGAATTGCAAGATATAAAGTCAGAATTACAAGATATAAAGTCTGAATTGAGAGATATAAGGTCAGAATTGCAAGATATAAAGTCAATATTACAAGATATAAAGTCTGAATTGAGATGTATAAAGTCAGATTTGCAAGATATGAAGTCAGAATTGAGAGATATAAAGTCTGAATTGAGATATATAAAGTCAGAATTGCAAGATATGAAGTCAGAATTGAGAGATATAAAGTCTGAATTGAGATATATAAAGTCAGAATTGCAAGATATAAAGTCTGAATTACAAAATATAAAGTCAGAATTAAGATATATAATGTCAGAATAGCAAGATATAAAGTCAGAATTACAAGATATAAAGTCTTAATTGAGAGATATAAAGTCTGAATTGAGATATATAAAGTCAGAATTGCAAGATATGAAGTCAGAATTGAGAGATATAAAGTCTGAATTGAGATATATAAAGTCAGAATTGCAAGATATAAAGTCAGAATTAAAAGATATAAAGTCAGAATTACAAGATATAAAGTCTGAATTGAGACAAAGTCAGAATTGCAAGATATAAAGTCAGAATTACAAGATATAAAGTCTGAATTGAGACATAAAGTCAGAATTGCAAGATATAAAGTCAGAATTACAAGATATAAAGTCTGAATTGAGAGATATAAGGTCAGAATTGCAAGATATAAAGTCAATATTACAAGATATAAAGTCTGAATTGAGATATATAAAGTCAGATTTGCAAGATATGAAGTCAGAATTGAGAGATATAAAGTCTGAATTGAGATATATAAAGTCAGAATTGCAAGATATGAAGTCAGAATTGAGAGATATAAAGTCTGAATTGAGATATATAAAGTCAGAATTGCAAGATATAAAGTCATAATTACAAGATATAAAGTCTGAATTGAGATATATAAAGTCAGATTTGCAAGATATGAAGTCAGAATTGAGAGATATAAAGTCTGAATTGAGATATATAAAGTCAGAATTGCAAGATATGAAGTCAGAATTGAGAGATATAAAGTCTGAATTGAGATATATAAAGTCAGAATTGCAAGATATAAAGTCAGAATTGAGAGATATAAAGTCTGAATTGAGATATATAAAGTCAGAATTGCAAGATATAAAGTCAGAATTACAAGATATATAAAGTCTGAATTGAGAGATATAAAGTCAGAATTGCAAGATATAAAGTCAGAATTACAAAATATAAAGTCAGAATTAAGATATATGTCAGAATAGCAAGATATAAAGTCAGAATTACAAGATATAAAGTCTGAATTTAGATATGTAAAGTCAGAATTGAGATATATAAAGTCAAAATTGCAAGATATAAAGTCAGAATTAAGATATATAATGTCAGAATAGCAAGATATAAAGTCAGAATTACAAGATATAAAGTCTGAATTTAGATATATAAAGTCAGAATTGAGATATATAAAGTCAGAATTGCCTTTTTTATTTTTTTTATTTAGTGGCGGAAACAAGCTTCCATGGTTTTATTATTTCTATTTAGCTTTATTTTTATTTCGGTTTTAGTAATTTTAGTCCTTAAGCTTTTCATATAATATTTATGTAATATTTTATTTCAGCTTTATTTCAGTTAACAAAAACAATTTCTAACAGTTTTAGTTAACAATAACAACGATACAAATAATTTCTAAAATTGACACTGGTGAATCGATGTTTGCGCTTTGTTTCCAAATTTGCTTCCACAAATCCTCTGTATTTGAAACAAACCTGGCTCTTTCTACACCCTCAAAACAGGTCATATATTTATTTAAAAAAAAATCAACTAAAGTTTAAGCTCCATCAGAGCTTTGTAACCGAACCAAAAAGATTTACACAAACATGTAAAATCATAACTGTTACGAAAACATCTGCTGAATGTCGTTCTAACTTCTTCCATCCATATATTTTCGTGACATACTGCATATGAGCAAATGCTGTAAAAATGACATCTTTCAGATGAAAATGCACACATTTAATAGACATATCTGTGGTGCCATATCTGTGTTAGCAACCATTACCAGCATATTAGTGCCACACTTGACCAGCTGAAGATGTGAGTGTGTGAGCAGCAGTGGGTGTTTTGCAGGTTTAATGATCTCCTGCTGATTGTGGGTGTGTTTTTGTGTCTCAGGATCTGTGCGGAGAGACGGCGGAGCTGACGGAGCGCTGCGAACTCATCAGTAACCGACTGCATTACCTGGAAGACCATCTTCAGACCGCCATAGACAACCACGACAAGGACCTCACTCATATCCTTACAAAGCTTTGTGTGTGTGCATGTATAGTTCATTAGTTGATCACTAAGTGACCACCTTGCAGACAATAACATTAGGCAATCCCATAATCCAGTGAGAGAGTAACTCAAACCATATGAGACTACCAGATAACAACCACCCAGAACACACTAGCAACACCCTAGCAACCACCCAGAATAATTTAGCAGCTACACAGAATTCCCTAGCAAGCACCTAAAACACCTTAGTAATGCCCAAAGAACCAGCTAGAACAATGCCCTAGCAACCACCCAGAACACTAACAACTACCCAGAACACCTTGCCATAGCAACCACCCAGAACACCTTAGCAATGCCTTAGCAACCACCCAGAACACTCTAACAACTACCCAGAACACCTTGCCATAGCAACCACCCAGAACACTCTAACAACTACCCAGAACACCTTAGCAATGCCTTAGCAACCACCCAAAACACTCCAACAACTACCCAGAACACCTTGCCATTGCAACCACCCAGAACACTCTAACAACTACCCAGAACACCTTGCCATAGCAACCACCCAGAACACTCTAACAACTACCCAGAACACCTTGCCATAGCAACCACCCAGAACACCTTAGCAATGCCTTAGCAACCACCCAGAACACTCTAACAACTACCCAGAACACCTTGCCATAGCAACCACCCAGAACACTCTAACAACTACCCAGAACACCTTAGCAATGCCTTAGCAACCACCCAGAACACCTTATTAATGACCTAGCAACCACCCAGAACACTCTAACAACAACCCAGAACACCTTGCCATAGCATCCACCCTGAACACTCTGGCAATGCCTTAGCAACCACCCAGAACACCTTAGCAATGCCCTAGCAACTACCCAGAACACTCTAGAAATGCCTTAGCAACCACCCAGAACACCTTAGCAATGCCCTAGTAACTACCCAGAACACTCTAACAACTACCCAGAACACCTTGCCATAGCAACCACCCTGAACACTCTAGAAATACCTTAGCAACCACCCAGGATACCCCGGCAACACTCTAGGAACCACTCAGAACACCCTAGCAATGCATTAGCAACCACCCAGAACAACTTGGCAATGTCCTAGCAACTACCCAGATGAATCTAACAACTACCCAGAACACCTTGCCATAGCAACCACCCAGAACACCTTAGCAATGCCTTAGCAACCACCCAGAACACTCTAACAACTACCCAGAACACCTTGCCATAGCAACCACCCAGAACACTCTAACAACTACCCAGAACACCTTGCCATAACAACCACCTTGAACACTCTAGAAATGTCCTAGCAACCACCCAGAACACCTTAGTAATGACCTAGCAACCACCCAGAACACTCTAACAACTACCCAGAACACCTTGCCATAGCATCCACCCTGAACACTCTGGCAATGCCTTAGCAACCACCCAGAACACCTTAGCAATGCCTTAGCAACCACCCAGAACACCTTAGCAATGCCCTAGTAACCACCCACAACACTCTAACAACTACCCAGAACACCTTGCCATAGCAACCACCCTGAACACTCTAGAAATACCTTAGCAACCACCCAGGATACCCCAGCAACACTCTAGGAACCACTCAGAACACCCTAGCAATGCATTAGTAACCACCCAGAACAACTTAGCAATGTCCTAGCAACTACCCAGAACACTCTAACAACTACCCAGAACACCTTGCCATAGCAACCACCCTAAACAATCTAGCAACGCCCTAGCAACCATACAGAACAGCCTGACAACACCTTAGAAACCACCAGAACCCTCTAGCAACCATCAAAGAGCATCATAGTGGTGACATTTTCATGTCCAAACGCCAGACTTGTCTTGAGAAAAGCGAGTTTTCGTCTGTTATTCAGAGCTCATTACGGATGCGTCTCTGATGGAAGTCCTTGTGGGTTTCTTCAGGTCACTCTTATTGGTTGTCAGACTGGAATGAAATGATCTGTGCGCTCCATTCTCATGTTCTCAGTTGGGCCTAATAAAAATCCACGATTGGAGAGGACATGACTCATCAGCGCTTCATCATTCACTTACAGCCACAGGAACACGTCTCATACGCTCATTAGAGCCCTTAATGTGACACAGCCGCCGCTTTAACCCTCCAAAAGAGCTCCTTCATGGAAAACCGTCTCGTTTGACAGCACTTGATGCTCTCTTCCGGACAGGAATTAAGGATAAGCCTGAACGCATCACTGGCCATTTCTTTTTTCTTTTTAAGAGATATTGAATATGAGGGACAAGAAAAGGAACTGCTTTTAGTTATTAGAGAAATTCAGAGCTCAGCAAAGGCTGAAAGGAAGCGACAGACAGGGAAAAGGGAAATGGAGAGAGACTAGTCCGCCCGTCACACGCAAGTGAGATTAAAGCCGTCAGATGAAGGGAAAGGTTATGACATAGTGTGCTGTCATCGCTCTGACATCTTCATATTTCTGCCCACCTGTGTCGAGTGGATCCATGCTTTTGCATTCACTGAGAGGAGACGATGTAGATGAGACTGATTTGATCTTGTTCTGCTTCATTCTTTGTTTCTTTATAGCAGTACTTTAGGATCAAGGCTTCACATTAGACGTCAATAAGCACTGAGTTCAGTTATTTTATGCTAAATGTATAGTAAGAACACATAAAGCTTGTTTGATTGCTCTGGTTAAGCAGACAGATGAGCAAATAAACATAAGTTTGTGCCTGAGGAACTTCATTAGATCCGTCCCTTCAGCCGGAGGGAGATCTTACCGATCCTCTTTCATAATTCATGAAGCGCTCTTTAACGGCTGGTTAATTATGAATGGGGACAATCTGGGGCCATTTGGAGAGCAAAACGTGCCCGTCAGGCCCCATCTGCCACAAGAGGCTTCTCTTTGATTCGCCACTTATACCGGACACTCGGCCCCACTCCGACGAGTTAAACAATCCAGCGCTGATGAGGGTCTCTCCCCGTTCTCATAAAACCTGCATGAATTATTTAGGTGAGATTGCTTGAACTGAATGGGTCCGTCAGGAGATGAACTGAGCCTTTGAATTATGAATTGGCGTTGTTGGGGTGGGGACGACTGTCGTGATCATGTAATTGTGATATCTGTATCGGGCCAAACATAATGAAAGTCTTTCTAAGATGGGTGGTTTGGGTGGTTTGTGGTTAGTGTAACAGGAGAATGTTGTGAACTGAGTCTAAAATTAGCCACACCTATTAAAATAATTTTTAAAAATAACTTTTAATAAAAATATTGCGATAATGCATGGTATATATATATATATATATATATATATATATATATATATATATATATATATATATATATATATATGTATATATATGTATATATATATATGTATGTATACAGTGGCATGAAAAAGTATGTGAACCCCTTGCAGAATCTGTGAAAATGAGAATTATTTTAATAAAATAAGAGGGATAATAAAAAATGCATGTTATTTTTTGTTTAGTACTGTCCTGAGTAAGATATTTTACATAAAAGATGTTTGCATTTAGTTCACAAGATAAAACAATAGCTGAATTTATTAAAATAACCCCATTCATAAGTATGTGAACCATTGATTCTCAATACTGTGTGTGGTTACCTGATGATCTATGACTGTTTTTATGTTTTGTGATGGTTGTTCATGAGTCTCTTGTTTGTCCTGAGCAGTTAAACTGAGCTCTGTTCTTCAGAAAAATCCTCCAGCTCCTGCAGATTCATCAGTTTTCAAGCATTTTTGCATATTTGAACCCTTTCCAGCAGTGACTGAATGATTTTGAGATTCATCTTTTCACACTGAGGACAACTGAGGGACTCAAACACAACTATTAAAAAAGGTTCAAACATTCACTGATGCTCCAGAAGGAAACACGATGCATTAAGAGCCGGGGGGTGAAAACTTTTGAATTCAAATATCAAGGTAAATTGTACTTAATTTTTCTGCCGGGAAACATGCAAGTTGCTTCCGAAAGGGCAGTACTAAATGAAAAACAATGATATTTAAACAAAATAAGAAAAATTGTGACATCTTCATCCTGTTCAAAAGTTTTCACCCCCCAACTTTTAATGCATTGTGTTTCCTTCTGGACCATCAGTGAATGTTTGAACCTTTTTTAATAGTTGTGTTTGAGTCCCTCAGTTGTCCTCAGTGTGAAAAGATGAGTCTCAAAATCATTCAGTCACTGCTGGAAAGGGTTCAAATATGCAAAAATGCTTGAAAACTGATGAATCTGCAGGAGCTGGAGGATTTTTCTGAAGAACAGAGCTCAGTTTAACTGCTCAGAACAAACAAGAGACTCATGAACAACCATCACACAACATAAAAACAGTCGTGGATCATCAGGTAACCACACACAGTATTGAGAATCAATGGTTCACATACTTATGAATGGGGTTATTTTAATAAATTCAGCTATTGTTTTGTCTTGTGAACTAAATGCAAACATCTTTTATGTAAAATATCTTACTCAGGACAGTACTAAACAAAAAATAACATGCATTTTTTATTATCCCTCTTATTTTATTAAAATAATTCTCATTTTCACAGATTCTGCAAGGGGTTCACATACTTTTTCATGCCACTGTATATATATATATATATATATATATATATATATATATATATATATATATAATATATAATATATATTAATCACGAATAATCACATTTAACATAAAAGTTTGTGTTTATATAATATATGTGTTATTTAAATGGTGATTCAATTATATATAGAAAGCGATCAAAGAACGCTCCCTTTACAATCACTGGAGCTGTCAATCAAACAGCGCGAGTTTATCATTGACTGAGTTCTGGACTCGCGCCAAAACTCCCGTTTTATTCAACGAAACTCTTATTTACGTCGCATTTGCACTGTTAGTTATGATGAAAGCATTCGTTAGTGTGCAGAAATTGAGTTACAATAACTAGATCACTGCTTTCATGAGCTCAACAACATGTGTGTGATCGACTACAATGTTCATCACTGCAACCTTTCATGCCACGATCTAAATATAATGCCATAGATCTAAATGTAATGCTTTAATCAACACTTTTCACAATTAGTTAACCTTGAGAGCTGTAATAGTAAAAACGTGCTAAAAGTTTTCGAGAGAGTAATTCTTAGCTATTTCATTGGTAAAGATGTCAGCCAATCACAGCAGTGGGCGTTTACGCTGAAGTCTCACAACAGACACGCCCCTTAAAACAGAGCGTTCAAATATAATCAGTGTAGGAAAAATACCTTTTATGTCTAAATTAAGACCATTTTTGATGTAAAAATCATACTAACATTATAAGTGCATCCCAGGAAACATTATAAAAAAATAAAAAACGCAGTTCACGACCCCTTTAAGAAAAGTAACCGTTAGATTGCAAAGTAAGAAAGTAATTACAATATTTTACACCTCATGAGGAATAACAGTTTATTCTGATCATCCTGGATAACGTATGCAGCCTCCGAAATGAGACGCAGCCAGTGTTAATTTAGGATTCTGTCTGAGCTTTTGTGATTTTGTGATTAGTATATCTTGAATATATTTTGTGGATTTGTTGATGTCCGGTCACGTCTTCTTTAACTCTAATGCCCACTGTCCTTAGAGAAAGAGGTTCAAGAAGTGAAGGCCGCTCTTCAAACCATGCTGTCACAGCTGAAGGAGGATGAGGAGGAGGATGAAGATAAAAATTGTGATATAGAAGAAGAGCAGGTTGAAGATGAAGACCTAGAAGAGGAGCATTACTTCAGTGACAGCTGGGAAATCTGAACAGACTCATGAATTATATTTATATTGTGTTCTAGTGTCTCTGGTTTGTGTTTTATGATGCCTGTGAAAGTGTTTTCCATACTATCATCTTGCACTGAGCTCTAGCACTTAAAGGGAATAGATCATCTAAAAATAAAAATAGATGGTTTTACTCGCCCTCATGTCATTCCTAAATCCCGTCCACTTTCATGACATTTCCATTTCCATCTCATTCAAGTGAGAAAATAATTTGGAATGACGTGGGTGAGTAAATGTCAACAAATTTTTCTTTTTTAGGACCACTAACCATGTGAATCGTGTTTCCACAGTTGCCTTAAAGTACTAAATGTAACTCTTGTCAGTGTTGCCAACCACTATTTTATTTTTATTGTAATCCGTTAGTGTTTAGTTATTTAACATGCTCTATTTCACAGTGGTTTCCTTGCTTCTACATCACATTGCTGAGGATTTTTTGTAAGGCCTGATTTCAGAGCTTCCAGTTATTTTAGTATATTTAAAAGCATGGCATCCTATTTATTTATTTATTTAAATTGCTTTGATATATCATTATTGTTTTAAAAAAACCCATATACATGAAAATCTGTTCTGGGACCAATTTTTTTTTTTACTCATAAAGTCCTACAGACACCAAAAGCCAAAATCAAAAAGGGCAAAATGGAAACGTCCCTGTCGGTTCAGTCTGTGAGCTCAGGATTGAGTTTAAATGTAGCTTCCTCAACTCATTTCCGCCGTACGATTGAACTGTTTTGGGTTCATGACAGAAGTATGTGGTGCTGTTGTTGAAGTGTGGAGCTTCACGTCTGTGTTTCAGCCCTGCTGATATTCTGTGTGAATTATACATTTGTTTTTATCGTCTCCTTATTTGAAACACAAACAGGTGCTTTTTAAAATCTTAATATTTTTTTTTTTACTTAATTTCTTAGTTTTTTTTAAAACAAAGCACTTTTCATAGCTGTTTTTGTTATTGTTACCTGTGGATTTTTACCTGTAACGAAAATTTGTTTGTTTGTTTGTACTAATCACATGAATGTATGTTTGCATGTCCATCACCACTTTCTGTTTTATCCCCAAAATTTGTCATTATGATTATATTTTGTTTTTAAATACATTATAATACTCCCTGCAAAAATGCTTTTTGTATTTTTAAAACTGTATTTTTTAAGACTTAAAACTTAAAAAAAAAAATCATTGTTTACAGTCTATATATATGGATATATTCATATAACACTCAAATGTTATGTCATATATCATTTTAAATGTACTTTTTGTGTGATAGCTGTTGGCAATATATTTAAAGGGGACATATCATGAAAGTTTTTCCGTGTTTAAGTGCTATAATCAGGTCCCCGGTGCATCTACCAACCCAGAAAATGTGAAAAAGGACAATTCAGTAACTTTGTTTTGGCAAGAAAACAGGTACGCTATGTATAGTGGGCGTCCATACGGGTTTTGCACAAAAGATGAACATGACGGCACATGCTAGTGGATGAGTTGAATCAACTCCACAGCAACTACATCAATTTATCCACTAACCATTCAGAAACGTCTAAAAGTTGTAACTTCTTCCTGAGTCTCTCCATCAGTGTCGACTCCGGTTTGAACAATGTAAGGCTGAACACTTTCGTCATTTTGGCTGCGTGAGATTCTCCAGCTTTGTTGTTGTTGAGCTGTTAAAGCTCCGCCCTCTTCTGGAAAGGGGGCGGGAGCAGCAGCTCATTTGCATTTAAAGGGACACACACAAAAACGGCGTGTTTTTGCTCACACCCAAATAGAGGCAAATTTGACAAGCTATAATAAATGATCTGTGGGGGATTTTGAGCTGAAACTTGACAGACACATTTTGGAGACACCAGAGACTTATATTACATTTTGTAAAAAGGTATACAGTTAGTGAAAAAATAAGGGCAGGACTTGATTGGATATTGAAAAGTTTCTTCATGGCCAGTTTCATTCAGAAATATGTTGGATTACAGGAATAATATGGGTTTTAAACCTGGTAAAAGTAAAATTTAAAGTGCCCCTATTATGCTTTTTTTGATTATTACCTTTCATTTAGCATGTAATAAAGCTGTTTGTGAATGTAAAAGATCTGAAAAGTTTCAAAGATCAAAATGCACGATAATTAAAGTTATTGTCTCCTAAAAGAAAGAAGTGATTCTGAACTGCCTGAATCGAGTTGTCAATAAATCCAGTTTTACTTCCTGCTCAAATCTATGTAACACATTTGCATAATGCAAGCATATGGTTTTCATTGGCTGCCTGCAAAAGGCGTCTACTTTGCCCCGCCCTCAAACACTATAGTTGTATCTGAGACTGGAAGAGTTTGGTTCGTGTTGTTCATGTCGAAAAGACGCTGCAAAAGCAAATCCACTTTGCGGCACTTCCAAAGCATGAGGATTTGTTCTGGAATTGATACTGTAAAACCGACGCCATTGTTGCTGTTTGAAGAGCTGAAATTCAGATATGGTAATGGACGCTTAGTTTCCAACTTGCACTGTAAGCAATCGACCAATCACAACAGACTGGGCCATCTGACCAATCAGAGCAGAGCAGGCTCTCGGAAAGGCGGGGTTTAGAGAGACTGAATCTTGGAACAAACCATTTTCAGAAACGAGGTGATGCTGCAATGTATATTATTGAGAAAATTAAAGTGTTTTTGACCTTGGATGCATGTAAACCTGTTGTAGGACACTCCAAAACAACATTAGGAATACAACAATAGGGGCTCTTTAAGAGTTGACTCCTTTTTGATTCATGAGTGTGAATTTGAATTGAATCAGCCACATCCCACAGGATGTTGAATTGAAGTGACGGGAAGAAGAAAATCGGGTGAGTTCTGAATGATGCACGACTCTGTTTAACACTCCATCTCCAATCCGCTGGTATGTTATTTTTGATCAGATGAGCATCATACTCACATCTGAAACATCCAGCAGAATAACGGTCCAGACAGCGGCACACATGCAACAGCTCAAGACGGATCACGCCGGACCCGCAGCATTCGGTGGACGGGTACAATCTTTTCTCCTAATTGAATCTTTGTTTGTTCCATGCTGCCGCTGATAAGGTGGATTCATTTCGCTCTTCACTATGAAAACACACCAGCTTCATGTGTCTTGTGGGAGACACATGAAGAGTTGCTTCTTATTTTACACTCTTCTGAAATGCAGTTAAAAATGTTTTCCAAACAGGTTTCCTACAACCCCTTCTGTCCCACACCACCTTTGTCGATTTTAAAATGCTCAGTTAAAAATACAAATCTGAACCTGAAAACATACTAAACTCTAGCACTGTCTGAACAATGATCTGTTTCAGCATCATTCAGCCCAAAAAAGCTGCATTGTATCAGCCAATGATGTGAGTTGGGGGCGGGGCTACCTGTTTGTTTGACTAATAGAAAATCAAGACTTTGGAAAACCTGTTTGAACACGTTTGCAATTCTGTGACTCAGCTGTGATACTATTATTTATTAATATTTTGAACTATCTTTTATTTTTATGTTTTTTTTAGTTTGCATTTTAATATTAGGTTTTTTAAGTTTTAGTAATTTTATGTGCTTTTGCCATTTTTACAAAGGGGATCTATAATGCCCCTTTTATGAGATGTAATATAAGTCTCTGGTGTCTCCAGAATGTGTCTGTGAAGCTTCAGCTCAAAATCCCCCACAGATCATTTATTATAGCTTGTCAAATTTGCCCCTATTTGGGTGTGAGCAAAAACACGCCATTTTTGTGTGTGTCCCTTTAAATGCAAATGAGCTGCTGCTCCCCGCCCCCTTTCCAGATGAGGGCGGAGCTTTAACAGCTCAACAACAACAAAGCAGGAGAATCTCACGCAGCCAAAATGAGGATTGAAAATCCTATGTCTGTCTTTCAACTTCAAAATGTCACATTTAATTCAGTGCATTACTTGCTGTTTCTTTGTAATTATTTGTGAAATTTACTAGCGATTTCTAAGTGAAAATTGAAAATTTTCTGAGTGAAAATTGTTTCTATTTGGGTGTGTCCGTTTTGTGTCCGCCGTTTTTGTGTGTGTCCCTTTAAATGCAAATGAGCTCCGCTTTCCAGAAGAGGGCAAAAATAACTTTAATAACTTTAATAACAAAAATAATTTTCTTAGGTTTTGTTTTAGTTAATAACACTGTGGCTCAGAAATGACACACTTTACCTTTAAAATTGGGGACCAGATGAGTATTTTTAGAGTTAGGGTTATTCTAGTCTAACTAGTCCATTAAATTTGTAAATGAAATCTTTTAAGGGCTTGACAGGCCCTGATTGTGATTGAATACAAGGAAACATTTGAAGGAAAAAAAAACATTCAAATGACCATTTAATCTGAAGAGAAAGTGTCCGAAGACTTAATGAGCGTTCAGAAGGTCTTAAACAGCCGTCAGTGTGTCTCTCTGGCAAGTGTGAGATGAAAAGAGGACACGGGCGAGTGATGAACGAGAGAACAGAAATGGTTTCGTCTCATTCTTATTCCGTCATTCTGCCAGTGGAAATCACACTTAATTATGAGCACAATGCCTGTGGGAGCAGCGCTGTCTGCCACACACACACACACACACACACGTCATTTAGGTCTGGATGAGATGTGACAGGCTGCCTGCTAATGGCACAAATACTGAGCTGCAGGACTTTCACTGCCGTTGTTTCACCACCAGCTTTCTTATCGTTTACCTCCTTTTACCTTCACATCTCTGGGATCCTGTGGACTTTTAAGACTCATTATAGCGGCTTCCTGTTAATAAAACTGATGCATTAATCATTTATTTATTTCTCAGTGCATCTGTTTCTATATGTACTGTATAAATACATACATCTCTTCTACTCACCAAGGCTGCATTTATTTGTTAAAAAATACAGTAAAATCAGTAATATTGTGAAATATTATTACAATTTAAAATAGCTGTTTTCTATTTGAATATATGTTAAAATGTAATTTATTCCGAAGTCCCTTTTTTAAGGAAAGACCAAGTCCTATCTGTTTGAATCCAGAAATCTCAAAAACTGCTTGGTGAACTCACAATTAAATAATATATTTCAGATCAGCAACAAAATCTGACATGAACTGTCCCATAAATGTTGTTTCTTATGTTCAAATAGCATAAAAAAGCGTATTTTTCAGGCTAGATGAGCCAATGCGCATGTGCAGTCCTAAGCGCGAGCGATTGGCTCTTTGCGTGTTGCAGTTTCTCCCCACTGCAAAAAATGAATGTGATTTTAACAGTAAAATATTGTAAAAATGCTACAGAAAAAATTAGTAAATAGGTTAACAGTAAGTTCCCATATTATATACATGGAAAAACTGTAAAAGCTCTAACCAGATATTTTATGTCATTTTCACAGTAAAATGCTGTAAATGTTACAATTTTTATAAGTAAAAAAGAACAAATCAATGTATAATTTAGTCAAAAACTGTAAACTGATATTCTGATAAACTGATAAACTGATACAATTCCCTGTGTGACACTCCACATTTAAAGTATTTTGCTTAAATAATCATGTTTCTTCATAGTTTTTGTTATCAGTTATGTACATTAGGGTTTTACGTTACATCTTCTGTTGTTTAATGAATGTTTATTGCATTATGTAAGTGTTGTGGGTTTTGCATTTGCGTGAATGACTCTGTACACCTTCTTTATATTAGTATGTACTTCAGCTCGTGGAAAAGCTACTTGTGATGAACTCTGATTCTTCATGTGGCTTTCTCTTTAACCACCTGCATTATCATGGTGGTTGTCAGTATATGTTAAAGGTACAAAACAGATGTTAGTACTAGTGTGCATTGTTGAATTTACTGGTTTACATTCAAATTTTCTTGTTTGTTAATTACAGTTTTATACTGTAAAATTTACAGTTTGTTCTGTAAATGTGTTTACAGTTTTTCTGTATTTTTTACAAAATTATTCTGGCAACCACAGCTGCCAAAATTATTTTGTAAAAACTACAGAATTTCATAACTAATATGAGTGAACCGTCTTTCTGTATCTATAGTTAACACTTGTTTGCCACCTGATGTCACCTGGTGGAGTTTGGGTTCCTTGCCGCTGTTGCCTTTGGCTTGCTTAGTTGGGGACACTTGACATTTGACTTGACATTTGATATTCAACAGTGCTTTGATCTGCCTGCATTGACACTATTCTTTAAGAGCTGCTGTGCAGCCAAAATAATGTACCAGTTATCACTGTAAAGCTGCTTTGACACAATATGCATTGTAAAAAGCGCTATATAAATAAAGGTGACTATAGTCTATGTTTATTCTTGTGATCAAAGCACCCCTTTTAAAAGAAATGGAACATTCCAATTGTGTCACACAGGAAGTTACATCACTGGAATCCTTTCAAAATGGAGGGAAGACAGTAAGTACTCATTATAAATATTTTTTTAGTTTCTATCACAAATTCAAACCTTTTCAAAAGCTCCCAAATGACTTCGCCCCTAGATTAGACTCAATTTCAGTAAATGAAGAGGTAGTGGAAGGTAATGTCAGATCTGTTTATCAATAAGCTGACTGATATTTGGCTATGCACATTTTCAGGTTTCAAATATTTTATTTTATGACTAAATATTGTGAGAAATAAAGGTGATTTAATATATCCTTTGCAATCATTTAATAGTTTTGAATGTTTGATATCAAATAAGGCCTCTTGATGTAAATGTTTTAAATCAGTAAACCATCAGATCTAGTTCATGAGGTCAGTATCACAGTATGATTGGTCATCATGAGATCGTACAGCAGATCTGTTTAAATCACCTGTGACGTTGAGCGTTTGTGACACACAAACCTGCGGTGGTCAGTTCTGTCCAGTAAAGGATGTTTGTCAGAGGACGTGAATGCAGATGCTTGTTGTGTTGAGTTGTCATGGATCAGTACCATGTTTTACTGCACTGTTTGATCGCTGTATGGACTTGGCAATGCTGTCGTGTGATATTTCATCATGTTGAGGAGTGAGGCAGTGAATACGCAGAGAGCTTCAGTGCTTCATAATGAAATGTGATTATTGGTGTATGTTGTCATGGAAGAGAATATATAGTTCTGGCTCTCAATTCTGATTGGCTGAGAGCTTTTCCCAGCAATGTAAAAGTCTACTAATATCACACAGGCAGGGTTGACAGGTTTTCACAACAAACCCGCCCAATTGCTCCTCAAAACTAGCCCAATAGCATTTCAGGGGGAGTCCCCCAGTAAAAATCACATTCCAGGGGTAAAATCTGCTATTTGGCAGGGTTCCCTCTGGTAAAATGCACTTTCCAGGGGCTAAATATCATGTTATTTGGGGTTGCTTCAACCTGCAGACATGAAAGTATCCCAATTCTGCGGGAAAACCGCAGAGTTCGCAGCACTGGATCAGACCACACGGGCCAGCCTTCGCTCCCCACGTGCATCAATGAGCCTCGGCCGGTTCATTATCCGGTCCATTATCCATGTTCATTCCATGACCCTGTCGCCGGTTCACCACTGTTCCTTCCTTGGAGCACTTTTGATAGATACTGACCACTGCAGACCGGGAACACCCCACAAGAGCTGCAGTTTTGGAGATGCTCTGACCCAGTCGTCTAGCCATCACAGATTGGCTCTTGTAAAACTTGCTCAAATCCTTACACTTGCTCATTTCTCCTGCTTCTAACACATCAACTTTGAGGACAAAATGTTCACCTGCTGCCTAATATATCCACCCACTAACAGGTGCTGTGATGAAGAGATAATCAGTGTTATACTGTATATAGAGAAGGATTTATATAAAACACTTTAAGGTTCTATATAGAACCTTTTCTTAGATTCCGTTTGAAACAGATGCAGTGGTTTGTGACAGAATCAGAATCCGGCTGTACAGTGAAGCAGCTTCTGTTTTGACAGTTCTTCTGTCAGCATTGAGTTGTTCACTCAGTTTTATCTCTACAAAAACCCAAACAGCCTTCAGCTCACCTTGAGTTTGGGAACATCACCTGTGGGCTGAAATATCGCCATCTCTCACGCTGCTCCACACGACTCATCCGGATCACACGCACCGGAGGAGGCCGATCGATGCGGCTGATGGATGAGGACGCTGCCCTTTGACAGCTCAGATGTGAGAGCCGCAGGAGAATAAACTACAGGGGGCTTCGCACGTCACCATCGCACACCTCACCATCACGAGATTCCACAAGACCTTTTGCCTCGGAGGTGAGATGGATTAAATGAAGAGATTTTAAGTAATACAAATTTTTCACAAGTATTAAATTCTGTTCCAGGATTATGATAAAACTCTTTAGAGCAGGCTGTCAAGAGGTCATCATGATCCACTGAGCAGTCAAGTATGTTTATCTTCTGAATGAGAAAATGTCTGAAATAACATTTAAAAAGCTTATATTTCAGAGATTTTTACATTTTGTGAAGAAAATATGAGTGGTGCTAAACAACTGCAAATTAATACTTTTATTCAGCAAGGATGCATTAAATTGAACAGAAGTGACAGTAAAGACATTTATAATGTTACAAAAGATTTTTGTTTCAAATAAATGTTCTTTTGAACTTTTTTCATGGATCATGTGTCACTGAAGACTGGAGTAATGATGCTGAAAATTCAGGAATAAATTAGATTTTAAAATATATTCACATAAAAAACACTTATTTTAAATTGTAATAATATTTCACAATATTCCTCTTTTTACTGTATTTTTTATTAAATAAATGCAGCCTTTGCTGTGACATGCCCAGATCTTCTGTTTCAGATTTGAGATTTGTTAATGTAGGTCAAGATTATCCACAATCTGTCTGTTGTTTAGCGGGGTACCACAGGGGTCCGTTCTTGGCCCGATCTCGTTTTCTTTGAATATGCTGTCCCTAGGGTCAATTTTTTTCTTAAGCATGGAATTTCTCTTTTCACTTCTACGCAGATGATATGCAGGTGTATTTCCCTCTGCAGAAGCACGACAAAAAGCAAGTAGAGTCTTGAAATCAAACTATGGATGTTGTGAAACTTTTTAAATCTGAATGAAGATCAGTCTGAAGTTGTAGGGTTTGGAGCACCAGATCTGGGCAGATTAGCCCCTAGGAGTTTTAATTGACAGTGATCTCAAATTTGAGAAGCAGATTTGTTCTGTGGTTAAATCATGTTTTTATATATATATATATATATATATATATATATATATATATATATATATATATATATATATACTTCAAAAATTAAGTACCATGTCCAAAAAAGCAAAGTAAAAATTTTCAACACTGCCTGTGTCTTCTCATCTCTGATTGTTCTCAGGTTAATATTTATCTTATTCTTGAAAATGATATTATTTTTTCATTGTTAGCAAAGGATGAGAATAATTAACTGTGCTTTTAACATCATAGATAGACCTCACCCAACCTTTCCATCTGCTGAAGCATCATCCACACAATCCTGCGCCTCAGTTGGACATCTGTACCGTGACCCTCGCCATTAAAGCTGATGTGTTGAGGACACGCTGACCTTCAGCTATTTTCCAGCTCACAGGACCATAACAGCAGTCAGGAGGGAATGAAATCATGGGCTCCGGTTTAAGAGCTTTACAAGACACACCGGATGACGTGCCGGGCAGATGTTCACAGGCGCACCATGAGAAAACGAGAAAATCTCTCCGTGCAAACGCTCTCGGGGACGATAAATGAGGACTGGCAGGCATGGTCAACACCAGAGGGGCGTGAGTTGACTCTTGGCTCTTGTGAATCTTGAGTCACTGAAGCGTTGCTGTGTTAATCTTTTTTGCATGATGTGATAATGAATCTATCGCTCACGGCCAAAGGCTTTTAAACGCAGCAGGTTGCCATAAGCAAACACATGCAATATACACTGTCCAGAACAATATTTAGGCTGTATTGTGTCCACAAATTTGTACAAAATTATATGTTTACCTACACTAATCTTTCAAATTCTCACCTTGATCATATTTATAGAAGGAATAAAACTACTTTTGCACCAGTCTGATATGATGACCAACTTCATCATGGTTTCTTGATGAAACGTTATATTTAACCTCTAAAATTTAAAAGACAATAAATCTATTCATCCATTCTTCAAAGCACATGTCTAGTGTTGGTTTGCAGGAATGCTGGAGCCTATTGCAGCGTTTCAGACCATAGACAAAAATAAGTTATATTTTGCATAAATTAATAATCATTAAAGTCTATTTTTATAGGACTATTACCATTTTAAGCACATTTCCACAAATTCTCTTTGCTGTGACACGCCCAGATCTTCTGTTTCAGATTTGTTAATGTTAGTCAAGATTATCCACAATCTGTCTCGTTGTTTAGCGGGGTACCACAGGGGTCCGTTCTTGGCCCGATCTGGTTTTCCTATTATGCTGTCCCTAGGGTCAGTTTTTCTTAAGCATAGAATCTCTTTTCACTTCTACGCAGATGATATTTCCCTTTGCAGAAGCACAACTTTGTTGAATTGTAAACAAAATGTAATCAAACTATTTTTAGATCTGAATGAAAATAAAACTCAAGTTGTGGGGTTAGGAGCAATTTTAAACTTTTGTTTTTTGTTTATAAATCACTACACAATTTGGCTCCTCCGTATTTGGAGGAAATGAATAAGAAATATGAGCCAAAATGGTCTTTAAAATCAGCTGACCAACTGGCATTAACGATTCCTAGGACCAAAAGGAAAACGAGTGGAGATCAAGCATTTGCAGTCGGTTTGACACTCACATTAAGTGCTTTTAAGCTCAAGTTAAAAGAATATTTCCTCGCATTAGCATATGATGAGGCAGGGTAATCATAACTGGCTGTGGATTGCACATGAAGGGTTGTTATTTGTGGTTTTTATTGCTGCATCTTTTATAGTTGTGATTGTCTTCATATGTGGTTCGTAAAATTGTACAGCACTGTGCTCAATGGACTGTTGTTTAAAATACCACTTAATAAATAAACAATATAATACAATTTGTGTTTCAGCATCCAGACCTGTCAACTTCTGGCTTTGGGCGGGACTATCTCTTTGGCTGACCAATGATAGGCAAGGGGCGTGTTCATTATTTTTGCACTTCACCTTTAAAGGGGTCCTTGATTATGATTTCACTTTTTTAACTTTAGTTAGTGTGTAATGTTGCTGTTTGAGCATAAACAACATCTGCAAAGTTACGACTCTCAAAGTTCAATGCAAAGGGAGATATTTTCCTGACTACAACAAACGGCTGGTAGGAACTACAACGAGTGTATTGCCAGGTTGGTGACATCACAAACCCTAATATTTACATAAACCCCGCCTCCGAGAACACGCAACAAAGGGGGCGGGGCCATGTTGAGCTGCTTTAGAGAAGAGGAAGAGTTGTTGTAGTAGAGTGTTGTTGACATGCCGTCATTTTACACCAAACGAGGGTCAATTCAACACAAAAGATGAACATGACGGCACATGCTAGTGGATGAGTTGAATCAACTCCACAGCAACTACATCAATTTATCCACTAACCATTCAGAAACGTCTAAAAGTTCTTCTTCCTGAGTCTCTCCATCAGTGTCGACTCCGGTTTGAACAATGTAAGGCTGAACACTTTCATCATTTTGGCTGCGTGAGATTCTCCAGCTTTGTTGTTGTTGAGCTGTTAAAGCTCCGCCCTCTTCTGGAAAGCGAGCAGCTCATTTGCATTTAAAGGGACACACACAAAAACAGTGTGTTTTTGCTCACACCCAAATAGAGGCAAATTTGACAAGCTATAATAAATGATCTGTGGGGGATTTTGAGCTGAAACTTCACAGACACATTCTGGAGACACCAGAGACTTATATTACATCCTGTAAATAATGTGTCACTGTTTTGTTTTGTTTTTTCACATTATAGTAATGAGAGTTTTGTTTTGTTTTTGGTGGTTGGCATTATGGTATTTCATTGGTAAAAATGTGCTTAATTGTCATTAAATGTCACAATGCACAAAATCTAAATGGTCCTTAAATAGAGTATTTAGCAGTGAAATATGATGTGGAAATGTTTCGTGAGATTCCACCCAAGAAATGTTGTTGGATAGACAGTGAGAGACGGCACACTGTGACCACATCACAGCCAGACAGATCATAGCTGGAGGAAAGATGAGAGAGAAAGAGAGAGAGACAGCGAAGAAGAGTTGGGAAAACCACAGATGATGATTCACTACCTGCAGGGATGAAACCTAAAACTGAAATGATCTTTGCCTTTGGTGGAGGAGATGATGCGGATGCCTGCTGCATCAGAAACCAGGGACAGTCATTATATATTCTGCAATTCTATCATCCATTGTGTAGAGGACGGTTATGTACTTCGTGTTCATTTAGCTGTTGGGAACTATCACCATTTTGCCATTTTGCAAGGCATTGAGTGTACTGTTAAGGCTCAAGGGACAGTCACAAAACACTTTTCACTCCATTGACTTGCATTCAAAAGACGTTTTTGTGTTTTCACATTTTCTAACTGGTTGTCTGCGCTGCGTCCCATAATGTCTTTAGCCTTGATGTGCAGCTACAAATATGTTTCCAATTATTAATTTTTGTTCAATTAATAACATGCAGCAGTTGATTACTGTTCTCAGCAGTGGTTCAGTCTAACACACTTCAGCAGGCGCTCGCTATAGGGACCGTTGTAATGGCTGATTAGTCTGAAAGGCATAATGACTCTGTACTTCATTCAGTTGAGCTCCTCATTTATTTCTCTCAAGTTTCCCATTGGAAATTATTAAAGTGCAGTATGTAGATCTATTCAAATCATGCCGTAATAAAACTCAGCCTGCTGGCTTTGCATTATATGTTTTGTAGTTTCAGTCTAAACCTCTAAAGACAAAAGCATACACTATATATGCATTATAGTATGGTTTTAAGCCACACTTATATAGAGGCTGCATCTATTAAATCAGTAATCTGCAACCCATGACCTTAATCTGGCATGTTAACCCAGGTTTACCCTCTTCTTGAGTGTTTTTGTGTCACTTTGCCCCAGGCTTATGTGCGTTCAATCATAAGGCTCAAGTTTTACACATCTTCTGCAGAACGGATTTAAATATAGTAAAAAATATTAAAGGATTATGATTTTGATTTGTAGAGTTCAATGTGATATTGCAAAGTGATATTATATTTGTATATTCAGAAGGTTGATAATAATCGCTTGCTCTTTATGCAAAACGAAGAGTGCATTTGCTTGTGAATTGAACACCTGTGAATTGTTATGAGTGAGAATAAATTTTGTTTTAGATGATTAAACTTTTCATCCCAGGGCTCTGAAGACAACAGGATGTGAGCCTGTCACTGAATGACATGTGAGGCAATCTGTGCTTTAGTTTACAAGAAAAGCACGTGGCTTGTCTTTAATAGTGTTGACAGCATCCCCATAGGGCAGTCTGTGCATCAGTGTTGAGCACTGGAGATCCTCCACGATTCTGTCTTCACCGTTCTTCTGCTCGTGGCTATAGATGCTGTATGAATTTAAAGTGTCTGTTCGCTTTTTCACTGACCTGGTTTGGTAGAAATGAGATGAAATCTGCTGATGCATCTCTGCTGTCTCATGACTGTGGGCTTTTAGAGACACAGCTGGACTTTAGTGCAGACCGCTGAACACACGAGATAAAATTTTTTTAAATTCAAACCAGTGTTTATTTAAAGGGTACCTATAATGCCCCTTTAACAAGATGTAATATAAGTCTCTGGTGTCTCCAGAATGTGTCTGAAGTTTCAGCTCAAAATCCCCCACAGATCATTTATTATAGCTTGTCAAATTTGTCCCTATTTGGGTGTGAGGAAAAACACGCCGTTTTTGTGTGTGTCCCTTTAAATGCAAATGAGCTGCTGCTCCCCGCCCCCTTTCCAGAAGAGGGCGGAGCTTTAACAGCTCGTACTACAACAACTCATCCTCTTCTCTAAAGCAGCCCAATGGCCACACCCCCTTTGTTGTGTGTTCTCGGGGGCGGGGTTTATGTAAATTTTAGGGTTTGTGATATCACTAATCCAGGAAGAAGCTCGTTGTAGTCCCTACCAGCCGTTTGTTGTAGTCCTTAAACAGCGAATTTTGTAAAAGAAAATATCTCCTTTGCATTGAACTTTGAGCGTCGTAACTTTGATGTTGTTTATGATCAAACAGCAACATTACACACTAACTAAAGTTAAAAAAGTCAAATCATAATCAACCACCCCTTTAACAAAAATACCATGATGTACAAATACTAGTAATGTGTTATGTGTGTGTGTGTCTTGTGATATTGATGGGAAATACGACTTGGACTTTTTTGACAGTTATCATGAGATTCGCCCTCATGTGACACTTGAAATGAGTGAGCAGAGATAACAGCCAATCTCAGGGTCATTCTCGTGTAAGAATAGTTTCCTGCTGTCAGAGAGGAAGTTAACTCAATTCTATTCCTTCCAGAGACTGCCAGGTCAAAGGTCAACAGGCTCAATCTGTCCCAGTGATTGAGACAGGAAGCAGATCTTTGTGAAGATCCTCACACAGACATTTCATTCAGTGTGTTGTAGTCTCATAATCACTCAGTGTTTTACAGTGGCTTTCACTTCATGTGGACAGACACTTTCCCAACAACAATGAACTGTACATCAGCCTCTTCATGCACTATTTAGAGTAATAAACATCTGATTTGGACAATTCTTGGCCATTTATATGTTAGCAACATCCCTGAAACAAGATGCATTTATCTAAAAAGCAGAGCTGCATAGTAGGACTTGTATATATTGTAGACACATGCTCTATTCCATTGGCAGATTTTATTTGTTTATATCATAACAGACATTTTTGTAGTATTTGTCTATTAAAATTAGAACACTTTTGAAATTGGAACTTTGTGCAATTCAACTTCAACTCTGTTTTTGTGTTTGGTTCAATTTTACCCACTTTAAACTGCTTGAAATGTCGTTTTAAAGGAATAGTTCAGCCAAAAATGAAAATAATGTCATTTATTACTCACCCTCATGTCGTTCCACACCCGTAAAACCTTCATTCATCTTCAGAACACAAATTAAGATATTTTTGATGAAATCTGATGGCTCAGTGAGGCCTGCGTTGACAGCAAGATAATTAACACAATTTTAAAATGCCCAGAAAGCTACTTAAGACATATTTGAATCAGGTCATGTGACTACAGTGGTTCAACCTTAATGTTATGAAGTGACGAGAATACTTTTTGTGCGCCAAAAAACCCAAAATAACGACTTTATTCAACAATATCTAGTGATGGGCGATTTCAAAACACTGAGATCTTTACGAATCTTTTGTTTTGAATCAGTGGTTCAGAGCGTGTATCAAACTGCCAAAGTCATGTGATTTCAGTGAACAAGGCTTCGTTACATCATAAGTGTTTCGAAATTTCAATGGTTCACCACTGGGGGGCGTGACTTTGGCAGTTTGATACACACTCCAAACCACTGATTCGAAACAAAAGATTCGTAAAGCTTCATGAAGCAGTGTTTTGAAATCACCCATCACTAGATATTGTTGATCAAAAATGTTATTTTGGTGTTTTTGTGCACAAAAAGTATTCTCGTAGCTTCATAACAATAAGGTTGAACCACTGTAGTCACATGACTGTTTTAAATATGTCTTTAGTACCCTCGCTAAGCCATTGGATTTGATCAAAAATATCTTAATTTGTGTTCCGAAGATTAACGAAGGTCTTACAGGTGTGAAACGACATGAGGGTGAGTAATAAATGACAGAATTTTCTTTAATGCCATTATTACAGAAGAGGATTAGGGCCAAGCAATAATAAAAAAAAATAAAACCATCTCGAGATTAAAGTTGTTAAATTTCGAGAAAAAAAGTCGAGATAAAATGTTGAGAATAAAGTCATTAAATTACGTAATTTAACGACTTTTTTCTCATAATTTAATGTTTATTCTCAACATTTTATCTCGACTTTTTTCTCAAAATATAACGAGTTTATTCAACATTTTATCTCAACATTTTTCTCGAAATTTAACGAGTTTTTTCTTGCAATTTAACAAGTTTATTCTCAACATTTTATTTCGACTTTTTTCTCGAAATGTAACGACATTTTTCTCATAATTTAACGAATTTGTTCTCGTAATTTAACGACTTTTTTCTCGTAATTTAATGACTTTATTCTCAACATTTTATCTCGACTTTTTTCTCGAAATTTAACGAGTTTGTTCTCGAAATTTAACAACTTTAATCTTGAGATGGTTTTATTTTTTTATTATTGCTTGGCCCTAATCCTCTTCCGTACATTTCAAAGCTGGGAAGAGCTGGGATATTATTTAATATAACCACCATTGTGTTCGGCAGAAAAGAGACATATACCTAAGATGGCTTAAAGGTGAGTAAATTATGGGCTAATTTTCATTTTTGGGTGAACAATTCCTTTAAATACTCTTTAAAGTCGAGGATTCTGATTGGCTGTCAGTGTTTTTATTGTTCATCAGCAGGAAAAGATTCTGAAAGTGATTCCAGCCAAAGACTATAGATATAGAAAGACTGTTCACTCCTATTACTTGTGAATAATGGGAAAAACACGCAATATACACGTCCCGCCTTCTAAGTAAAAGAGCCAATCGCTGATTGGTAAAGTCATTGCATCACTGCAGCTTCTGTTAGAAGCTCCGGTTCAAGATTCGCGCTTAGGACTGCACATGCGCATTGGCTCATCTAGCCTGAAAAATAAGCTTTTTTAATAATATTTGAGCATAAGAAACAACATTTATGGGTCAGTTCATGTCAGATTTTGCTGCTGATTTGAAATATGTTCGCCAAGCATTTTTTGAGATTTCAGGATTCAACCATTCAAATTGGTCTTGGATGCCCGAAATAGACTTTCCTTGAAAGGGACTTTGTTCCAGCCGATATCAATCTTCTGTGACGTTATCGTTGGACTACACTGTTTTAATACTGTTTCAGATAGTTATCATCCTTGGTGTTAACAGAACTCTTTTCCAGCTGTTTTTCTCGCATCATTCAAGAATTGAGTTTAACCTGCTGTGACGTCACGTTTGCCATGGGTCCCTTTCCTCCGCGCTCTTATATCTGCGTTTAGAATATGCACATATGTATGCGGTGTGTGTCAGGAGTGATTACGGCTGGCGCAGGTTGGACTGAGGCATCCATGAGACCGCTGGCATCCTGATGGGGAAAGCAGGTGCTGTGGGACAGATGTCTTATTACTGCTGCTCAGCAGGCCACAGTATGTATGCGCCACCAAACCACACACTGACTCGAGCCTCGGATTCGCTGCGAGTAAAGGAATTACTTCCCCAGTATCGCTCAATGACCGTCTGCCTGAAACACTCCGCAGGGAAATGACATTATCATCTTAGGCAGAGAGAGTCCTCAAAAAGAGGGAGGAGGTTTGTGTTTGTTTGTTGCTGGATGATTTCTGCTCTTCATTAACAGCAGAATAATGTGCTGAGAGGGTTAGGATCTGCTCATGTATGACGCTGAATGGCAATTCAAGCTGGATTCTCTTATTTCCCCTCATCTTTTATACACATTCATGGGTTTTCTCAGTGGACACTTTGGCAAAACAAAAACCAAAAAGACTTATTGAATGCTAAATTTATCCTCAGCCTCTAGTCGTTTTTGCAGTTTTAGTTTCTATCTACTTATCTGCATATGACTTCCTCCAGAGCAAGACATTGACGAATAGTTATCATTGCACCATAGGCCCCGCCCAGTCCCTTAACCTGTTAACTGTCACGGGCCCACCGGTGGGCCCACAGCCATTACATATTTAAAACGGTAATATTCTATACTAAACCTAAACTAATCTTGACAAACTATATATCATTTGAAAGCTTAGAATCTCTAGTTTTCATATTTGGTGACAGAATTTCAAAATAAATTACAGAGTAGCAGTAATTTATCAATTTGCAAAAAGCATATTTTCATTCTCATAAGGCATGTTCAGACCTTTATTTTGAAATAGCGATGAACATAAAAAATAATTAAAGATTGGTTGAAACATGTTTGTTTTCATGCCAAGAGTTCAAAAGATAACATTCATTAAATTTTTTGAGAAAAAAAGGTCTGAAAATGTTTTTAATAGTAAAAAAAAAACACATTTATGATTGTGGCGGCGATCTATAACCCACATACATGTTATTTTTATGTTTATTAGAGGCTGAATTCATATAAAATTCTGCCAAACTTCCCATACTACTTCTATATAGGATGTCTACTTCATAAATTGTATGAAAATTATGGAAATATATGGTTCAGATCACTCAAACCATATATGGAAATGGAGGCGCCTTTATATGGTCACCAATGGAGGTTGGTTGTCATCTAGTGAAAAAGTGTGGTACTGCGCCCAAACAAAATCTTACTGAAAGCTCATTTTTTGAGGTATCAACCTGAAATTTGGAACACAACTTGTTCAGGTTTTTGGCTTTGATTTCCTTGCAGTTTTAGAGTAAAACTTGTTTTGTAAAATATATATTTTATATAAAATATAAAATATAATATTTTTACATTTTACATTTTCATAAACATAAACTTCTATAACTTTTTTTCTGTTTCACTTACATAAGTTATTTCACATCTACAATAATCTGCCAAATTTCATCTTTAAAACAAGACCAGCCTTATGTCTATACTCCAAAGTATTCTTGAATTACAACCATTTAAGTTTGGACAGTGCATTTTCTTGTCTAAAACAAAAAGTGGGGGTGACAGTTAACAGGTTAAGGTGCTGTTCACATATCGGGCCCTATTTTAACGATCTAAACGCAAGTGTAAAGCGCACGGCGCAGGTGCACTCAGGGCGTGTCCAAATCCACTTTTGCTATTTTAACGACGGAAAAACGGTCCGTGCGCCGGGGCGCATTTTTGAAATGGGTTGTCCCTATAGCCCAGCCAACATAGCATGGTGGGGCCCAGATGGGTGTCACCTGGGCAGCCTAACTGGGGCCCAGACATTTTTGTCCACGGTTTCCATGGAGGCCCCACATGGGTTAGCCCAGATGAACTGAACACTGCTCAGTGTGCACACTACAGGCTGTTTAATGAAACACAGAAACATGCTGGAGTTAATGAGATAATTAGGTGATAATGAGCAGAATCACTGAAGGACAGAGAAACAACAAGAACTACAACTTCAGCCACAACCTTCGATGAAATCAACTGAAGATAAAAGACATTAAATCACTCAAGATCTGATTAAACATCTCCACAAACAGCATTACCAGCTTCAGTTATCACTAACCAGACTGACTTTATCTCTGTCACACGCTCTTATTGAGAATTACCAGAGGTTTAGATGTTGATGATTTGTTGAAAATACGTTTGGTTTGATGTCACCGTGATCGAGGTCAGCGCTTATTTTCATCAAACTTATTTTCAACAAATCATCACATCTAAACCTCTGGTAATTCTCAATAACAACTTTTGTAGATGTATGACAGAAATAAAGTCAGTCTGGTTAGTAATAAGTGAAGCTGGTAATGCTGTTTGTGGAGATGTTTAATCAGATCTTCAGAGATTTAATGTCTTTTATCTTCAGTTGATTTCATCGAAGGTTGTGGTTGAAGTAAGTCATAGTTGTTTCTCTGTCCTTCAGTGATTCTGCTCGTTATCACCTAATTATCTCATTAACTCCAGCATGTTTCTGTGTTTCATTTAACAGCCTGTAGTGTGCACACTGAGCAGTGTTCAGTTCATCTGGGCTAACCCATGTGGGGCCTCCATGGAAACCGTGGACAAAAATGTCTGGGCCCCAGTTAGGCTGCCCAGGTGACACCCATCTGGACCCCACCATGCTATGTTGGCTGGGAGAGGGTATGCATCGACGTCACTTTCCCGCCGAAAGCGCGCTCCCTCAGCTGGACTGAGTGGCAAAAGAACCAGCTGCGTAACTGGATTAATAGGAGAAACGGCGAAAACGCGAGTAAAACTAACGAATTACCCTAAAGGTTGGACTCGAAAGTGTTTCTTACAACTTGTCAAATAAACCTAATCCATTGATATTGACATGCAGCCAGGAGTCGTGTTTCCTGACATTTATATGTGCCTGATTTGACGCCGGGGAAATACATAAAGCAAATCTGGCTGTGAATATTTAACTACAATATCGGTAGGTTTAAATCTGCTTAATCACTTATATCAATGTTATATCGTCATATTGTCCAGCCCTAAAACATATATAGTTTTATAGTATAGTTTTTGACAGTGTTGTTTAATTAAAAACACCCAATTATGCATAATATAAGAAAGAAAATATTTAATTTATGAGTTGTCAACATAATATATAACAATACAATATATACGGTATGATTTTACCTCAAAATCCAACAATTTGACACAAAATGATAACTGCAAATCCATGTTTCTCTGCTGGAGTCCAGCTGTTTCTGTGAATTGCAGTGATCCATTTGCTTCTTTTTCTGTTGCTTTCTCTAGTTTTTAAATATATACCTCAGGGTTTGTGTCAAATCTATTTGTACAGTCAGCCGCAAAGCTCTTTCCCGTTTTGAATGTGTTTTGTGTGTTTTTCGCGACATTCACGCTGAAAACCAATGCTGCTGCTCAGTCTTTTGCCACTCAGCGTGCGTGACCGCAGTCCTAACGGTCGACGGTGACGTCACGTGCATACCCTCTATTCTCTTAATGAGTAATGGGCGTAACGTTCAATAAACCAATCAGAGTGTCATCTCCCATTCCCTTTAAGAGCGAGATGCGCTCGCGCCATGGCGGATTGCTATTTACATGGCGGAATTTGAACGCTTTTCAAGCGAAGAAACCGATCTGCTTGTGCGCGAAGTTAAACGTTGTTACATTTTTATATTTATGTAGCCTACACAATAATATTCTTTTACACTGTAATCCTTTTGTTTTTAATATTTGGCATGTTTGTGTGATGCGCATCCCTGTGTGTAATAAGCAAAGTCAACGCAAACTGTGGACGCGCCCAGAGGTGCAATTTCTACCAACGCGCTCTAACAAAAAAATATTGCGCCATTGACTTTAGACTTTAAACCAGGTTTGAGTTGGTCCATGGCGCAGTCTATTTTCAGCTCCTTAAAATAGCAATGCGCCTGAACACACCTCTTTTTTAGACCAGCACGCCCATGGGCGCACTAACTGGCGCAAATGCATTTACTAATTTAAGGACGTGGCGCTGAACGGGAAAACGCGAACGGCGCCGGACGCAAACTAGCAAACACACTTGCGCTACGCCTTGCGTCGCATTGCGCCGGGTGTATTATAGGGCCCATCATGTCTTTTGCGCACTTAAGTTCTTTATTTCAAATGTAGGTGCATGTTTTCCAGGTGCAGCAAGATGAAAAATTCTTAACTTATCAGAATGCTGCAAACGCAGCGCAGGTCATGTGACAAGAACCAACCAAACATCTTCCTCCTTTCCGTAACAAAACATTGAAAGCTCAGCCAAGAAGGACGATCATCTGATCATAGCTGTACAGGGCAGGTTTTTATTTCTCGTCTCAATAAATATATCTAGTAGTAGAGCTAATGCATTGCAAGGGCTAGAAATCCATTTGAAATCCAGTGGAATTCATGGTTGCATAAAAGAAATGTACAGCGTTTTCTTTGCCCAAGAAACACTATGTCTATAAAGACTAATGTATTATGTATTTGAGGAGCGGAGAAGAGTCTTCATCTGATATTTCCCGTCTAGTTGTAGCCAATATGCTATGCTATACAGGATGTACGTTAAACATAGCCTTTATTAAATGATCAAATTTAACATAGCACAATTCGATTTGCTCTGGAACAAGTAATAGATTAATAATACCAAAGATTGCCCATTTTATGTACCCAAAATGAATTATATCTCATGTTTAACCACTATAAGACATGGCGGCAAATCCCCAAAGCACTGGCCGAGATGAAGCTGTTCTCAGCGGGTACTCGAGCACTGAACGGGCACTGACGGTCTGGAGCTTGCATCTCCAAAAACATCTAAACATATTGGAAAATAGGTGCTATGGTTAAATATGAGGCACATATTTCAGGTCTAAACAACATTCTCACCTAGAAACTCTTAACACTACAGATTGTGGCACAACAAGTGTAGTATTGGTAAAAAATATGGTGGATTTACTCGGCTGCCATGACAGTCACAAGTGGAGTGATACAAATGGTGAAAGGTATAAGTGTTGTTATCAATTAAATATTGCATGGCTATTAGCCAGTTAGATTCAAGAACCAGAAAGAACTGTTGTATAAATATATATTTTAATTTTTATATATATATATATATATATATATATATATATATATATATATATATATATATTTGGTGCACAAAGTTTTGTTATATATTAAATTTATACAACAGTTTATACAATAATACATATATATATATATATATATATATATATATATATATATATATATATATATATATATATATATATATATATATATATATATATATATATAAAAATAGTTTTGGTGCACAAAACTTTATTAACATTATAAGGGAACCTCAAGGAACATTATCATTGTCATGTCCCTTTTGAATTTGTCCATTTAAAGAGGGATTTTTTTTTCATTTTATGTTTGAATTATTGAATTGTTAACTTTAATTTATTTATGTGTCACTCCTAGTCCTCCATACTTTACAACCAAATTGATTATTTTGAATGCTAACTAGAGAATCTAAACCTCTATTGAGTTTCATTCAGGCCCATTTTTCTTCCTGAAATCGAGTGTTTTCCTCTTGCTCCACTGGTGAGGTTCTGCTTTGCTGTATCAGTGAACGGTGATCTGTTTTCATTTGTCAGCTCTCTCTCACGGATGGTGGCACATGACAAAGTAGCCTGACACGCTTGACGCCTGATTGATATTTCCATCTCCAGCACTGATGTTTTAGCAGGTGAATATGAGATGGGAAATGGTACAAAGTGCCCTGATACTGCTGTCTCAAAGTTTCTTACGCCATCTGATTTACATGAATGTGGTGGAGAGCTGTGAGCAGTCCGAGTCTAAAATAAATAAAGTTCCCTTAAGTTATTTTAAGCTCAAAGACTCTTAAAGTAACTCTGGCATCATTTACTCACCCTCATGTTGTTCCAAACTCGTATGACTAAAACGTGTTTTGCAGAAACTTCACACAACTCTTCACCAGTCATTTGTGCAATTGGACTTTTGTCTCAAAATGATATAGTTACTGAGATACAGACATTGTCAAGTCAAATTTATTTATATAGCACTTTTACAATTGGTAATTGTTTCAAAGCAGCTTTACATATTAGAAGCACAGAAAAAAGGGAAGTGGTTAAAAATAAGCTGTACAAACAAGCGTGGTAATATGTAACATATACAAGATGGTGCTACATTAAGCCAATGTCGGCTGACTCCCAGGGGTGGAAAAAACCCCCTAGGAGAAAAACCCAGCGTGCTTGCACTGGGAAAAAAGTCCTAGGAGGGAAAAAAACCCTTGGAAGATATATATAATATATGTAAATGGATATGGAGATCAAAATCTAAATTATACATTTTATTATAGAGATTAAAAATTGATTATATATAAATATATGTAAGCGGATACGGGGATTAAAAATCAGAATTATAGATGCAGCCAGAACTGGATCTGTAGGCCCATTGTCTCCTGGGCTACATTGTAGGCAGGTCCAGACACAGGTTCTCCATCTGATCTGGATACGGCCTGGATCCAGCACCCGGCAAACCTCAGGATAAGCAGAGAGACAGATATTAGCGTAGATGCCATTCTTATTCAGATGTACAGGTATATCTAGTGTTATAGGAAATGTTCTCAGTTCCGGCCGACCTAATTATTGCAGCGTAACAATCCTTTAACGGATTTGAAAAATGTTAATGTATTGATAATGTGTTATGTGTATGCAAGAGCAAAGAGATGTGTTTTTAGTCTAGATTTAAACTGACAGAGTGTGTCTGCTTCCCGAACAATGCTAGGAAGATTGTTCCAGAGTTTAGGTGCTAAATAGGAAAAGGATCTGCCGCCTTCAGTTGATTTTGATATTCTGGGTATTATCAACTGGCCTGAATTCTGAGATCGCAATAGACGTGAAGGACTATAATGCATTAAGAGCTCACTTAGGTACTGGGGAGCTAAACCATTTAGAGCTTTATAAGTAAGTAGCAAGATTTTAAAATCTATACGATGTTTAATAGGGAGCCAATGTAATGTTGACAGAACTGGGCTAATATGGTCATACTTTCTGGTTCTAGTAAGAACTCTAGCTGCCGCATTTTGGACCAACTGTAGTCTGTTTAAAAGCCGAGCAGAACAACCACCCAGTAGAGCGTTACAATAATCTAGTCTTGAGGTCATGAATGCATGAACCAACTGTTCCGCATTTGTCATTGAGAGCATATGTCGTAATTTAGATATATTTTTTAGATGGAAGAATGTGGTTTTACAGATACTAGAAATACATTTGACTTTCAAATGAAAGATTGGTATCAAAGAGCACACCCAGGTTCCTAACTGAGGACGAAGGTTTAATGGAGCACCCGTCAAGTGTTAGAGAGTATTCAAGGTTTTTTCGTGAGGAAGTTTTTGGTCCAAAGATTAGGATATCAGTTTTTTCTGAATTTAATAATAAGAAATTTCTTGTCATCCAGTTTTTAATGTCAGCTATGCATTCTGTTAGTTTTGTGAATTTGTAGGTTTCGTCAGGGCGCGAGGAAATATAGAGCTGAGTATCGTCAGCGTAGCAGTGAAAACTAACACCATGCTTCCTAATTATCTGTCCTAAGGGTAGCATGTACAGAGTGAAAAGCAACGGTCCTAGTACTGAGCCTTGTGGTACTCCATATTGAACCTGTGATCGATACGACATCTCTTCATTTACTACTACAGACTGATAACGGTCAGATAAGTACGATTTGAACCATGCCAAAGCAGTTCCACTAATGCCAATATAGTTTTCAAGTCTTTTTAAAAGAATGTTGTGATCGATAGTGTCAAAAGCAGCACTGAGATCTAATAACACTAATAGAGAAATACAGCCACGATCGGATGATAGGAGTAGATCGTTTGTAACTCTAACGAGAGCAGTCTCAGTACTATGGTATGGTCTAAATCCTGACTGGAAATCCTCACAGATTCCATTTCTTTCTAAAAAGGAGCACAGTTGTGTTGAAACTGCCTTTTTTAGTATCTTTGACAGAAAAGGTAGATTCGAGATTGGCCTGTAATTTACTAAATCTCTCGGATCTAGTTGAGGTTTTTTAATAAGAGGTTTAATAATAGCCTGCTTAAAGGTTTTTGGCACGTATCCTAGTGTTAACGATGAATTAATTATATCAAGAAGTGGACCTACGACCTCTGGAAGCATTTCTTTCAGTAGTTTAGTCGGAATTGGGTCTAACATACATGTCGTTGATTTTGATGATTTGATAAGTTTAGATAATTCTTCCTCTCCTATAGCGGCGAATGATTCTAGTTTTACCTCAGGGACACTACAGTGCACTGTCTGAAGCGAAACTGTAGACGGTTGCATGTTTTTAATTTTCTCTCTAATATTATCAATCTTGCAAGTAAAGAAGTTCATAAAGTCATTACTGCTGTGCTCTATGGAAACGTCAGCAGTTGAATCTCTGTTTCTAGTTAATTTAGCCACTGTGTCAAATAAATACCTAGGATTATGTTTGTTTTCTATTAAGAGATTTGAAAAATAAGTAGATCTAGCATTTCTTATAGCCGTTCTGTACTCAATCATTTTTTCTTTCCACGAAAGGCGAAAAACTTCTAGTTTTGTTTTCTTCCAACTATGTTCAGCTTTTCTCACAGCTCGTTTTAGAGCCCGAGTGTGCTCGTCATACCACGGCGTTGGATTAGTTTCCTTAATCTTCTTTAGACGTTGTAATTGTAATGTCATGTCCAATGCAATTGCTTAACATCTCAAATATATGAAGGTTGTTGATTTGCTATGTAGGGAATAAACAAAGTTGTGTGGCTGAGTCCGAGAGTTTTAACCAGAGAAATCAAATGACTGTAACATCAATCCAAAACAACAGTAAGGAAGTGACCACTGACAAAGGTCAGGCTGTTTTTGGTGCTCCTATAAACAAGAATGTTAAAGCACTCCAGACAAATAGAGTTCAATTGAGGAGATTCATGTAAAATGGGAAGTGACAGCCTTTTCTAAAGCGATCCAGCCAAATGGAGATATATGAGGTAATTTTATAACCGTGGATTGCTGTTGTTGAACAGTGTTATGAATGTTCTTCTATAGTACATGAACAATAGTGAACATAATACAGTGATGTGGTTTATTATACAGGTGAAATGTTACACACTGGCTTCAGGCAAAGAATACTCGCCTGAATGTCACGAAATCATGTTCAGGTCAGGGTAAATGTGCTTTATTGTCATGGAAATTATGTCACAATGCAAAACATCATGTGTACAATGGCCATGCAAATAGGCGTTCTTGTGATTTTGCAGTGATATATCACTGGGACCAGTTTTGTGAGATTCACCCACTTACAAAGTACTTTTAAGTTTCTGTTATCATTTAAATGCACATTAATTTTCCTGCCAAAGCCTGGATATAATGCCACATAGACCAGTTTGTCCCATATGTCAGTTTGTACTGCGTTCAGCATTGACTATAGGGCTGCTAAATCTAGACGTTGCATAAATCCTGTCTTAAGGGTAAAAACTTCTGTTTCTCTGACCTGCAGGGTTAGATGGGAAAAAAAGCAGCCGTTTTCCTTTTGCCCTTTTGTGTTCCTGACTGGATCTCTCAAAGCTAATTGTTTAACATACTATATTCCATTTCAAAAGCTGCACTTTAGAATTGCATGTTTTGACATCCAAGTATTTAGATGTTTTGACTTTTTCCAGGGTTAAAGGGGAACCTACATTTGTGTGTTCACTTGTGAGAGAGCCTGAATATATGCACCCTAGACACATTTGGCCTGGAGGGAAAGAAAACAACCTCTCTGTACATGTGTGTTGAGCTTGAATATGTGCAAATCTGTGTATTACACTTTGCTATGCTATAGACTACTTCAAATAATTAAACCTGCAATGTAATAAATGTTAAAGGGGACCTATTATGCCCCTTTTTACAAGATGTAATATAAGTTTCTGGTGTCTCCAAAACGTGAAGTTTCAGCTCAAAATCCCCCACAGATCATTTATTATAGCTTGTCAAATTTGCCCCTATTTGGGTGTGAGCAAAAACACTCAGTTTTTGTGTGTGTCCCTTTAAATGCAAATGAGCTGCTGCTCCCGCCCCCTTTCCAGAAGAGGGCGGAGCTTTAACAGCTCAACAACAACAAAGCTGGAGAATCTCACGCAGCCAAATTGACGAAAGTGTTCAGCCTTACATTGTTCAAACCGGACTCGACACTGATGGAGAGACTCAGGAAGAAGTTACAACTTTTAGAATGAAACTGGACGTTTCTGAATGGTTAGTGGATAAATTGATGTAGTTGCTGTGGAGTTGATTCAACTCATCCACTAGCATGTGCCGTCATGTTCATCTTTTGTGCAAAACCCGTATGGACGCCCACTATACATAGCGTACCTGTTTTCTTGCCAAAACAAAGTTACTGGGTTGTCCTTTTTCACATTTTCTGGGTTGGTAGATGCACCGGGGACCTGATTATAGCACTTAAACACGGAAAAACTTTCATGATATATCGCCTTTAAATACATTGCCAACAGCTATCACACAAAAAGTACATCTGAAATGATATATGACATAACATTTGAGTATTATAGGAATATATCTATATATATATAAACTGTTAACAATGATTTTTTTTTTGGTTCAATGGTTTTATTCTAGGCTTAATTGTGTTTTTGGGACGCAGTTTGACATGTCTTAATGCTTAGTTTTTTGAAAACGCTGTATTTTTCATATATTTTAGCTTTATTCTACACCTCTGTTTCCACTGTCAAATGAACGGCTCGTTTGACTTCCTGCTTTTATGAAGCCACTCCCTCCGAAATACGCAGTGTGCTCAGATTGGTTAGCGGGCCCCGTGTAATCCAGAGCCATCGTGATTCGCTGAAGCGTCCGGAAATGCCACGCCCCTTACCATTTGTTACTGGTTACGTGCGCTTCGGTTATATTGTACGCTCAATTTGATTATATTGAGCCCGAATCAGACCCAGATGAACAGCAATCGCGGCTTTTAAAGGACGCTTAAGAAAGGTATTTCATTTAGTATTTGTGTCAAAGTGTTTAGATATGCTGTCCTTGCTGTTTGTTAGCTTTCAATATACAGTTTTATCCTGATTAAAGCTTTACTGTAGCCGAATACATGACTGAGTAGTCGCATTTTCGTAAAGGTAGCGTTTAATTTACGGCATGAACAACTGTTTGTCTATGAACAGAGAAGTTTGTTGGTGTTTGTTGGAGAAGTATGCACTATAATACAGCTAACTGGCTAGCGAGGCAAAAACGAGTTGCTCTTTGTATGTGTCCTTGATGCATCCAAAAAATAGCAACAGAACTATACGTTTAAAAGACATGTAGGGCTGTCAAACGATTAATCGCGATTAATCGCATACAAAATAAAAGTTTGAGTGTGTAATTATTATGTATAAATACAAACAAATTAATGTATATAGTTAAGAGAAATATCTTATTTATGAACAAAATATTTTTATTTATATATAATATAAATTATATAAAAATATAAATAAATACATATACTTGTAAATATTTCTCATATATATACATGAATGTGTTTGTATTTATATATACATAATAATTACACACAGTACTCACACATATATTAGGCAAACTCAAACTTTTATTTTGTAAGCGATTAATCACGATTAATCATTTGACAGCCCTACAATAAAACGTACTTACAGTTTGAAGCCAATAAACAGCAGCTTCTGCTTTTAAAGTGGGAACTGCTCCATCTCGCGTCCGGTGCACAGAACTCTTCCGCTTCCACATGCTGCGTGACATGGCCTCGCCCACTTTGTTGCGTGTTCCCGGGGGCGTGTTTTGCAGGGTTTATGATGTCACCAACCCGGGAAGAAGCTCGTTGTAGTCCAAACCGGTCGTTTTTGTAGGCAATAAACTGCCATAACTTTAAAAGACAA
This sequence comes from Ancherythroculter nigrocauda, assembly GCA_036281575.1. Classification (NCBI taxonomy): domain Eukaryota; kingdom Metazoa; phylum Chordata; class Actinopteri; order Cypriniformes; family Xenocyprididae; genus Ancherythroculter; species Ancherythroculter nigrocauda. Next base: position 2,712,165 of record VTFQ01000016.1, on the reverse strand, counting down.
TATCTCCATTTGCATTAAACGTTCAGCGCTGTAACTTTGCAGATACTGTTTATGCTCAAGCAGCAACATTACACACTAACTAAAGTTAAAAAAGTGAAATCGCATTGAACCACCCCTTTAATAAAACAAAGATATGGAAGCTTGTTTCTGCCACGGAATAAAAAAAAAAATAGAAAATGCGACTTTTATCTAATATTAATTCTGACATTTCTCTTGCAATTGCAAGGAAAAAAAGAATTGCTTGATGAAAAAGTCGAAATGACCTTTTTTAATATTTTTTTTGTATTCAGTGGCAGAAACAAGCTTCCATACAAAGATTATTGCAATACGTTTTTCAAGAAAATCCTATCTGTCTTTCAACTTCAAAATTTCACATTTAATTCAATGCATTACTTGCTGTTTCTTTGTAATTATTTGTGAAATTTACTAGCGATTTCTAAGTGAAGATTTCAAAGTAAATCCTGTAAAGATGATATTTTTTAGCAGTTTTTTTCTAAGTGAAGATTTCAAAGTAAATCCTGTAAAGATGATATTTTTTAGCAGTTTTTATCAGCATTAATCTTCAACAGATATATGTGCAATAAATACAAGGACACTCTATTTATAGACTGAGACTGATGGTGACCAAGCTCTCTGTACTCCTGTGAAGAACAAATGCAGGAGTTTTATTCATCTGTCTGAAAGTTATACTCTGAATCTTTCCTCCCACTACAAAGGCGTTGAGCTCAAAGGCAGAGACTCTCATTAGAGTGGGCGGATGAAGATCCTGGCAGCCTTTGTTATATTGAGAAACCGCTAGAACAGAGTCTGTGAAGTCTGTAACCGGAGGGACTGTCGGTCAGTTTAGATTGTGAGATGGGAAGAATCCCAGGTCGTTGTGATTGATTTACACTACAAAGCAAAGATGAAGTGTAATGTGTGACTCTGGAGGATAGACCACCTAAACGCCATGAGATTGACAACGCATGAACCCATCTCATGTATCTGACCATGCGCATCGATACATTTAATTTCCTGATATACTAGAAAGTGTTTGTGACAAGTGGGTGTTTCAGGTCTGGTCAAATAATTAAAGATGAGTTTAATGTTCAGACTGTGCTTGGGAATTTGTTCAGCTTTACAGAGAGTTATACTGTTATGTCTATAATGCTTTAGTGCTTTAACATAGAGCAAGTTTTAGTGCTGTGCGATATAACAATATATAACACTGATATATGTGCTAGGCAACACTATAAATACAATATAGCTAGATCTAAAGCTGGAGGATCACTTTTATCAATGCAGAATCTTAGCGTTCAAGGCATATAAGAGATTCAAATATTGGTCGTTTTGTTCTATTAAAGGCACCATATGTAAATTTTCACCACTAGAGGTCACTTATTCAAAACAAAGGTGTAGCTTGATGACGCCTTGATGTCTTCACATCTACAGCCGGTGGAAAAGAATCGGGATGGGACTCTGGCACAAATCATATTTATGGATAAGAATTGCATGTTGCAGGACCGAGTGCGCATATACCATCATTATGCCAGGCTAACACACAGTGTAACATAAAATTACCTCAGGGATCCCGCGCTAGCTTCGACCACATGGTCTTGCTTCCTTTGAAGTTGCAGTGAAAAACACTAGGCGTTGTTTTTTTATTCCACTATTTTGACTTTGTCAGCTAAATTCACTTTTACATTAGATCGATTACACTAGCTATTCACTCGAAACATAGCATGCTGAGGACATCTGCTGGTTAAAGATGTGTAAATGCAACAAGAACAGCAAAAACATGTTGTACGACTTTGAAACTGCAGCACATGAGCTTAAAAATAAACAGAGCGTTATCGTTCATTGGTGTGGACGTTAATATAGTTATTGTTATAGTAAGCGTTCTTGGTGTGAATGGGCGATGGATAGACGAGCTCAAAGCTATGGACTGGAAACTACAAAACTTGCTTTCCATAAGTTGCAGAACTTATTGAACTGTTGCTGGTGTTTAATACAAACCCGAATCCAAAAAAGTTGTGACACTGTACAAATTGTGAATAAAAAAGGAATGCAATAATTTACAAATCTCATAAACTTATATTTTATTCACAATAGAATATAGATAACATATCAAATGTTGAAAGTGAGACATTTTGAAATGTCATGCCAAATATTGGCTCATTTTGGATTTCATGAGAGCTACACATTCCAAAAAAGTTGGGACAGGTAGCAATAAGAGGCCGGAAAAGTTAAATGTACATATAAGGAACAGCTGGAGGACCAATTTGCAACTTATTAGGTCAATTGGCAACATGATTGGGTATAAACAGAGCCTCTCAGAGTGGCAGTGTCTCTCAGAAGTCAAGATGGGCAGAGGATCACCAATTCCCCCAATGCTGCGGCGAAAAATAGTGGAGCAATATCAGAAAGGAGTTTCTCAGAGAAAAATTGCAAAGAGTTTGAAGTTATCATCATCTACAGTGCATAATATCATCCAAAGATTCAGAGAATCTGGAACAATCTCTGTGCGTAAGGGTCAAGGCCGGAAAACCATACTGGATGCCCGTGATCTTCGGGCCCTTAGACGGCACTGCATCACATACAGGAATGCTACTGTAATGGAAATCACAACATGGGCTCAGGAATACTTCCAGAAAACATTGTCGGTGAACACAATCCACCGTGCCATTCGCCGTTGCCGACTAAAACTCTATAGGTCAAAAAAGAAGCCATATCTAAACATGATCCAGAAGCACAGGCGTTTTCTCTGGGCCAAGGCTCATTTAAAATGGACTGTGGAAAAGTGGAAAACTGTTCTGTGGTCAGACGAATCAAAATTTGAAGTTCTTTTTGGAAAACTGGGATGCCATGTCATCCGGACTAAAGAGGACAAGGACAACCCAAGTTGTTATCAGCGCTCAGTTCAGAAGCCTGCATCTCTGATGGTATGGGGTTGCATGAGTGCGTGTGGCATGGGCAGCTTACACATCTGGAAAGGCACCATCAATGCTGAAAGGTATATCCAAGTTCTAGAACAACATATGCTCCCATCCAGACATCGTCTCTTTCAGGGAAGACCTTGCATTTTCCAACATGACAATGCCAGACCACATACTGCATCAATTACAACATCATGGCTGCGTAGAAGAAGGATCCGGGTACTGAAATGGCCAGCCTGCAGTCCAGATCTTTCACCCATAGAAAACATTTGGCGCATCATAAAGAGGAAGATGCGACAAAGAAGACCTAAGACAGTTGAGCAACTAGAAGCCTGTATTAGACAAGAATGGGACAACATTCCTATTCCTAAACTTGAGCAACTTGTCTCCTCAGTCCCCAGACATTTGCAGACTGTTATAAAAAGAAGAGGGGATGACACACAGTGGTAAACATGGCCTTGTCCCAACTTTTTTGAGATGTGTTGATGCCATGAAATTTAAAATCAACTTATTTTTCCCTTAAAATGATACATTTTCTCAGTTTAAACATTTTATATGTCATCTATGTTGTATTCTGAATAAAATATTGAAATTTGAAACTTCCACATCATTGCATACCATCGTTTTTATTCACAATTTGTACAGTGTCCCAACTTTTTTGGAATCGGGTTTGTAGGATAAGATATATGCTTGTACAGAAACTAAGTGTGTATAGTGTGCTGAGGTGTTCCTCCATATGGCACAGACTCCTGTCACTGTGATTGATTTGGTAAATCCCGCTGGCTAGTGTCCGTGGCACATGAAAGGGCTTTCAGATGTTGAAGAGACCCAGAATTCCCTCTGTGGTTCCTCAAACACTGGCCTTCTGTGCTTCTCATCTCCCAATCTTCGTCGCTTTTAAAATGGACAGGCATAGTAGTCGTTCTATTTCTCCAGGTATGATTAACTCTATAAATAGAATTATCTTGCTCTGTTCTGAACAAAATCACATCACATTATTTTAAGACTCTAACTGGATGTGAATAAAACCTCTAAAAGCAGAAAACTGGAAACCAGGCTTTCATTCTTCTGAAAGGTATTAACATACAGGGAAGGACTACTTATTAAATTATTCAATTTTCAAAAGGTCTGTCTTGAAGTAGAAAAGGTGCAATGTATAATTTACCTCATCATATTCTCATTAGAAGATGCTTTTAATGTCTTTGAGAGTCTTCTTGGTCTGGTCTTGGATTTTTCAATATGATCTTCTTATGAATTATATGATTGTTCATGTGCTCATTCGATCTAGTCAGATCTTCAGTTCTTCAGAGAATATTAAAGCATCTCTCTCTGAAAAATAGGACCTTGTGTCACATTTTAAAGTTTGTCTCATGTTTACTTTTGACTCCAGAATGCTTATTCTGGACAAGAATCACCAGTAAAATGTCTTTGCATGTGGTTCAGGGTTCAAATATATATAAATAACTGTTTAAATGGTTGTACAGTAAACGCATAAATTATAAGTTTGCAGCTTCATTTGGCCCTGCTAGTGGTGCAGAACTTGCATTGTTTTACCTTATTTCAAGTCAACATGAAATAATAAGCAATTATAGCAATAACAGATGGTGCTCCACTTTCACGGTCACCTCTTGCCAGCGTCTTATCGGTATGGCCGTGTGCCTCTGGCTGCACTAAAACACGATTGTCGTGAAATAGCTGGAGGGGAAAGAGAGAGAGAGAAATAGAGGGATAATGAGAAGAATCTCAAAGGAATCAGACATAAGAGCTCATCTCCAGTGTCCTCTGGTTCCTCTTCAGGCACACTAGAGAAAGATAGAAGAATTTGTGTTCAGCATCATTCGTCCTGAATCCATTAAGGAACCAATAAAAAAAGCTAATCAGTGTTTTCTGAGATCTGAGCTAAAATATACTCATAGGCTGTGTCCGAAATCACCCCATACCTTTAATAGGGCACTATTTCACTCATTCAATCCCACAATGCACCGCAATAATGAGTGTACTCATAATGCACTCATAATGAATTCTCGCTTTTGACCATTTTCCAAACCGTTGGTCCAATGTGGCTACAGCGTAATATCATACAGGTATTAATTGGTTATTAAATTGTTTAATTAAGGTTTATACATAGTTTCCATGACAGAGTTCAAGATAAATGCAAAATTTATTCACTCGTTTTCATTCACTCCCTCAAGTGAACTATATTAGTGGAGTAATGTAGGGAAGAGTGAATGAGGGTATAGTGGGTGATTTCACACACAGCCAGAGTATCACTGTTTAATTTAAATATTCATTAGTTTGTATTTTTCAGTTCAGAATTAGATGGCCTACTTAAATGATTATTTGTGGCTATGACTTTTGCTCAGGCGTTATCATATACATTTTCTGAAAACTGTATAGCACAAACTCAGACTGAACATTCACATTTACCTTTGCTTGGTGACATTTCATGAGCGAAATCCATTAAAAGCCCTGTTCATGCGATCGGGAGATGCAGGTGAGAGTGAAAAAGTTCCCCATGCAGATTTCACTCATTTTCAAGTTGGTCATGTGAATTCGTCGCAAATGCGCGATTCCTATTGAAATGACTAGGTAGGCCTGAATGTGACCACACATTAAGAATATTACATATTAAATGTTAGCAAATATTTGAGCAACTGTGTTCATCTTTGAAAGCGTCATCACGGCACCTGTTAGTGGGTGGATATATTAGGCAGCAAGTGAACATTTTGTCCTCAAAGTTGATGTTAGAAGCAGGAAAAATGGGCAAGCGTAATGATTTGAGCAAGTTTGACAAGGGCAAAATTGTGATGGCTAGACGACTGGGTCAGAGCATCTCCAAAACTGCAGCTCTTGTGGGGTGTTCCCGGTCTGCAGTGGTCAGTATCTATCAAAAGTGAACCGGTGACAGGGTCATGGGCGGCCGAGGCTCATTGATGCACGTGGGGAGCGATGTGTGGTCCGATCCAACAGACGAGCTCCTGTAGCTCAAATTGCTCAAGAAGTTAATGCTGGTTCTGATAGAAAGGTGTCAGAATACACAGTGCATCAGTTTGTTGCGTATGGAGCTGCATAGCTGCAGACCAGTCAGGGTGCCCATGCTGACCCCTGTCCACCGCTGAAAGAGCCAACAGTGACACGTGAGCATCAGAACTGGACCACGGAGCAATGGAAGAAGTGGATGGCCGGGTGCATGTGCATCGCTTACCTGGGGAACACATGGTACCAGGATGCACTATGGGAAGAAGGCAAGCCGGCGGAGGCAGTGTGATGCTTTGGGCAATGCTCTGCTGGGAAACCTTGGGTCCTGCCATCCATGTGGATGTTACTTTGACACGTACCACCTACCGAAGCATTGTTGCAGACCATGTACAGCCTTTCATGGAAACGGTATTCCCTGGTGGCTGTGGCTCTTTCAGCAGGATAATGCTCCTGACACAAAGCAAAAATGGTTCAGGAATGGTTTGAGGAGCACAACAGTGAGTTTGAGGTGTTGACTTGGCCTCCAAATTCCCCAGATCTCAATCCAATCGAGCATCTGTGGGATGTGCTGAACAAACAAGTCCGATCCATGGAGGCTCCACCTCACAACTTACAGGACTTAAAGGATCTGCTGCTAACATCTTGGTGCAGATACCACAGCACACCTTCAGGGGTCTAGAGGAGTCCATGCCTCGACGGGTCAGGGCTGTTTTGGCAGCAACACAATATTAGGAAGGTGGTCATAATGTTATGCCTGATCAGTTTGTTTACTGTATAGTATTTAAATGGTAGGCATTTATTAATCAGTATTTTGGTTTAGTTTTGATCTAAGCAATTTAGTCATCTTTATTGTTTTTGCAGTGTTTGGAAAAATGCGCACTGGAGAATCATGCACATTGAGGCCAGGAGCAGTGTTCAGTGTTTCAGTGTTTACGCTAAAGTTTGTATCACCTCTCATGTACCTCAGATGACGTGAGAGTGTTGAATCTCGACATGGGAGCGACTCTGGCAGGAATCCACTGAACTCTGGGCAAGACGGAGGGCGGGAGGCGCAGCCGTCCCACTGAGCTCAAAATGGTCCCAGATGGGCTTTGACAGGTTTGACGGGTGGCCGCAAATCTCTGGTGTCAGTGTTTCCAGGGGGAGGATTATTTTTGGGGTTCTGGTGAGACTGTCCTCGGGCATCATTTTGCACATTTGTGGCAACAAAAATAAACGGCAGCTAATTGGACTCTATCAGCGCCACACAAAGCCCAGAGTACAACAGCACAGGCAACACACCCAACAGCTTCATGCTTATCTTTTGAGCTCAAGGGTTTATCAATAATTATTCATCAGCTGAAACATTCAAGCATGAACTGAAAAAAAGCATGTTGGATGATTGACAAGCACGGTATTTTCTGAAAACTGTGTAGAGATGTTGATTCAATTACAATTAGGTCTTTAGTTCATAAAACATGCTAGTCTCAGGTCACATTTCACTGGACAGTGTCAAAAACGACTTGCCTGCTGCCGTTTTAAAGAGATATACAAATCCTCGACAGATTCTGGCGACACTTTGACCCCCACAATTTATGAGCTGCTCCGTTGATAAACGATGTCACAGCATGACCAGGAGAAATAAAATCTTGCAACGCTCCAAAGGCCAACAGCAATCAATACACAAATCCTCATGTCCGAGTATTTACAGGCAGCGACCACAGAGGTCATACCCAATAGAGCAACATGTCATAATTTCTGCGCTGTTTGAGAAGATTGGATTTTTCCTATTTAAGATGGAGACCGCGGTGTCAATCACATTATGAGAGGTCAATGTGTAAATCAAGGTTGCATTAGTTGCTCGGTGAGCGTGAAATACATTTCATTTGGGTGCGTGTCTTCAGGTGGGGGTTGATGGTCACTTGAGATCATTTTCTAATGTTTGAATATGTATGAGTTGTTGATATTCTTGGAGTTAAAAGAGATAGTGGGATAGAAAAATCAATTAATTTAATAAAAAATGAAATAAATGTTTGACCTCTGGACAGTCGACATCCATCTCTTGTTCTGCCTGAGCACAGTTTAAATGCACTGCAGAAAATGATGTTCTTCCTCAGGATTTTTGTCTTGTTTTCCAGTACAAATATCTAAACATTCTTAAATCAAGATACATTTATTTGATAAGAAAAATCGGTAACACTTTCTATGAAGACCATGCTTTTTCAATGTGCATGCTCATAATCCATTATACACTGATTGATAAATGATCATAGACATATAAATGATCCAGAGACATTTGTTTGCTGTATCAATTAGTTATTATGTCTTTAATGGCTAATGTTTGCATTAGAGGTCATGAATTTTAATTTTGATATGTTAAAATCTATATCTCCTCAGCCATATGCATGGTATTGCTTATAGCAGTTTGGAATTATACTTTAAAAATATTGTTGCAGTGTTTTGCTAGTAACATTAAAAGGATTAAAAAAAATTCCAATTGTTTGTAAAAAATGATTTTTTTCTTTCTTTTATTATTATTATTATTACAGGAATTTTTGTTCGTTAGTTACATTTACAAGTAAGCAACTTAAAATGTATAATGAGCACATATTCGTGATTTCTTAACATTTGATTTAGAAAAATTGCATCCTGTGTTTTCACATTACTTAAAGCCATCAATGATGCATTTATAAAGATTAGCAACTGTATTATTACTCACAATAAGCATTTATAAGAAAACAACACGGCTATTAACAATATATTCACTAATATGACAGAAATACATCTGAATAAAAAGTCATTGTAACTATAATATGATAACATTATAGCTATGCAGGTTGTAGCTTTATAAATACATTCATGGAACCATACGACTGACTAATTAGTACTTATAAATCAGCGTATAATGGATTATGATCATGTGCATTGAAATGGAAAATGCATGACTTATAAGGAATTATAAAAAAATAATAAAAATGTAACTATAACTGTTCTTATAATGCGGTAAAGGTCTTAATGAGTCTTTATAAATATGTTTAAAAATAGCAATACTTGCTTATAAATAAGTATAAATGGAGCTATAATTCATTATAAGCATGGTCTTCATAGAAAGTGTTACCGAAAAATTAATTAAGATATAAAGTGACTTTATGCTTAAAAATGCATGAAAAATGCATCTGCTAATGGGTTAAAAAATAGGAAAAGGAAAAAACTTAACTTATAAAACACTTCTGTATATTTGGTTTACTACACTTACAAAGTGTTTGTGCTAATTAGTGAATTTATATTAAGTCTACTTAAGTACCACAGTTGGGAAAATGTACTTATAACTAGTACATTAGTAAAAGATTTTTTAATAAAATCCATTTACTTTAATCTTTAGATTCCTATATAAAAGTCTACTAACTCCATCAGGTGACAGAATCGAGATAAAAACTTTGGGAGAAACCAAGCTCAGTTGCTCAGTTCTCCGCTCTGGCCAATGAACAAACACTGTGATTAGGATTCAGAATTCAAGATTCAGATCAGGATCGGTAGCATTCAAATATTCATCCAGTTCCTTTTGCTTGAAGATCGGATTGACAGTGGTTGCTAAATAAATTAGCGTAATGTCTGTTGATATTTTTGGTTCTGATGTTTTTGTGCCACACATTTACCCTGATAGGATGGGTTCAAGTGTTGCTGTTTTAAACTCCAGGCCTGAAGAGGTCGCTCTGACACCACTGCTAAACTGGTGCTCCAGCCTCGGAAAGAGGAATTTCATTTTGGATTAGGATTATGAATGTAGAATAGTGAAATTTACCATTACTCTGTGATAACAGTTCCAACTAGTAGTAGTCATGACCTCATCTCTTTCCATGTGAGTTGCATCATATTCTTATTTTGAAGTTTAATCCAATTTTGAGTTTTAAAAACAAAAAATGCTCATTGTAGTTAATGCAGTAACTATTACCTAACTTAGGCCTATTACCATAATGTTTTTTTTTTTATATTCAAAGATGACCCAAATGTCATGGAACAAACAAAACAAGCCCTGAAAATTGATAAAAGAACACATGTTATACAGACACTCGATGTTTAATCTTAAATTGCATTTGATAGATTTTACTTTCAAAATGGGTTTGTAAAAGGTGTTTTTATGCATGTTTTTGTTGAACTGACACTGTTCTGACCAGCAGCTGACTAGCGTGTGACATTTCGAATGCTTCGAAACAGTGAATCATTTTGCGAAGCAATTGGTTCAATTGATTTGAAGCTTTGAAAAGGCACATGACAACAGGAACCATGACAGTGAGCATGAATTACAAAATAAAAGACATGAAAACCCAAGACCAACATTATAGTATGAATGTAATCTGGACGTACAACATTCGCCATGTTGTCTTTATCATGGTCGCTTCACTGCCATTCACAAACCCTCTTCAGTGGCCTCATGGGATCGTAAAGCGTCCATCGTATGCACCCTTCAGAATCCCACCGGACGTAGTAGGTCACTTTTTGCCTACTCTTTTATTAGTACCATGAATTCGGACATACTTCTCTTGTGACATACTGTTTTTCACCTACTTAATAGTAGGGAAGTATGCAATTTCGGATGCAGTTTCCTCTCTCTGTGTAGGTCAGGTGCAGCAGGGTGGCACGTGTGATTGTATTAATTTGTGGCTGATCTCAGAGGATAATGGGAGCAAATGTGTGTGCTCATCACCAGACACCAATCCACCCGCTCACCCCGCCTCTCTTCCCATAATCACGTCCAATCAGCTGAGAGAACACCACTGTACATTAATTACCATTTCTCCCTGGAAATGGCGCCACCACCTGCAGTCATCAGCAGTCAAGCACGCTCACTAAAAGACAAAGACCCGTCATCAAACCAAATGGAGGGATGCCCGTCCTGAGATCTATTTATATCCATCAATCTGTGCCAGTGTGCCGGTATTTATACACTGCTGATGTGTCAATCACAACAGCGATAGTCTTCTGCTGTTGTATCATGCGTGATGATTTCACATGCCTCTAGAGGAGCATGGCTGGCTGTTGTCCCAATCAACCAGCTACATAATGCTCGTAATTATTTCCTGGGCATTGTGTGGAATTAATGGATGCCTTCAACTTTTGGTCACGTGGCAGAGTGCCATTTTCACAAACTCTTTGTGTTCTTTCTCTACATCCTTGTGATGCACCATCATTATTAAAATCAATGATTCGCAAGGCTCTCCGATGTGGTTTAGCTCTAGCATATAAGGTCTTGTTTATACCTGGTATTAAAGGGATTGATGTTTATCTGCTTACCCCCAGGGCATCCAAGATGTAGGTGACTTTGTTTCTTCAGTAGAACACAAATGATGATATTTAACTCCAACCGTTGCCGTCTGTCAGTCGTATAATGCATGTCAATGGGAACTTCGTCTATAAGAGTAAAAATAAACATGCATAGACAAATCCAAATTAAACCCTGCAGCTCGTGACAACACATTGATGTCCTAAGACATGACATGATCGGTTTGTGCGAGAAAACGAACAGTATTGATATAATTTTTTTTTACCTCTAATACACCACTATGCCCTCCAACTGCCCTCCACATCCGGTTAGTGAGGGCACTGAGAGCGATCACTTCCGTCATCAGAGCGCGTTCAGACCTCACTAACCGGATGTGGAGGGCAGTTGGACATAGTGGTGTATTAGAGGTAAAAAAATGATATAAATACTGTTCGGTTTCTCGCACAAACCGATCGTTTCATGTCTTAGGACTAGTGTTGTCGCAATACCAAAATTTTGACTTCGATACAATACCCAACTTAAATATCATGATACCGATACTTAAATGATACTATGGCAAAAACCTAAAACAGCAGGAAAAGTAAATAAATAACATATGACAGAACTTCTTTCTTCACCAGTGTGCAGGCTGATAATGCTGGATGCTATGAAGTTAGAGTTAGACTTAATCTAATTTTTAATGTTTATTATTTTCATGCTCAATAAAATTGTAAATTATTTGCTGTTATGCTTTTTTTTATACATTTAGGTGTTTTTGACAGTAAGATTATTGTAAAAATTAGATTACTGTAAATACTTAGAGCAATGTTATTAAAGCATAAATTGGTTTAAAATAACTGTATATACCCTTCACATATGTATGTATTTTTAAATTAATTTTATTTTTGCAACCAGATATCACTTATTAAACTTAGACTCAATCATACACCTCTTTGTGGAGGTCTGCTTGCACGAGTAAAATAAATAAATAACACTCATTTAATGTTTGAGAGCATAAACATAATGCTGGTATCACATTCACTAACCTGTCGCTCTTTAAATTCTTTGTACAAATCGGGATTTTTGACGGCAAGATGCTTTTGACTCCCTTCTCTTGCGTTATTTTGTAACATCTTTTGCAGATAGGCTTTGTGGTGTCCGTGGGCTTGCCCTGACTGTCGGCAATGTAAGTAAAATAATGCCATATTTCGCTTTGTGCATCTGCTTTCTCAACAATTTGTGGATGGTCTGCAAGAGCACCTGTATATGCAAACATACCTCTCGTTTCGTCACCATAAAAGCCATTGCGCAGTTGAGAGGAATAAAGACGCACTAAATGTGCCATAGAAGCAGTGGGCTTCACGCACACTGCCCCCTGCTGTCGCACATTAGGAAATACAGCTGGCACTCAAAGTACCGGTACTAATAAAATGAAGAACCGGACCGTTTTTAAAAGCAGGGTATCGCGATACCTTTCTAGTACCGGTATATCGTGCAAAACTACTTAGGACAACAATGTGTCGTCACGAGCCGCAGGGTTTAATTTGGATTTGTCTGTGCTTGTTTATTTGACTCTCATAGACGAAGTTCCCATTGACATGCATTATAAGACTGACAGACGGCAACGGTTGGAGTTAAAAATCATCATTTGTGTTCTACTGAAGAAACAAAGACACCTACATCTTGGATGCCCTGGGGGTTTTCATTTTCATTTTTTTCATTTTCAAATTTTCATTTTTGGGTGAATCCCTTTAAGATGAGTTTTGGTCGATCGGATCACAAGTAGATGAGGGGGACACCTGGTGTTTTAATCCGTATCTTCTGTCCTGATTTCTTCGAGGGGAGGGTCTATGGGCAGGTAAATTAATGGGCTTGTTCAGATCTTTCGATCTAATGGACAAAATAAGCTCACGTAATTTACATAAGACGACGGAAAAACACGGAGAGCATCAGCTTTTGTTTCTACTGTGACAGACCATGCCGAACGCTGTGAGTGTGTGTTAGAAATCAGGAATGGTGGGATACCATTGTGCTTGGTATGTTTTTCGGCTTCAAACCAAACTTGGGTCCTCAGCCGACAAAGTTTAAATCCCGTCTGGCTAGCGCGCTTCCCATAATGTTTACGCGGAGAGTAGGTGGTCTTTTGTGGCTGTTTGAACACATTCGACCACATGAGCGTTTACACTACGAAAGCAATCTGGTCAAATGTGTTTTCGACTACCTCTGGAAGTGGTCGAAACTGAGTGGACAAGCTCACCTGTATTTTACACCTGTATTTAGCATCATCCACTTGTGATCCAATGGACACATCTTAACACCAGTTGTAAACAGGGCCTAAGATCCTGAAGGCTCATTTCATCAATGCAGAACACAAAGCCTAAGCTTACTGTAAACTTTAACACTGCTCTTCTGCTGCCACGCACAGCTGTTTCCCTCAGGACATGCAAATCTAGTTATGTTTGAAGTGTGTCAGTAGTTTCTCCACAAATTTCTTTACTGTCTGCAAGAGGATAAATGATTTCCAGAGAAGCCTGCCCTCCAGAAGATCTTTGATCCTAACATGGCCCCTCCAGTGCACAACATACAGCACTAAATCCTTCAAGTGTGCTTCATTCACAGTAAATCTGAATAAACAGTGACATCTTTAAGCTTCATTATATTAGCACATTATCCCTCTTGAAGTCTCTAGAAGAAGCCGTGAGTTCAGATGTGAGTGTGTTTACAGTCACGGATGTGGTCCGTCTCCACTAAACAGATCCCAGCAGCATGTGTTGGGGATTTTCTGAGACAGTGGGCTAATTGTTCTCAGGGTAAATGGGTCCTGCTGTTCGATGCCACTGCACACGGGGTGAATCTGATAGATGATCGAAATCGATTTCAGCTTTGAAGACAGTTCAGAAACCCCCCTCTACCTCTCGCACACACTGTGTTGGCATTTAGCAATGGGATATCAACTTCAAAAATGCTGCGGCATTTATGTTGGCTTGAGAACGCACTATACACTATACACACTAAGGGCCAGATTTACTAAACGGGGCAAATTAGCGTGAGAGCGCAATTCCACAAATACGCCGATGGGAGTGGCAAGTTTTATGCAAACACAGATGCAGTCAAATCATTTACATAATGATCAACGCAATCTACCAAGAGCAGCGCAAATTAGCGTTGGGTCGCAAATAAGCAGAGCTGATGCTCTCATCAGGTGCGGGTCGATATAGGCGCAACGGATCTCTGCGGTGTCTCCTCCTAGAAGCAACAATTGCAGCCATGTCACAAAATGGGTTAAGACATGCTTGTTTGGGGGGCATTAAAGGTGCACTATGTAGTTTTTCTATCCACTAGGGGGCGCCTATTCAAAACAAAGGCGTAGCTTGATGACGCCAAGTTTTAGAGCGGAATCTTGGGACATGTGGTCTTCACATCACAGCCGGTGGAAATAAATCAGGATAGGACTTGGGCAGAAATCATGTTCATGGATGCAATTATTAACGTTACTGTAGTGAGCATGAGCGAGTGTTGTGGGGCTGAACGAGGAGCTGGAGCGATTGATCAACACACGCCTCACGAGCAGCGGGACTTTTATTATGACGCAGTCGCCGGTGCTGCTTCCGCTTTTCCTGTCATGAGTATGAGGAAACGCAGCTCTGTTTATCATATTAGATACATTTGAGAGTGTTGAAAATGATGTTATAACGTTACTCTGTGCGTTCGCTCGGCGGCTGCTGTGAGACACTGTTACACACTGCAGTAAGATAGATCGATTTTAATATCATATTAAATGCTGGATGATTGTGTTGATAAATGGCATGCAATTAATTTTAAAACATATTGTATGATGGAGAAAATTATGTATTACTGTTACTAAAAATAAAGCTGCATCTGATTATGGTATGTTAGCTACTTCACAAAATAGTGTTTTTCTCTGAGGCATGGTAAAGCATGAGACTCGCAAAAAATCAAGAAAATTAGATTTAAACAATAAGACTAAACATGTTGAGCTATATAACAATAATTAGTTTTCTGTCTATAAATATATCAAAACAGTTATTCCCTTGTCTATTAAAACATGTAAATATTAAAGCGTCTTTGGTGTTTCCATGGTTTCTACAAAATAAAAGCGGAAACCGAGGGTAACGCGGGTATGACGCAATTGACAGGCGACTCCTCACACGTCCCGGAGCCTTGGGTAAAATTGCAATTTTCTCACGATTTACATTTGGGATATTGTAAGTACTCAACTGAACAAAATGTATAACACTGGCCTAGTGGTTTTTGGATATTTTACTGCAAAATTCTTACATATTGCACCAGTAAATTGACTAGCACAAACATTAGTAAATCACGTTGCGTGATTCATTTACTGTTAACTTGCATGAGGTAAGACTGTAAGTCATGTTGGATAACAGCGTCTGCTAAATGTTTGCTTATTGAATTATGTATGCCACTCAAAATAATTAAAACCTTTTTTTTTTGCTTTTAGCAGTTCTTGCTTCAAACGGAACACTTTAGCAACCACATAGCAACACCTTGGCAACCACCCACAATACCTATGCACATGCAAGCAACACTTTAGATGTGTTATTATTTCATGTTATTTTGAATTAATTAGCATTGACCATGCATTTATTTAGATTAATTACTCCAAATCTAAAACCCAAAATCATCATTAAAAATAATATTATCCCACAACATATCATCAAAATCATATAATTGACATAATAATGACTCTTCATAGATTAGAAATGTTTCCTCATCAGTGTCTGCCCACACAGAAAACAACCATTATAATTCCATTAGTGGCTAAACCAGACCACAACTAACTATTGTACAGCTCTAATTCACTCATTTCTCATTTCCTCTCTGGTCACTTGTTGGTTTTTCTTCGCTTTTTTTCAAGAGATCCCACCATAGCATTGGTGCATTCGTATTAATCTGTTTTATTGTGCTGTAAAATGCCAGGCTTCCTGTGTATCATGAGCAGAAAGGAAATATTGTGAGATGATCACATCCATCCATAAGCATCTGTCCAAAGACGCAGGGGAAACATTTCGCTATCAAATCATCTTGAATGTAAGCATCAATATCGGTTTGTTTTTTTCATTATTTAAATGTGGAGCAATGCTGCTTTTATGTGCAATCTGAATTATAAAAACTGTTGAATTTTTCTCAACTTTTGTGACTTTTGAAGTCATACATCATTTTGATGAGTTTCCTAGTTGGGGTGTCCCATAACTTAAGCCGTGAATTGTTGGTAATTACTTATTTTTCAATAAAATTTTTGCATATTGCACATTTTTACATAGAGAAAAAGCAAATATTGGACAATTGCAAAGTAGCAAGCATCCAAAAATAAATCACTTGAATGTGACGCACTGAACTCTTACAACTTAAGAAGTACGATCTTCTGACAAGCACTTGAAGGCAGCAAAAGACTAGATGAGTTTCATCTGTGTAAACACAGGAAAATTACTGCATATCGCTGTGTGCCATTCATCATCTGTTCAAGCTTATAAAACAGCATGACGCAGGTGAAAGATATTACAGTGAAACAAGGTACTGTATTCCAGCTGAGCATTAATTCCACTGTGAGATGAGAAATAGGAAGGATGGCTGAAGATTGGGCCATTCATCTTTATGTTGTTGTATAGTTGCATGTGCATTTATTGGTTCCACAGCAACAAAAAGAGTTTGATATAAGATGCAGGCACAGAGAACATATTAGTGATGCTATAGCTTATGCAAAGCAATTTACGGTACTCAGATGTTTGGAATAATGTCCTCCCTAAAGCAACAGGGACTCGTGTTGTCTTGATCAGCATCCTTGTGCAGGACTGTGATCAGTAAGAGCTCCTGTAGTTGAACTGGACCACTCAAATGCTGATGAAATCTGAACCTTGATATGTTTTGAGTAAAAGCATCTGCCAACTAATAGTTGTAATTACATTAGAGGAGTATTTCCCCTCCAAAATTAAAAATCCTGTCGTTTATTTTGCGTTTCATAGAATAAAGAAAATAATACAGGGTTGGTGGTTGTAATCAGGCCTCTGTTCCAGATGCAAACAAACACATAATGACCTCCTCTCCCTTCCGCTGCTAACAATGTCCTGTGGCGTTTGAGCCAATGCTAACAGCTAATTTGTTTTTTTGTGTGTTTTAACAGGAAACTCATCTCATCCTACGCAGAGGAAGGATAGAGACCTCTTTGCCCCAAACAAACACAGGCTCTGGGAACGCTCCAGTTTAGCCGTCAAAAAACAGCAGAGCAAACAAAAAATGCTAATGAATCAGTCAGCTTTTAGTACAAGCCAGTGCTCCAGACATCTCAGTTTCTACAGCTGCAAAAAGGTAAATAAACCAAATCTTGCAGCGTTCTGGAGAAGGAAGAAACATCCACACAGACGGCGATTAGAAAGGCTGTGCAACCACACTTAATAGTGCACAGTTACCTGTAGCATATGACCACAGCAAAGTAACAAGTAAATTACACAAGAAACACTACAATATTTTTGCATGTGCTAAATTTCAGGCATGAAAATGCAGACATTTTTTGATCCTGGTAAAACATTTTAGAACAGTAAATCATTTGAAATGTGCTGCTGGGTACCTGGCATGATTTGTGGCCAGAAGAGTTCTGATCAAGTTTGTGTGAAATTACTTTAAGAGACTGTGGAGTTATGTGAAACGAATTTGTAAATCTGTTCTTTCTTTGTCTATTAGTCAGGTCATATGTTGTTTTGTACTTAGTGTAATGTTTGCAACAATGACATCATCAAAACTATATTATGTTGAAAGTATATATATATATATATATATATATAAAAACAGAATGCAATGATGTGGAAGTTTCAAATTTCAATATTTTATTCAGAATACAACATAGATGACATATCAAATGTTTAAACTGAGAAAATGTATCATTTTAAGGGAAAAAAGTTGATTTTAAATTTCATGGCATCAACAAATCTCAAAAAAGTTGGGACAAGGCCATGTTTACCACTGTGTGGCATCCCCTCTTCTTTTTATAACAGTCTGCAAACGTCTGGGGACTGAGGAGACAAGTTGCTCAAGTTTAGGAATAGGAATGTTGTCCCATTCTTGTCTAATGGCTTCTATGGGTGAAAGATCTGGACTGCAGGCTGGCCATTTCAGTACCCGGATCCTTCTTCTACGCAGCCATGATGTTGTAATTGATGCAGTATGTGGTCTGGCATTATCATGTTGGAAAATGCAAGGTCTTCCCTGAAAGAGACGACGTCTGGGTGGGAGCATATGTTGTTCTAGAACTTGGATATACCTTTCAGCATTGATGGTGCCTTTCCAGATGTGTAAGCTGCCCATGCCACACGCACTCATGCAACCCCATACCATCAGAGATGCAGGCTTCTGAACTGAGCGCTGATAACAACTTGGGTTGTCCTTGTCCTCTTTAGTCCGGATGACATGGCGTACCAGTTTTCCAAAAAGAACTTCAAATTTTGATTCGTCTGACCACAGAACAGTTTTACACTTTGCCACAGTCCATTTTAAATGAGCCTTGGCCCCGAGAAAACGCCTGTGCTTCTGGATCATGTTTAGATATGGCTTCTTTTTTGACCTACGGCGAATGGCACGGTGGATTGTGTTCACTGACAATGTTTTCTGGAAGTATTCCTGAACCCATGTTGTGATTTCCATTACAGTAGCATTCCTGTATGTGATGCAGTGCCGTCTAAGGGCCCGAAGATCACGGGCATCCAGTATGGTTTTCCAGCCTTGACCCTTATGCACAGAGATTGTTCCAGATTCTCTGAATCTTTGGATGATATTATGCACTGTAGATGATGATAACTTCAAACTCTTTGCAGTTTCTCTCTGAGAAACTCATTTGTTGATATTGCTCCACTATTTTTCGCCACAGCATTGGGGGAATTGGTGATTCTCTGCCCATCTTGACTTCTGAGAGACACTGCCACTCTGAGAGGCTCTTTTTATACCCAATCATGTTGCCAATTGACCTAATAAGTTGCAAATTGGTCCTCCAGCTGTTCCTTATATGTACATTTAACTTTTCCGGCCTCTTATTGCTACCTGTCCCAACTTTTTTGGAATGTGTAGCTCTCATGAAATCCAAAATGAGCCAATATTTGGCATGACATTTCAAAATGTCTCACTTTCAACATTTGATATGTTATCTATATTCTATTGTGAATAAAATATAAGTTTATGAGATTTGTAAATTATTGCATTCCTTTTTTATTCACAATTTGTAATTCCAATTCTCTGGTGTGCGTACGTGTGATTCATAGAATGAACGTACACACAGAAAACGAGCGTACACCTCTCTTTCAGATGTGAAATCTATAAATCGTAAATGATCTTGAACTTGCACGCAGCTGAATGGTTTCAGTTCTCTGCATTTTAAATGACACTAAATTAATGTCATTTACATATAAAAAATCCCAAGTCATCATCCAAATCCTTGGCGAACTGCAAGAACAGCTTAGATTTCCAAAAACCTGCAGTAATCTGACCTAGAAAAGTGTGTATGTCTGCTCAGACCCTGACATGGCTCTAAGCACATTTCCACGCCAAAGACCATTTTTATAAATATGAGCGTTGGCGTGAATTTAAGCGTACGCACACTAAGATCAAATCTGTGCGTAAGCACGCTTTATAAATGAGGCCGAACGAGAAGGACAACAAAAGGACAACAAATAACCAAATGATATGAAGAGTCCATATAATTCATAAATTTACAGGAAAAAACGTCAGAATTCACAGTGTATAGTATGTGTACAGTGCGACAACAAAGAGCTTGTTTACATTTAAGTCAAGTTGCAATACCGAACAGAATCGCATGATTGCGCATCGATATAACAGACTCACAAGTGCCTACTAACGAGACACTGGTTTGCTTTATCCAGCTGAGAAATGTAGTTTGTGTGTCATCTGGCCATACAGTGATGAGATGTTTTGACGTTCAGTCTGTATTTCACACAGCGAGATTTTTGAGGGCTCGCTCTCTTCAGAAACAATCACAGAATATGACAGAGCTCGTGTTTTAAAGCTAAACAGACACTGGAATGAATAATTCACTGAAAACACAACATGAGTCTCTATTCTCTCTGTCATCTCTGATGTAGTTTTCTTTACATTAGCGCTGGTTTGGACTGTTTGTTTGAATGAATTCGCTTACTGGATCACTGGACTGAAAACTTTCCCGAACAGAAACAGTACAGAAAAAGAAACACAAGAACTGACTTCCAGACACAGCCGTAGATGAAATCAACTGCTAATAAAAGAACGCATTAAATCTCTCAAGATCTGATTAAACAAATACAGCATTACCAGCTTCATTACCAGTTTGACAGATTTCTTTCACACATCTACAAAAGTTCTTACTGAGAATTAACAGAGGTTTAAGCTGTAGTTAATTTTTTATTTGAAGTCACCATTATGGTGATTAGTGTTTCCATTAGTTGGGCTTTTTTGCTCTTCTTTGGCTGCTGTAACAGTGTGTTTATACAACATGTTTGCAGTAACAAAGGAAACAAAGACCAAAAGAGATCAGATGATGTTGGCTTACTATTGATGGTCTATATATCATATACTGATCATAAGTGTGTTGTGCCATTAATATATTTAAATTACATAGTACCAACTCTGTGATATTACTGCATGAGTTCCAGCAGTGTTGCAGCAATCAGATATTTTAGAAACGTGCATAAAAAAAGTTGTGGACTATTGTATCATTCAGACATCAACAATAAGCGTATGAATCTTAACAGTGGTGACAATCAACAAAAAGCTTCATGCTGCAATGCATGCTGAGTGCATAGTACAAAACTCCAGAAAGCATTGCAGAATGAATAAATTATGCAGCTGAATTGCCCTGTTGTTTACTTTAATTCGTACTGTTCGCTTTTATTTTTGCTGTTGCTTTCCTTTATGGCTTTTTCATAGTTTCTTTTATGATGTTCAGAGCTGATATGTTTATCTTAATATTTTGTTGATTGTCACCATTGTTAAGGTTTGTGTGATGAGCGTTGATGTCTAAATGTGTCTCAAAGCCTAGTTTAAAGTTTTTGAACAAACATTTTTTCGTATCATAGAGAGATGCTGTTCACCTTATAGTACTAATACATTACAGTGATATTTCTGCCCCAACAGATTTATTAACAGTTCAACACTGTCTCAACATTTGAGTAAAACATCAGTGATTAAACCATTTTGTCACTCACTCAAATACCGTAAACATTTAATTTCAGTTGATCTATCTTTCTCCTTCCATCATATACTATTGCCTTTAGTAAAACACTATTGCAATTGTTGCAAGAGAAGAATTAACTTAAGAAGTGTTAAGAATCAAGAGCACCTCTAATGGAAACACTGATCACCATAGTGGCGACTTCAAATGACAGTTTCAATAAACCATCAACATTATATATATATGTACATTTTTTAATCAAATCTTTATAGTTGCTTTAAACTAAGGTGAACTTTACAAACTGTATTTGACATTTTACATGTATAATTTCCTCATGGTTGATCGTCAATTCTCTTTCTTTTATCCATGCCCAGTTTCACAGACAAGGATTAAGACTAGTCCCAGGCCATTGCTTTGTCCTCTTCATAGAGAGATGCTGTTCACCTTATACATTAATACATTACAGTGATATTTCTGCCCACATCTTTATTAACAGTTCAATATTGTCTCAACGTAAACATAACGTAAAACCATTTTGTCACTCACTCAAATGTCAAACATTTAATTTTAGTTATCTGTTTATCGTTCTCCTATCATTTCTGTAACAATATACTATTGCCTTTAATAAAACAATATTGTAATTGTTGCAAGAGAAGAATTAACTAAAGAAATGTTCATTCAAGAGCACATCTAATGAAACACTGATCACCATAATGGCGACTTCAAATGACAGTTTCAATAAACCATCAACATTATATATATGTGTACATTTTTTAATCAAATCTTTATAGTTGCTTTAAACTAAGGTGAACTTTACAAACTGTATTGGACATTTTACGTGTGTAATTTCCTTATGGTTGATCATCAATTTCTTTCTTTTATCCATGCCCAGTTTCACAGACAAGGATTAAGACTAGTCCCAGGCCATTGCTTTGTCCTCTTCATAGAGAGATGCTGTTCACCTTATACATTAATACATTACAGTGATATTTCTGCCCGCATCTTTATTAACAGTTCAATATTGTCTCAACGTAAACATAACGTAAAACCATTTTGTCACTCACTCAAATGTCAAACATTTAATTTTAGTTATCTGTTTATCGTTCTCCTATCATTTCTGTAACAATATACTATTGCCTTTAGTAAAACAATATTGCAATTGTTGCAAGAGAAGAATTAACTAAAGAAATGTTCATTCAAGAGCACATCTAATGAAACACTGATCACCATAATGGCGACTTCGAATGACCGTTTCAGTAAACCATCAACATTATATATATGCTCTGTCTTCTTCATGCATTCTCACACAGGTATTGTTGCAACAATGAATATAACAATGTTTCCCACAATACTCTTCTGCAGTGCATCTTCAGCATCTCTAAATAGTGCAGGTCACTTCTTCAAACATGACAGATCTGGACCTTCACCTGCAAATTATGTGTTGTTGTTCTCTGCTGTTTACCTCTAGCTTTGCCTCTGAAGAACACAATTCACTTGTTGTTAAGTAATGCATTACCCATGACCCACTATATTATGTAGTCTAATATTGAGATACAGTGTTTTTGCCAAGAGCGATTAGGCCAACAGTGCATGGAATACATTAACATTCTCACTTAATAGCAAGGCATAACCAAAGCACAAACAGAAGAAACCACAGCAAAGAAAATCTCTTTAATACCTCACTTGTTTTTCCTAGATGACAATGAGATTCAAACACAAGCCAATGGTGATGTTTCTCCATGATTAAAAGACCCAGTAATGTCATACATATCTTCTCTAGAGTTTCAGAAGTGATCACACCGTCTCAAACAAATTGGAATTTTAGGAGAAACATCTGCTGCATATTTGGTAAATCAGACATTACATTTGCATGTATTCTTAATTGGAAAGAAATACCAGGATACATTGCAACAAGCTCAGTGGAAAAAGTTAATTCAATGTCTTTTTCTGACTTCTTTCCAAATTCTTACTTCTTTAACAATTATTTTTATGCATTTTGGAATATTGCATCATTAGCTCAAAATGCTTTAATCAGACTCTATTGACAGTAAGGCAACTCAGCAGGTTTTGGAATAAAGATTTATTTGAAGCATTAATCAACATGTTGATTTGATTGAAAGATACAGAATGAGACAAATAAACTGTGCAGTGATTTTGCCAAAACCCATCATATCCTTTACCTCAGTTTCCCATTATTCACTAACAAGCTCGTATACTTTGGCGCTGTGTCATGGGAAGAAAATGAAGCACTTTGAGAAGCCGTCGTCCTTCAGCAGTTGTGAAGTATGATACCAAAAAGCATAACACAATTAAATGTGGATTACTGAGCCTCTGGTCTAATTACCAACAAACACCCTGCTATTTTTACTGACTCTGAGCGTTTGGAGGGAAGCCCAAATATGAGTAATCGTCTTGAGCGGTGTAGAACTGATGTGATGCTAAGCCACGGCAAGAATTTACTAATAAGACTGCTTGGCAGGATTCATAGCCGCATGAAATGCAAAACAGTGCCAACTATGTTGGGTATGAAGGTTATGAGTCCTCACGTAATCATGATGCAGGTACAATACAGGACATTTCACCCATAAAACAAACTCTTGTCATTTCACTCAGAAAATAAATCTGCCTTTTAAAAGTCTGTAATTGAGAACAGTGGTGCAACATGCTGCAAATGAAAATGCAGGAAATTGTTTAATGAATTCATCTACAATGGTTGACTGATGGCACTAAGTGCCCATGATCGTCTCTTTTCTTATGAACCCAACTCTAAGGCTATTCAGATTCAAGAAATCAACTCTTTTTGAGTCCCATAAGTATAGCTGCAACACTTTAAGACTATATTATGTGCTGAATGTTGCTATATACAGTTGCAAGAAAAAGTATGTGAACCACTTGCAGAATCTGTGTAATTAATTTTAATAAAATAAGAGAGATCATGCACAATGCATGTTATTTTTTATTTAGTACTGTCCTGAGTAAGATATTTTACATAAAAGATGTTTGCATTTAGTTCACAAGACAAAAAAATAGCCAAATTTATTAAAATAACCCACTCAAAAGTATGTGAACCATTGATTCTCAATACTGTGTGTGGTTACCTGATGATCCACGACTGTTTTTATGTTGTGTGATGGTTGTTCATGAGTCTCTTGTTTGTCCTGAGCAGTTAAACGGAGCTCTGTTCTTCAGAAAAATCCTCCAGCTCCTGCAGATTCATCAGTTTTCAAGCATTTTTGCATATTTGAACCCTTTCCAGCAGTGACTGAATGATTTTGAGGACAACTGAGGGACTCAAACACAACTATTAAAAAAGGTTCAAACATTCACTGATGCTCCAGAAGGAAACACGATGCATTAAGAATCGGGGGGTGAAAAGTTTTGCAATTTGACGATCAAGGTAAATTGTACTTAATTTGTCTTCCAGGAAACATGCAAGTATCTTCTGTTGCTTCCGAAGGGCAGTACTAAATGAAACACAATGATATTTAAACAAAATAAGAAAAATTGTGACATCTTCATCCTGTTCAAAAGTTTTCACCCCCCGACTCTTAATGCGTTGTGTTTCCTTCTGGAGCATCAGTGAATGTTTGAACCTTTTTTAATAGTTGAGTTTGAGTCTCTCAGTTGTCCTCAGTGTGAAAACACAGATCTCGAAATCCTACAGTCACTGCTGGAAAGGGTTCAAATATGCAGAAGATGCTGGAAAACTGATGAATCTGCAGGAACTGGAGGATTTTTCTGAAGAACAGAGCTCAGTTTAACTGCTCAGGACAAACAAGAGACTCATGAACAACCATCACAAAACATAAAAACAGTCGTGGATCATCAGGTAACCACACACAGTATTGAGAATCAATGGTTCACATACTTATGAATGGGGTTATTGTAATAAATTCAGCTATTTTTTTGTCTTGTGAACTAAATGTAAACATCTTTTATGTAAAATATCTTACTCTGGACAGTACTAAATAGAAAATAACATGCATTTTGTATGATCTCTCTTATTTTGTTAAAATTATTCAAATTTTCACAGATTCTGCAAGTGGTTCATATACTTTTTCTTGCAACTGTACATACAAGTGAATAGTAATAGGTTCTTTGCTAATTTCATTAGGACATGTGTAACCCCTGGATCTACTCGCACTGTTCAGAGCGGAATTTGAATTGGCATTTCCGGCTATATTTAGAAGCCATGTTTACCCTAACAAGTTTTGCATTTTGGCAGGTTAGAAAACACTTTGTGTGCTAGTGATAAGTAGCTTGGACAGAATGCCTCCTCAGGATTTTTGTTCTTCCCTCCTTCCAGCTCTGTTGTAATCAGAAATGATTGCACCTGCCATTCATACTTATCAATCCCGCTTCATTACTGATATCAGCCACATCTCGACCAAACAGCACAGAGTCTTTGTGTGTTGAATTCGAGTCATTACGGGCCTAAACCTCCAATGTGCAGTATCATAAACCCACATCACGCTGCTTTTGTTCCTGAAGAAATCCACTTTCAGTGTCTCTCTGATGCCAAGACGTGCAGCAGAGCTCTTGCCTCATGCGTTTGTCAGTGCTGGAGAGAATGGAGGATTTGTGCTGTAGTTCATGCATCACCGAGGACCTACGTGGATCAAAATGAATTCCATACATCTTGTAATTCACAAACAATCTTGTCTTGTTTATTCGTGGGTAAACAAATAGCAGAATCAATCTGACAGTCCTTTGTGACATGAATTGCTGCTTAAGACCACAATCACAGTGTAATGGTGTGTGTTGACGTCATTTGTTTGTTTGAAGTAGAAACCTTCACAGTCAATGTAAGACGGCATTTTAAAGGGTTAGTACACTCAAATTCTGAACAAATTTGACCTTTTCTACAAAGAAAATGTACTGGTAAATTTCTGACAGTGTTGTCTTTGTAAGGTGGTATTATACATACTATATTGTAAAATCATAATTTTTATGATCATTAAATACCAAGTGCCATGGCTTTAGTGTGTCTACTGGTTGTTAGTGTATTTATAAACCTATTGTAAATAGTGCAAAACATTTATTGTTTGTAATTTACTGCCATGCATGTAACAGAATTTTCCACTGAATGTGTTGCATCTGTGTTTGCAATGTTCTCGAATGTTAGCACAAAAACATTATTTATACATCTTTCATGAAACTTTTTTCTGAAATGTTACCCGATAGCAACATTGTGTCAGATCATGCCATGTGGAATGACGTTCTCTGGCGCTCTGCTCCGGTTTGCCAGATCTGGAGCACAAGCAGGCCAAAGCAATGCCACATGTCAGCCAAGAGCAAGATCATTATATATAGAGTAATCTCAGCCTTAATAAGCCTGTTAACAAGCAGAATCACTGAAGGAAAGAAGAGAACAGAAAAAGAGATGAGCAGAACAACTACAGCTGACTTCCAGCCACAGCCGGAGATGAAATCAACTGAAGATAAAAGAACACATTAAATCTCTCTAGATCTGATTAAACAACTCCAAATACAGCATTGTCAGCTTCACTTGCTACAAACCAGTTTAATTTTAACTTCTCTCATATGTCTACAAAATAATACTGTTGATGGTTTATTGAAACTTTCATTTAACATCACCATTATGGTGATCAGTGTTTCCATGAGATGTGCTCTTGACTCTTAACTTTTCTTAAAGGGTTAGTTCACCCAAAAATGAAAATAATGTAATTTATTACTCACCCTCATGTCGTTCCACACCCGTAAGACCTTCGTTCATCTTCAGAACACAAATTAAGATATTTTTGATGAAATCCGATGGCTCAGTGAGGCCTGCATAGCCAGCAATGACATTTCCTCTCTCAAGATCCATTAATGTACTAAAAACATATTTAAATCAGGTCATGTGAGTACAGTGGTTCAATATTGATATTATAATGCCACAAGAATATTTTTGGTGCGCCAAAAAAACAAAATAACGACTTATATAGTGATGGCCGATTTCAAAACACTGCTTCAGGAAACTTCGCAGCGTTATGAATCAGCGTGTCGAATCAGCGGTTCGGAGCGCCAAAGTCATGTGATTTCAGCAGTTTGGCGGTTTGACACGCGATCCGAATCATGATTCGACACAAAAGATTCATAACGCTCTGAAGCTTCCTGAAGCAGTGTTTTGAAATCGGCCATCACTAAATAAGTCGTTATTTTGTTTTTTTGGCACGCCAAAAATATTCTTGTGGCTTTATAATATTAATATTGAACCACTGTACTCACATGAACTGATTTAAATATGTTTTTAGTACATTAATGGATCTTGAGAGAGGAAATGTCATTGCTGGCTATGCAGGCCTCACTGAGCCATCGGATTTCATCAAAAATATCTTAATTTGTGTTCTGAAGATGAACGAAGGTCTTACAGGTGTGGAACGACATGAGGGAGAGTAATTAATGACATTATTTTTATTTTTGGGTGAACTAACCATTTAAGTTAATTCCCTTCTAACAATTGCAAAAGTGTTTTACTAAAGACAATTGTAAAAAAAAAAAAAAAAAAAAAAAAATTCTGTAATTTAATGATTTACTCAAAAGGTGAGACATTAAAGAACTGTTAATAAAGCTGTTGTGATAGAAAGATCACTGTATTGCATCAGTACCATAATAAGGTGAACAGAAAAATCTCTTAATTATACTCAAACATTTTTAACTAGGCACTGAGATTTTGACATCAACACTCATCATACAAACCTTAACAATGGTGACTATCATCAGAACATTCAGATAAACAGATCAGCTCTGAACATCACAAAACAAGCTACTAAAAATGATATAATATGAGCTTCAATATGAGTTCAGCTGCATCATTTATTTTTGCAGCAATGCATGCTATAGGAGTTTTGTACTATGCTGGCACCCAGCATGTATTGCGGCATGAAGCTTTTTGTTGATTGTCACCACTGTTGAGATTCATATTGTTGATGTCTGAATGTAGTATAGTTTAGGAGTGTAGTTCAACACACTTTTTGTGCACATTTCTAAAATCCTTCATGATAACTGATTGCTGCAATACTGTTGAATCTAATGCTGTAATATCACAGGGTTGGAGATGCAAAATTTAAACATATTAACTCTTTCCTGCCATTGATGGAATTTCCAGCTTTCTGTGTTTTCACTGTTTAATGGTAGGTGGCGCTATTAGGCATCTTATTAAAGAGTAGGGTATCTCCGGATCAAAACACACAAAAGAAGCAGAAACAAGTGAAAAAAGCTTTGCTTATGCACGTTGTGGTCTTTGAACCAAAAAAATATGAAACTTACCCCATTAAAGTGCTGATAAATAAAATAATGCATGAAGCTATTACCTTTTTTCTTCTTTTTCTAAAGCATATATTGCTGATATATTGTTATATATTCAGATATTCATATAACAAAATATTCTGAGGGCCATGAACGTTTGGTGAAAGTGGCTGGAAACTTTAAAAAAAATGCTGGTGGTGAAAGATTAGGCCACTTTATGATGATTATATTATCAGAAATATTTAGCCAACATCATCTGATCTTATTTTGTCTTGAAGTTCTTTGCTTTTGCAAATATGGCTTACAAACACACTGTTACAGTGGCCAGAGAAGGCCAAAATAAAAGTTAAGGGTCAACTAAAGCAAACACTAATCACCATAATGGTGAAAAATTATCTAGACCTAAACACCTGTTAATTCTCAATAAGAACATGAGATGTGTGAAATAAATAAAGTCTGGTTTGTAGAAAGTGAAGATGGTAATGTTGTTTTTGGAGTTAAACATCCTCTGCTGTTCCCAGTCCACCCAAAACAGTTATAGCGTAAACATCAGCTCACACTTCAGGTCAATATTCCCTGTTGACCCTCTTCTGGAGACAGACGGCTCTCTGATTGATCGGGACACTTCACTAGATCAAATTATCCCACACGTCTATGAGAATGAGTCCGCCACATCTCTCCTATTTGCTTTCCAAATGATTTCATGCAAAGCTAGTCTGTCAGAGGACTTCAGCTGTCTGAAACGTAATGAAAAAGCAGAATGCAAACACTTGAATTTAAATACAGTTCATTTCTCACGTCGAGATCTTGTTCGCAAGGGAAATGGTAAAGTAAGGGTCCGATTGGAATCGAGTACAGCAGAGAGAGGAGATCCGTCTGTGTGTCGGTGAATGTGAAAAGTCTTCCATACAGTCACTGCAGTCGTGAGAATATTTTGGCTTGAATCTGACGTGAAGAGACACAATCAAAAAATGTTTTAAAAGGAAACAATTCAACAAGTTAAAATGAGGGTAATTCATGTCAGACTGTAAAAGATTTTTAATTGAAGCAAGCATCTTTATTTTTAACGTTTTCATTTGTGGTTAAAAAAAGAAAAAGGAATGAAGGCCAAAAAGTACACAGATGGAAGGTGTAGTGTCATTCTTCAGTTGTGTTTCTGTGTAATGTTCAAACACAAAAAAAAATTCTGAGAAATTCTGCTAAACGACAACATGTGAGCAATAAAAAACATTTCAGAGCACATCTGTGCAAATGAAATCCGTCTGGAAAGATAGAAAGAAAAATTACACATTATATTAAAAGAAAAAAAAAAACTTCTAAATGAAAATTTAATCTTGATAAACATTCCTTCATTTCTTTAGTTGGTAATGCAGAGCATGTGTGTGGATATTTATCACCTGATCGTACTGTATAGTCTGATATCAGATCCGTTTACCAACATTCATCTGTAGCACTTCATCACATGTGACTGTAATAGAAACATGATGCTTTTATGGTTTTGCATCGATGATGAAATCAGGTCCACTATGTGATGAAAATACAGACATCCTGAGAGTGTTTAATCCTGTTAACACGTGACTATAAATCCAGCCAAATAAGCACTGAAAAGTGAGGGCAAGACTGTTAGGATAAGAAAAAGAAGCTCAAAGGGTTAGTTCACCCAAAAATGAAAATTCTGTCATTAATTACTCACCCCCATGCCATTCCACACCCGTAAGACCTTCATTCATCTTCAGAACACAAATTAAGATTTGATGAAATCTGAGAGGTTTCTGATCCTCAAGACAAAGTAATGTAATTACCACATTCAAGGTCCAAAAACGTAGTAAAGACATCGTTAAAATAGTCCATGTGTCTCCAGTGGTTCAACCTTAATGTTATGAAGCGATGAGAATACTTTTTGTGCATAAAAAACAAGCAAAAATAACGACTTTATTCAACAATTTTGTTTCTCCCATGTAAAACTCCTACACTGTTGACATAGTAAATGTAGTGGAAATTGTTTAATAAAGTCATGTTTTTGCGCACAAAAATCAAAATATCTTAATTATCAAAAATGTCTTCACTAAAATATCTTAATTTATGTTCCGAAGATGAACGAAAGTCTTACAGGTTTGAAACAAAATGAGTAATTAATGACAGAAATTTCATCTTTGGGTGAACTAACTCTTTAAGAGAAAAACAGCACAGTGAGAAAATATTAACAACTGACTTTAACTGACTTCACTGTTAAAAATATTGTCCAGGTTTGAGACATCTATTTGCATTAGATTAGTTGTGAGGCCAGTCTGTGTTGATCAATTAGACTTTACATTTGTAACATGCACCATTAACCCTCTGGAGTCTGAGGCTGATTTGGGGCCTGGAGAAGTTTTGACATGCCCTGACATTTGTGCTTTTTTCAGTTGTTCATAAACATATAAATGACAAAAGTGTCATTACACTGTATTCAGCACAAACTAGGCTACAATAATATGTGAGGAACATGTACATGTTTGTGTTTTTGAAGGAATAACGTTTATGCAGGGACGTGCACAGGGGGGTTGCTCAGGTTGCCCGGGCAACTGCCCATATGCCTTTCTCGACTCACGTTGCCCTTCTGAGCTGGAAAAAAATAAATAAAAAAATCGTACAATGGAGTCAGAATTTCACGTAGGCCTAGATAAAAAAATTAATTAAATAAATAAAAAATCGCAAAGCCTCATTCACTTCCATATTCGGGCACCCGTCCGAAAGTGAAAGTCAGTAGGGGAAGGGCAAACTCTGTTTACGTCGCAGCAGCGCTGCACGCGACCGGCACCTGAGCTGAGCCTGCATGAGCGGCACTAGAAGGAGATTGTCGCGGTTGTCGGGTGAGACGACTTAACGTTGTCGGAAAGGTGAGTAAGGTTATAATCGTTAACGAAAACGAACGAAAAAACGAAAACTAGGTGGGAAAAAACATCGTCGTTAACTGAAATAAAAATTTTCAGTTAACGACTGATAAAAAAAGGGGGTTGCCCTTTTTTTTTAGGTCAGAGCAACTGCCCCTCAAAATTCCTGTGCACGTCCCTGCGTTTATGCGTGGTTATTGAAAAAACAAAAAACTTAAGTCACTGAAATAAGGCCAAAAAAAGTATATTAAATCTGTATTGACAAGACTTCTGGGTATTGGAGGTTGTAGACTAGAGTTTTTGCTTCAGAATTATGTAAAAATTATGCTGCCTACTCCTTCATATAAAACAATATATTGATTTAGTTTTTGTAAGACACTTTTTGTCAAGAAACACAGTATGCGTGGAGGCGTGAATCATCATGAATAATGGGTCATTTACACCTGAGAAGACAAAAGAATCGCATAATAATGACCTGAAATGACTTGCATATTAATGAGGCCTTTCAGTCAGGTAGGCTGTGAAAAACCCTCTGTAATCATGTCTCAGCTCAATTTAAAATAATGGTATTCTATTATATTCTTTAAAATATCATGTATTTCTGTGATGCAAAGTGTCTGAACAATTATGTTACCTCTATGGCATTTCATATAGGCTTTTAGCTTAAAAGCATGCACATTTGGAGAAATATTGATGGATTCTTATATGTGTATGTCAATTTTCTATACAGAGGAGTAATTATTCAATATTTATTGTCATCACTATGAGTGCTGGATACTGTGTTTTCAATTCATACTTGCAGCCGGAGGGCGCTCTGTACACCTTCAGGCCACAAATTATTCTAAAGAAGAAAATTAACCAGGAACTAACGGCATGTCTTCTAGAGATCGCTATCCATGGCTTTAACATCCAGATAAACACTTTTCAGGACAATAAATACACGATTGAGACGATGAATGCATGTATTGACTCAGAATTTGCGTCTGAATAGCGCTGGCTCCGTGGGCGTGGCCGCATTAGCGGATAATGAGCTGAATCTCGGACTTCTGACATGGCTCTCTTTTCATACAGATTACATAAACACAGAATGTTTGTTTTCGATTTGACTTACACGATTTAAAACCTGACATTTCAACGTTTCTTTAGACATAAGTGTCATTTTTTTTGTCATTAGTATTCATAAGTTACAGTTCATTTTCTGAGAACTATCAGATTGGACTTTGTTCAGAGGGAGACGAGAGATCACGCATCACTTTTCTTTATTTTACAAAAAGCACAACATTGTGTTTTTACTCTGAGTGTACACAAATAAAAGAAGACATTCTATAGTTTCAATTGATATATTACTTATGTCTCTATGACAAGAAATGACGGAGTATTTTAAGTCTGTTTTGCTGCAATGTGAAAAGAATCCAGCAAAACGCGCTGGCGCGTTAACGGACTCCAGAGAGTTAAGTAATGCCAACTCAATTTTACCATGTAAACCCAACTCATATACTTTGCACAGTATAGCAGAAACATAACTCAGTTGAGTAGGCTATAATTAGACATAAAAGTAAAGTTTTTGAGCCTGATAAATCACCTCAAATGATAAGGAAATTAATGTTGATGTTAATAAGAAAATTCTCCGCACTCATTCTCTCAAATTGCTTGGGAAATCAGAGCATTTGCTGCCTAAACGGACCACATGCTGCTAATGAATTGACAAGCAATTAACAGGAACAGACAATGCACTGCAGAAAGTGATTTCTTCCTCAGTAGTTTCCAGTAAACATTCTTAAATCAGCATACCTGAAGCAAAATGACATGAGAAGTTTTCTGAGCAATGTATTTATTAGCAATTTTCTTCTGGCCAATGAAGTCACATCAAGGTGAGTGAGGGACTCACTGGGACGAAATGCAGGCCAGAATCAACTTGCATCTTCTGTACGAGCACCACAACACAAAGCCAACTTCAGGACATCTTCACATATTCATAACGCCACGCCTGGACACTTCTGCGTGAGGTCCTGCGGGTAGATGGACAGATGGATCGTGAGAAAGGCAGGCTGCCATCTGTTCTGGACGTGTAATTGAAAGAGTGAGAGCCTGATCATAAAGCGTTTGTTCAGAGGAGTGTGTTTGGCACTCCTAACGCCCCGCTGTGCTCAGGTGACTCACATGCACTCAAAATCTGATGCTTCCAACAGAAAACAACTGCGTGATGGGCTTTGTAAGTTCTTCACTATTAAAAATAAATGTTCTAAAAGGGTGTTTTCACAGCTATGCCATAGAAGAACCATTTTTGGCTCCTCAAAGAACCTTTCAGTGAACTGTTCTTAAAAGAACCCTTTTTTTCTTAATGTGAAGAACATTTTATTAATCTAAAGTACGTTTTCCCGCAATAAAGAACCTTTTGTGGAATGGAAAGATTCCATGGAAAGATTTCATGGAACCATATGGAACCTTTATTTTTAAGAGTGTAGACCCATGTATATTCAGTGCACTTTTTTAAATAAATAAAAAAAAATATTGCTCAAATGTCACTCTGCTCCTTTAATGTCAGATGTTTCTAGAAAAAAATCATGATGGGAAATTGTAAGAGCTATAAAATGAATGAAGGCATCTCAGATCATTTGATTTGGGAAGAATTAGAGTTCATATTGAGATATTTCGTTATTTTCATTATTAACCCGAAAACACTTGCAGTCTGTTTAATCCATAAACGCATCTTCATTCTTATTGAGTCTCTCCAACAGTGTGTAGCTTTAGCCACGTTAGTCGTGCAGCACGCTATTAAACCAATTCAGAATCGAATGTTAGCAAACATCCACAAAATACATGCCATACCTACATGATCTGATATACTGCATCACGAACAGTTTGTAATGATTAATTTTGAGAGTTATATTTGCTGTGTGAGCTTCTCCTGTGTTATTTATGCCTCAGTGTATTGGAATCGCGAGCTTGGGGGCGGGGAGCACAAGCTCATTTGCATTTAAAGGTGCACACACCAAATCAGAGCATTTTTTTTCTTCCACCCAAAAATAGGCAGCTAAAACATGATATAGTAAAAAATCCATGGGGTATTTTGAGGTGAAATTTCACAGACACATTCTGGAGACACCTGAGACTTATATTACATCTTGTGAAAAGGGGCATAATAGGTCACCTTTAATAGAGTTTTTCTTTGCATTTACTGACTTAATCTCAGATGTTTCTCGAAAAATTTCATTGGCAAATAAAAAAATATAACTATAAAATAAATGTGAGCATCTCAAATCATTTGATTTTGGAAGAATTTGAGTTCATATTGAGATCTTTTGGATTTTATTTGCTCCGACGTTGCTCTTTGTCAGAGGAGTTTTTATTTGAGTATGAATCTCTGAAAAATTGACGTAAATGAGACAGAATAAATCTGAGCGCAATTTGTTGAGAAACTCTAGAGGAGACACTTGGATCTTTTTGTTTGACAAACTCTGAAAAGTAGGAGACTCCAGCAAAACATTTTCATCTCACCGTCATCTAGAAGAAACAATTGAGATATTAAAGAGATTGTTTTTTCCATTCTATTGTGCATACAATCACAAAAACCCAAACCATCAGCAGTTCTTTGTGGATATCACGGAGATTGCTCAGTGTTTGAGGTTTCCTACAGAAAAGAACATCACCAATGTTTTGGGCATCAATGGAAAACAGAATGGTAGATTATACTTCCATAGACCATAATTTGGATGGAAACCAATCAATTTATCATGAAACAGGGTGATTCCCATGTCTTCCTGGACATCATAAACCAAATCTCACATTGTTCTCGAAGCCAAAGCCTTAATTCGGCCACTTTTAAACTCCTGCAGTTCTGAGCTCTAGAAGACCCAACAAAACTGCCCCCCATCAGAAAAGCCTCCAGCAGTTGTGCCGTCCTCAGTTTGAGATCCCATCTGCTGTACTGGCAGAGACACCAGACACAGATTAAATGTCTCCATTAAGCGAGACTCTCAGAGATCCACCTCGTGTCTGCTACTGCAGCCGTGTTGTGTAAAGCCCAGCCGGTTTGGCAGACTGGATTTGCCTGAAACCGTCCAAAAAAGCTCCAGTGAAGCACCAGAGGCCATCAGCACAGAACGCAGCAGATAATGAAGACAAAATACACAGACGCTCGGGTTTAGCTTCAGATCACACACGCATACGACCGCAATCTCCTGCCAAAAAGGAAGAACCGCCCTCTATTATGGATTGATCATGAAGCCCTGATGCAAACTGCACACAAAAACGGCAGGGCGCTTTCTCAAACTTTAATTTTTTGGCAGATTCTACGCTATTAAAAAGTTTTTTTTTTTTTGCAGCGATGCCATTGGAGAACAATTTTTGGTTCAGCAAAGAACCGTTCAGCTCTCAAAAGAACCATTTTTTTTCTCACACTCTCAAACATAAAGGTCCTTTATTGGCATTGATGTTTCCATGAAGAGCCTTCAACGTCCATGGAAACTTTCCATTGAACAAAAGTTTCTTTAAATGAATAAAATGTTCTTCAAAGTAAGAAAAAAATGGTTCTTCTATGGCATTGTTGTGAAAACCCCTTTTTGGAACCATTTGAATAATCTAAAGAATCTTTTTTCTCTATAAAGAACCTTTTGTGGAATGGAAAGATTCCATAGAAGCCAATAAGGAACCATTATTATTTAAAAGTGTAATCTGATTGGCTGGTTTTATTTTTTTTTTTAAGTTTTTAAAATAAGTAAATTATTTATTTCCAAAGATTAAAATAAATTGTACATTAAAAACAATCAAAATAAAACACGTCATGAGAGCATTAACTGACATCAATTAGCTTAAAATCTCAGGGGAACTTCAATTAAATATTTTAGGTCAAAATTGGGATTGGGAATTTGGGAAGATTTTAGAAAATAGCTTCATTCTCTTTTATGTAAATGTCAGTGGTTTAAAAATTAAAGCTCAAGTATTAACCTGATCATTTTTATTTTATTTTTTAAATGTTTTTTTTTTTTTTCTGTATCATTTTATTCTGTATGCATGTATAGATTCAACAAGGTGCTGGAAAAGTTTAGTGTCTGCATTTATTTGATGAAAATACAGAGAAAACAGTAATATTATGAATTACAGTTTAAAACGTAATTTATTCCTGTGATCAAAGCTGAATTTTCAGCATCATTACTCCAGTCTTCAGTGTCACATGATCCTTCAGAAATCATTCTAATATGTTGATTTGCTGCTCAAGAAACATTTCTGATTATTATCAATGTTGAAAACAAGATTCTTTGATGAAACAGAATCAAATAAAGAGCATTCTTTTTAAACATTTTTGTAACATTCTAAATGTCTGTCTCTTTACTATCACTTTTGATCAATTTAATGCATCCTTGCTGAATAAAAGTAGTAATTTTTATCCATATCAAATAAACATGTCTACCCCAATTAAGGTTTGTACCTCAACATCAGCACTGCTTTTAGTAAACCTGGAAACCAGCAGTCTTGCGGTTGAGCTTCATGAGGGAATCTGCTCCATGAAAACCAGATGATGTTTGAATCACAATATAGTGAAAGCGGCTCTGCATTGATGACTACAGCTGCTGTCTGGCAGAGCTCCAGTCACTGCATTGAATGCTTCTTCTTACCCACAATCATTTGCGGTGGAGTTGTGGATTGTGGACACTCCAACAGCTGCTGCTACCACTGGCTTTACAGAGACAGGAAACTCATCAAGAAATATATGATCATCGTTCTGAAATAGAGCAACATGCAAAATGAATAATTGAATCGGTCCATGTGATTGTCCCGGTAGAGGGAGCAGCATCTGTTCTGTAGTTACGGCTCTCTGTTTGGCTCTCGGCAGCAGTCTGGATGTGTTTCTTGACTTATTTTATAGACGTCTGTCGTGGAAGTGGTTTTCTCTTGTCCTAATGAAGCAGACAGAGATCATTAATGCACTTTTTACATGCTTCCTGATGTCTGATTTATGAGTATACATGTGTGTCTTTATAATAGCACTACTTAAATAGTTCACCCCAATTTTCATCCATATATCAGAATTTACTCGCTCACTCACACATATAGTGACCAATCGATTGTTAAAACAACCCATTCACTGGTTAAAACAACCCAATCGTTGGTTAAAACAACCCATTCGCTTGGTTAAAGGTGCCGTAGAACGTCTTTTTAAAAGATGTAATATAAGTCTAAGGTGTCCCCTGAATGTCTCTGTGAAGTTTCAGCTCAAAATACCCCATAGATTTTTTTTTTTATAAATTTTTTTAACTGCCTATTTTGGGGCATCATTAAATATGAGCCGATTTAGGCTGCGGCCCCTTTAAATGCTCACGCTCCCCGCCCCCGGAGCTCACGCTTGCCTTAAACAGTGCATAAACAAAGTTCACACAGCTAATATAACCCTCAAAATGGATCTTTACAAAGTGTTCATCATGCAGCATGTCTAATCGTGTAAGTATGGTATTTATTTGGATGTTTACATTTG
Source organism: Ancherythroculter nigrocauda (assembly GCA_036281575.1). Taxonomy (NCBI): domain Eukaryota; kingdom Metazoa; phylum Chordata; class Actinopteri; order Cypriniformes; family Xenocyprididae; genus Ancherythroculter; species Ancherythroculter nigrocauda. Next base: position 2,674,250 of record VTFQ01000016.1, on the reverse strand, counting down.
ATTCTGAATGAGTTTGATAGTGCTCCGTGGCTAAAGCTAACATTACACACTGTTGGAGAGATTTATAAAGAATGAAGTTGTGTTTATGAATTAAACAGACTGCAACTGTTTAAGAAAGGAAAATAACGACAGTCTTGTCTCCATGAATACAGTAAGAAACGATGGTAACTTTAACCACATTTAACAGTACATTAGCAACATGCTAACAAAACATTTAGAAAGAAAATTTACAAATATCACTAAAAATATCATGATATCATGGATCATGTCAGTTATTATTGCTCCATCTGCCATTTTTCGCTGTTGTCCTTGCTTGCTTACCTAGTCTGATGATTCAGCTGTGTGCAGCTCCAGACGTTAATACTGGCTGCCCTTGTGTAATACCTTGAACATGAGCTGGCATATGCAAATATTGGGGTCATACATATTAATGATCCCAACTGTTACGTAACAGTCTGTGTTATGTTGAGATTCGCCTGTTCGTCGGAGGTCTTTTAAACAAATGAGATTTATATAAGGAGGAAACAATGGTGTTTGAGACTCACTGTATGTCATTTCCATGTACTGAACTCTTGTTATTTAACTATGCCAAGATAAATTCAATTTTTAATTCTAGGGCACCTTTAAAACAACTGAATCACTGGTTAAAACAACCCATTTGCTGGGTTAATACAACTCAATCGCTGGTTAAAACAACCCATTCTCTGGGTTAAAACAACCCAATTGCTGGTTAAAACAACCCATTTGCTGGGTAAAACAACCCAATCACTAGTTAAAATAACCCATTCGCTGGTTAAAACAACCCATTCTCTGGGTTAAAACAACCCAATTGCTGGTTAAAACAACCCATTCGCTGGTTAAAACAACCCATTCGCTGGTTTAAACAACCCATTCGCTGGTTTAAACAACCCATTCTCTGGGTTAAAACAACCCATTCGCTGGTTTAAACAACCCATTCTCTGGATTAAAACAACCCAATCGCTGGTTAAAACAACCCATTCGCTGGTTAAAACAACCCAATCGCTGGTTAAAACAACCCTTTCGCTGGTTAAAACAACCCTTTCGCTGGTTAAAACAACCCATTCGCTGGTTTAAACAACCAATTCTCTGGGTTAAAACAACCCATTCGCTGGTTAAAACAACCCAATCACTAGTTAAAATAACCCATTCGCTGGTTAAAACAACCCATTCGCTGGTTTAAACAACCCAATCGCTGGTTAAAACAACCCAATCGCTGGTTAAAATAACCCATTCGCTGGTTAAAACAACCCATTCGCTGGTTAAAACAACCCATTCGCTGGTTAAAACAACCCAATCGCTGGTTTAAACAACCCATTCTCTGGGTTAAAACAACCCATTCGCTGGTTTAATCAACCCATTCTCTGGATTAAAACAACCCAATCGCTGGTTAAAACAACCCATTCGCTGGTTAAAACAACCCAATCGCTGGTTAAAACAACCCATTCGCTGGTTAAAACAACCCATTCGCTGGTTTAAACAACCCATTCGCTGGTTAAAACAACCCATTCGCTGGTTAAAACAACCCATTCGCTGGTTTAAACAACCCATTCTCTGGGTTAAAACAACCCATTCGCTGGTTTAAACAACCCATTCTCTGGGTTAAAACAACCCAATCGCTGGTTAAAACAACCCATTCGCTGGTTAAAACAACCCAATCGCTGGTTAAAACAACCCATTCTCTGGGTTAAAATAACCCAATTGCTGGTTAAAACAACCATTTGCTGGGTAAAACAACCCAATCGCTGGTTAAAACAACCCATTCGCTGGTTAAAACAACCCAATCGCTGGTTAAAACAACCCATTCGCTGGTTAAAACAACCCAATCGCTGGTTAAAACAACCCATTCGCTGGTTAAAACAACCCATTCGCTGGTTTAAACAACCCATTCGCTGGTTAAAACAACCCATTCGCTGGTTAAAACAACCCATTCGCTGGTTTAAACAACCCATTCTCTGGGTTAAAACAACCCATTCGCTGGTTTAAACAACCCATTCTCTGGGTTAAAACAACCCAATCGCTGGTTAAAACAACCCATTCTCTGGGTTAAAATAACCCAATTGCCGGTTAAAACAACCATTTACTGGGTAAAACAACCCAATCGCTGGTTAAAATAACCCATTTGCTGGTTAAAACAACCCATTCGCTGGTTTAAACAACCCATTCGCTGGTTAAAACAACCCATTCGCTGGTTTAAACAACCCATTCTCTGGGTTAAAACAACCCATTCGCTGGTTTAAACAACCCATTCTCTGGGTTAAAACAACCCAATCGCTGGTTAAAACAACCCATTTGCTGGTTAAAACAACCCATTCGCTGGTTAAAACAACCCATTTGCTGGTTAAAACAACCCATTCGCCGGTTAAAACAACCCATTTGCTGGTTAAAACAACCCATTCGCTGTTTAAAACAACCAATTCGCTGGGTAAAACAACCCATTTGCTGGTTAAAACAACCCATTCGCTGTTTAAAACAACCAATTCGCTGGGTAAAACAACCCATTTGCTGGTTAAAACAACCAATTTGCTGTTTTAAACAACCCATTCGCTGGTTAAAACAACCCATTCGCTGGTTAAAACAACCAATTCGCTGGGTAAAACAACCCATTTGCTGGTTAAAACAACCCATTCGCTGGTTAAAACAACCCAATCGCTGGTTAAAACAACCCTTTCGCTGGTTAAAACAACCCATTCGCTGGTTTAAACAACCCATTCTCTGGGTTAAAACAACCCATTCGCTGGTTTAAACAACCCATTCTCTGGGTTAAAACAACCCATTCGCTGGTTTAAACAACCCAATCGCTGGTTAAAACAACCCAATCGCTGGTTAAAATAACCCATTCGCTGGTTAAAACAGCCCATTCGCTGGTTAAAACAACCCATTCGCTGGTTAAAACAACCCATTCGCTGGTTTAAACAACCCATTCTCTGGGTTAAAACAACCCATTCGCTGGTTTAAACAACCCATTCTCTGGATTAAAACAACCCAATCGCTGGTTAAAACAACCCATTCGCTGGTTAAAACAACCCAATCGCTGGTTAAAACAACCCATTCGCTGGTTAAAACAACCCATTCGCTGGTTTAAACAACCCATTCGCTGGTTAAAACAACCCATTCGCTGGTTAAAACAACCCATTCGCTGGTTTAAACAACCCATTCTCTGGGTTAAAACAACCCAATCGCTGGTTAAAACAACCCATTCGCTGGTTAAAACAACCCATTCGCTGGTTAAAACAACCCAATCGCTGGTTAAAACAACCCATTCGCTGGTTAAAACAACCCATTCGCTGGTTTAAACAACCCATTCTCTGGGTTAATACAACTCAATCGCTGGTTAAAACAACCCATTCTCTGGGTTAAAATAACCCAATTGCCGGTTAAAACAACCATTTGCTGGGTAAAACAACCCAATCGCTGGTTAAAATAACCCATTTGCTGGTTAAAACAACCCATTCGCTGGTTTAAACAACCCATTCGCTGGTTAAAACAACCCATTCGCTGGTTTAAACAACCCATTCTCTGGGTTAAAACAACCCATTCGCTGGTTTAAACAACCCATTCTCTGGGTTAAAACAACCCAATCGCTGGTTAAAACAACCCATTTGCTGGTTAAAACAACCCATTCGCTGGTTAAAACAACCCATTCGCCGGTTAAAACAACCCATTTGCTGGTTAAAACAACCCATTCGCTGTTTAAAACAACCAATTCGCTGGGTAAAACAACCCATTTGCTGGTTAAAACAACCAATTTGCTGTTTTAAACAACCCATTCGCTGGTTAAAACAACCAATTCGCTGGGTAAAACAACCCATTTGCTGGTTAAAACAACCCATTCGCTGGTTAAAACAACCAATTCGCTGGGTAAAACAACCCATTTGCTGGTTAAAACAACCCATTCGCTGGGTAAAACAACCCATTTGCTGGTTAAAACAACCCATTCGCTGGTTAAAACAACCCATTCGCTGGGTAAAACAAGCCATTCGCTGGTTAAAACAAGCCATTCGCTGGTTAAAACAACCCATTTGCTGGTTAAAACAACCCATTCTCTGGTTAAAACAACCCATTCGCTGGTTAAAACAACCAATTCGCTGGTTAAAACAACCAATTCACTGGGTAAAACAACCCATTTGCTGGGTTTGTCCGTTTTTCAACCCAACTTGGGTTGTTTTAACACAGCATTTTTAGAGTGTACCAGCATGAAGACAAAATATACAGCACTGAGCACAACTAAAAAACTATATATACATTTTATACTTTATAAATTTTATAAATAAACAAATAAATCAAAACTGCCTAACGTCACTGAATGAAATGTCGACCAATGAAGAGGAAATGACTGTGAAGCTTTGTGGGTGATGATGGACTCCAACTACTCCATCTGTGTTTTGATCATCATTCTGTCCATTCTGTCAATTCTGTCCTGTAGATCACACTTTTCAAACTCCTTGCAATATTCCCGCTTTTCTGTGGCCGTGGGAATACTGAGAGATCCGATGAACCAGCTGTTTCACGTTGCCTCAAATACAGTCAACTGTGACTCAACAACCACTTCCTACATCTCACAATGTGTCACATCTCCACTTCCTGTCTGGCTTTGTGTAAATATTATTAATGCCCTGTAAATGACATGCAGACACAGGGGTTAATGAGTTTTCGGTGTGTAAGAGTGTGATGGCATGGAATGACAGTCTAACAGCAACACATGTGGAGAACAGGAACGTCTCCATTTCTCCAGGACTGAACCTCCATGTGTTGCTTTGTTCCCTGCATTTCCCGCTTCCCTCCGCTCGTACCACTTCAGTCCTGTGGCCGTCTCTGATGTTGGGAAGAAATTCTTGGCAGCTGGGATTTACAGTGCATGTAATTGGAAAGTAGATTCTTTAATCATAACGTAGTTTATGAGTTTGGCCTCTTTGAAGCTTTAAGAATTTACATATAAAAACAGAAAGAGAAACGTGTTGTCTAGCTACTATAGTACATACAGAAACAGCTGCAGCCAGATGCTTCAACATCCAGAATTCAGATTGAGAATTTTACTTTTTTAAAAAGGTTTGGAAAATGAACTAAATCCAGCATCCTTTCCCTCGTGCTTTGCCGACACACACACACACACACACACACACACACACACACACACACACACACCTGCAGCAGGTCCATCTGTGGAAGCACAGATAAGTGTCCATTAGATATGAACTTATTCTCAGGCAGGTTTTCCCAAAAGGGTCCTCAGCGGAATATGCTGCTTCCATGGCAACAAAAACCCATGGCAACAATAATTCTCTGCTTCCGCTGAACTGGAAAAAATGTCAGTGTCATCAGAAAGTCGATCAAATCACAGGAGGCTCAGACAGAGGCAGATGTTTGCTGTGACAAGCAGCAGTTCACATACGTGAATCTCAGGAGGAAACATCCTAATCATACCTGATGTGAAAATTTTGCAGCTGCATCTACTTTTATAAGATTTTTTTTTTTTGCATTGTTACATTCATATTATTGCTATTATTATGACAATTAAGAGAATTTCCTCTAAAATTTATTATTTACATAATGCAAAAATAAAATAAAAATATTCTGCTCTTGCATCTAATTTTACAAAAAAAAAAATATATATATATATTATTATTATAATGACAATTAACACATTTACCCTCCAAATTCTTATTACCATAATGCAAAAAAAAAAAAAAGAAAAAAGCATTTGCATTTAATTTTGCAAGAAAATAGACACTTTTTGCATTATTATTATAAGCACATTTTTCCTCCAAATTCTGATAACCATAATGTGAAAAATAAAATACAAATATTTTGCACTTTCATACTTTTCATAATTTGGCAAGTAAATTTGTTTGCATTATTAATATTATAATGACAATTAAGCACATTTCCCCTCCAAACTCTCATTATTATAATGCAATAAATAAATAAATAAATAAATAAATATAAAACATTTTGTCCATTCACAATGATTTAAATACACAGTATATATTAATATCATTTTTCTCAATAAAGTAATTAAAAAAATGAATGCTATCTAGATTTCTGAAATCATAAAAGACGCGACATGATGCCACGATGCCTTTCCATGTTAATCAGAGTTTTTGTCCTAACTAGCCGCGACGCCGACATGCGACAATTCTATTTAAGAAATGGTTTCTATTGTCCTAACTAGCAGCAGCACCGACACGCGATGATTCTATTTCAGAAACGGTTTCTATTGTCCTAACTAGCAGCAGCGCCGACACGTGACGATTCTATTTTAGAATCGGTTTCTATTGTCCTAACTAGCAGCAGCGCTGACACGTGACGATTCTATTTTAGAAACGGTTTCTATTGTCCTAACTAGCAGCAGCGCTGACACGTGACGATTCTATTTTAGTATCGGTTTCTATTGTCCTAACTAGCTGCGACACGGACACGTGACGATTCTATTTCAGAAACGGTTTCTATTGTCCTAACTAGCAGCAGCGCTGACACGTGACGATTCTATTTCAGAAACGGTTTCTGTTGTCCTAACTAGCAGCTTCGCCGACACGCGACGATTCTATTTCAGAAACGGTTTCTATTGTCCTAACTAACAATAGAATCGGTTTCTATTGTCCTAACTAGCAGCAGCACCGACACGTGACGATTCTATTTTAGAACCGGTTTCTATTGTCCTAACTAGCAGCAGCGCCGACACGTGACGATTCTATTTTAGAACCGGTTTCTATTGTCCTAACTAGCAGCAGCGCCGACACGCGACGATTCTATTTTAGAATCGGTTTCTATTGTCCTAACTAGCAGCAGCGCCGACACGCGACGATTCTATTTTAGAATCGGTTTCTATTGTCCTAACTAGCAGCAGCGCCGACACGTGACGATTCTATTTTAGAATCGGTTTCTATTGTCCTAACTAGCAGCAGCGCCGACACGTGACGATTCTATTTTAGTATCGGTTTCTATTGTCCTAACTAGCAGCAGCGCCGACACGTGACGATTCTATTTTAGTATCGGTTTCTATTGTCCTAACTAGCAGCAGCGCCGACACGTGACGATTCTATTTTAGAATCGGTTTCTATTGTCCTAACTAGCAGCAGCGCCGACACGCGACGATTCTATTTTAGAATCGGTTTCTATTGTCCTAACTAGCAGCAGCGCCGACACGCGACGATTCTATTTTAGTATCGGTTTCTATTGTCCTAACTAGCAGCAGCGCCGACACGTGACGATTCTATTTTAGAATCGGTTTCTATTGTCCTAACTAGCAGCAGCGCCGACACGTGACGATTCTATTTTAGTATCGGTTTCTATTGTCCTAACTAGCAGCAGCGCCGACACGTGACGATTCTATTTTAGAATCGGTTTCTATTGTCCTAACTAGCAGCAGCGCCGACACGTGATGATTCTATTTTAGAATCGGTTTCTACTGTCCTAACTAGCAGCAGCGCTGACACGTGACGATTCTATTTTAGTATCGGTTTCTATTGTCCTAACTAGCTGCGACACCGACACGTGACGATTCTATTTCAGAAACGTTTCTATTGTCCTAACTAGCAGCAGCGCCGACACGTGACGATTCTATTTTAGTATCGGTTTCTATTGTCCTAACTAGCTGCGACACCGACACGTGACGATTCTATTTCAGAAACGTTTCTATTGTCCTAACTAGCAGCAGCGCTGACACGTGACGATTCTATTTTAGTATCGGTTTCTATTGTCCTAACTAGCTGCGACACCGACACGTGACGATTCTATTTCAGAAACGTTTCTATTGTCCTAACTAGCAGCAGCGCCGACACGTGACGATTCTATTTTAGAATCGGTTTCTATTGTCCTAACTAGCAGCAGCGCCGACACGTGACGATTCTATTTCAGAAACGGTTTCTATTGTCCTAACTAGCAGCAGCGCCAACACGAGACGATTCTATTTCAGAAACGGTTTCTATTGTCCTAACTAGCAGCAGCGCCGACACGTGATGATTCTATTTTAGAATCGGTTTCTACTGTCCTAACTAGCAGCAGCGCTGACACGTGACGATTCTATTTTAGTATCGGTTTCTATTGTCCTAACTAGCTGCGACACGACACGTGACGATTCTATTTCAGAAACGTTTCTATTGTCCTAACTAGCAGCAGCGCCGACACGTGACGATTCTATTTTAGTATCGGTTTCTATTGTCCTAACTAGCTGCGACACCGACACGTGACGATTCTATTTCAGAAACGTTTCTATTGTCCTAACTAGCAGCAGCGCTGACACGTGACGATTCTATTTTAGTATCGGTTTCTATTGTCCTAACTAGCTGCGACACCGACACGTGACGATTCTATTTCAGAAACGTTTCTATTGTCCTAACTAGCAGCAGCGCCGACACGTGACGATTCTATTTTAGAATCGGTTTCTATTGTCCTAACTAGCAGCAGCGCCGACACGTGACGATTCTATTTCAGAAACGGTTTCTATTGTCCTAACTAGCAGCAGCGCCAACACGAGACGATTCTATTTCAGAAACGGTTTCTATTGTCCTAACTAGCAGCAGCGCCGACACGTGACGATTCCATTTTAGAAGCGGTTTCTATTGTCCTAACTAGCAGCAGCGCCGACACGTGACGATTCCATTTTAGAAGCGGTTTCTATTGTCCTAACTAGCAGCAGCGCTGACACGTGACAATTCTATTTCAGAAACGGTTTCTATTGTCCTAACTAGCAGCAGCGCTGACACGTGACGATTCCATTTCAGAAACGGTTTCTATTGTCCTAACTAGCAGCAGCGCTGACACGTGACGATTCTATTTCAGAAACGGTTTCTATTGTCCTAACTAGCAGCAGCGCCGACACGCGACGATTCTATTTCAGAAACGGTTTCTATTGTCCTAACTAGCAGCAGCGCCGACACGTGACGATTCTATTTCAGAAACGGTTTCTATTGTCCTAACTAGCAGCAGCGCTGACACGTGACAATTCTATTTCAGAAACGGTTTCTATTGTCCTAACTAGCAGCAGCGCTGACACGTGACGATTCTATTTCAGAAACGGTTTCTATTGTCCTAACTAGCAGCAGCGCCGACACGCGACGATTCTATTTCAGAAACGGTTTCTATTGTCCTAACTAGCAGCAGCGCCGACACGTGACGATTCTATTTCAGAAACGGTTTCTATTGTCCTAACTAGCAGCAGCGCCGACACGAGACGATTCTATTTCAGAAACGGTTTCTATTGTCCTAACTAGCAGCAGCGCCGACACGTGACGATTCCATTTTAGAAGCGGTTTCTATTGTCCTAACTAGCAGCAGCGCTGACACGTGACAATTCTATTTCAGAAACGGTTTCTATTGTCCTAACTAGCAGCAGCGCCGACACGCGACGATTCTATTTCAGAAACGGTTTCTATTGTCCTAACTAGCAGCAGCGCTGACACGTGACAATTCTATTTCAGAAACGGTTTCTATTGTCCTAACTAGCAGCAGCGCTGACACGTGACGATTCTATTTCAGAAACGGTTTCTATTGTCCTAACTAGCAGCAGCGCCGACACGCGACGATTCTATTTCAGAAACGGTTTCTATTGTCCTAACTAGCAGCAGCGCCGACACGTGACGATTCTATTTCAGAAACGGTTTCTATTGTCCTAACTAGCAGCAGCGCTGACACGTGACGATTCTATTTCAGAAACGGTTTCTATTGTCCTAACTAGCAGCAGCGCCGACACGCGACGATTCTATTTCAGAAACGGTTTCTATTGTCCTAACTAGCAGCAGCGCCGACACGTGACGATTCTATTTCAGAAACGGTTTCTATTGTCCTAACTAGCAGCAGCGCTGACACGCGACGATTCTATTTCAGAAGCGGTTTCTATTGTCCTAACTAGCAGCAGCGCCGACACGTGACGATTCTATTTCAGAAACGGTTTCTATTGTCCTAACTAGCAGCAGCGCTGACACGTGACGATTCTATTTCAGAAGCGGTTTCTATTGTCCTAACTAGCAGCAGCGCCGACACGTGACGATTCTATTTCAGAAACGGTTTCTATTGTCCTAACTAGCAGCAGCGCCGACACGCGACGATTCTATTTCAGAAACGGTTTCTATTGTCCTAACTAGCAGCAGCGCCGACACGAGACGATTCTATTTCAGAAACGGTTTCTATTGTCCTAACTAGCAGCAGCGCCGACACGAGACGATTCTATTTCAGAAACGGTTTCTATTGTCCTAACTAGCAGCAGCGCCGACACGTGACGATTCTATTTCAGAAACGGTTTCTATTGTCCTAACTAGCAGCAGCGCCGACACGCGACGATTCTATTTCAGAAACGGTTTCTATTGTCCTAACTAGCAGCAGCGCCGACACGAGACGATTCTATTTCAGAAACGGTTTCTATTGTCCTAACTAGCAGCAGCGCCGACACGAGACGATTCTATTTCAGAAACGGTTTCTATTGTCCTAACTAGCAGCAGCGCCGACACGTGACGATTCTATTTTAGAATCGGTTTCTATTGTCCTAACTAGCAGCAGCGCCGACACGCGACGATTCTATTTTAGAATCGGTTTCTATTGTCCTAACTAGCAGCAGCGCCGACACGCGACGATTCTATTTTAGTATCGGTTTCTATTGTCCTAACTAGCAGCAGCGCCGACACGTGACGATTCTATTTTAGAATCGGTTTCTATTGTCCTAACTAGCAGCAGCGCCGACACGTGACGATTCTATTTTAGTATCGGTTTCTATTGTCCTAACTAGCAGCAGCGCCGACACGTGACGATTCTATTTTAGAATCGGTTTCTATTGTCCTAACTAGCAGCAGCGCCGACACGTGATGATTCTATTTTAGAATCGGTTTCTACTGTCCTAACTAGCAGCAGCGCTGACACGTGACGATTCTATTTTAGTATCGGTTTCTATTGTCCTAACTAGCTGCGACACCGACACGTGACGATTCTATTTCAGAAACGTTTCTATTGTCCTAACTAGCAGCAGCGCCGACACGTGACGATTCTATTTTAGTATCGGTTTCTATTGTCCTAACTAGCTGCGACACCGACACGTGACGATTCTATTTCAGAAACGTTTCTATTGTCCTAACTAGCAGCAGCGCTGACACGTGACGATTCTATTTTAGTATCGGTTTCTATTGTCCTAACTAGCTGCGACACCGACACGTGACGATTCTATTTCAGAAACGTTTCTATTGTCCTAACTAGCAGCAGCGCCGACACGTGACGATTCTATTTTAGAATCGGTTTCTATTGTCCTAACTAGCAGCAGCGCCGACACGTGACGATTCTATTTCAGAAACGGTTTCTATTGTCCTAACTAGCAGCAGCGCCAACACGAGACGATTCTATTTCAGAAACGGTTTCTATTGTCCTAACTAGCAGCAGCGCCGACACGTGACGATTCCATTTTAGAAGCGGTTTCTATTGTCCTAACTAGCAGCAGCGCCGACACGTGACGATTCCATTTTAGAAGCGGTTTCTATTGTCCTAACTAGCAGCAGCGCTGACACGTGACAATTCTATTTCAGAAACGGTTTCTATTGTCCTAACTAGCAGCAGCGCTGACACGTGACGATTCCATTTCAGAAACGGTTTCTATTGTCCTAACTAGCAGCAGCGCTGACACGTGACGATTCTATTTCAGAAACGGTTTCTATTGTCCTAACTAGCAGCAGCGCCGACACGCGACGATTCTATTTCAGAAACGGTTTCTATTGTCCTAACTAGCAGCAGCGCTGACACGTGACGATTCCATTTCAGAAACGGTTTCTATTGTCCTAACTAGCAGCAGCGCTGACACGTGACGATTCTATTTCAGAAACGGTTTCTATTGTCCTAACTAGCAGCAGCGCCGACACGCGACGATTCTATTTCAGAAACGGTTTCTATTGTCCTAACTAGCAGCAGCGCCGACACGTGACGATTCTATTTCAGAAACGGTTTCTATTGTCCTAACTAGCAGCAGCGCTGACACGTGACAATTCTATTTCAGAAACGGTTTCTATTGTCCTAACTAGCAGCAGCGCTGACACGTGACGATTCTATTTCAGAAACGGTTTCTATTGTCCTAACTAGCAGCAGCGCCGACACGCGACGATTCTATTTCAGAAACGGTTTCTATTGTCCTAACTAGCAGCAGCGCCGACACGTGACGATTCTATTTCAGAAACGGTTTCTATTGTCCTAACTAGCAGCAGCGCCGACACGAGACGATTCTATTTCAGAAACGGTTTCTATTGTCCTAACTAGCAGCAGCGCCGACACGTGACGATTCCATTTTAGAAGCGGTTTCTATTGTCCTAACTAGCAGCAGCGCTGACACGTGACAATTCTATTTCAGAAACGGTTTCTATTGTCCTAACTAGCAGCAGCGCCGACACGCGACGATTCTATTTCAGAAACGGTTTCTATTGTCCTAACTAGCAGCAGCGCCGACACGTGACGATTCTATTTCAGAAACGGTTTCTATTGTCCTAACTAGCAGCAGCGCTGACACGCGACGATTCTATTTCAGAAGCGGTTTCTATTGTCCTAACTAGCAGCAGCGCCGACACGTGACGATTCTATTTCAGAAACGGTTTCTATTGTCCTAACTAGCAGCAGCGCTGACACGTGACGATTCTATTTCAGAAGCGGTTTCTATTGTCCTAACTAGCAGCAGCGCCGACACGTGACGATTCTATTTCAGAAACGGTTTCTATTGTCCTAACTAGCAGCAGCGCCGACACGCGACGATTCTATTTCAGAAACGGTTTCTATTGTCCTAACTAGCAGCAGCGCCGACACGAGACGATTCTATTTCAGAAACGGTTTCTATTGTCCTAACTAGCAGCAGCGCCGACACGAGACGATTCTATTTCAGAAACGGTTTCTATTGTCCTAACTAGCAGCAGCGCCGACACGTGACGATTCTATTTCAGAAACGGTTTCTATTGTCCTAACTAGCAGCAGCGCCGACACGCGACGATTCTATTTCAGAAACGGTTTCTATTGTCCTAACTAGCAGCAGCGCCGACACGAGACGATTCTATTTCAGAAACGGTTTCTATTGTCCTAACTAGCAGCAGCGCCGACACGCGACGATTCTATTTCAGAAACGGTTTTTATTGTCCTAACTAGCAGCAGCGCCGACACGTGACGATTCTATTTTAGAATCGGTTTCTATTGTCCTAACTAGCAGCAGCGCCGACACGCGACGATTCTATTTTAGTATCGGTTTCTATTGTCCTAACTAGCAGCAGCGCCGACACGTGACGATTCCTTTTTAGAATTGGTTTCTATTGTCCTAACTAGCTGCGACGCCGACACGTGACGATTCCTTTTTAGAATTGGTTTCTATTGTCCTAACTAGCTGCGACGCCGACACGCGACGATTCTATTTTAGACATGGTTTCTATTGTCCTAACTAGCCGTCACGGCGACAGCTGTAGCAACAATGATGAGCAAGTATGGCAATGATGATCTCAGGTGCTGTTTATGTGCTTTATTTATTGTTAAAAGCATCTATTGCGAATTTTATTCTGTGTGTCTTTTATAGCCGTACTAAAAGCAACAATGGACAATTCACCTCAGATCTTCAAAATAAATTATAGAAAACAAGAACGTTCAAACTGTCAACTCATTGTGAACAGACAAGTGTATTCTATGACTATGACAAAGATTGTTTCAGTAACTCTGTATGTATTTTTAATCATATTAAAATGGTGTAATAATATAATATCTGATAATATCTCATAATATCTGGTGTGGACAGACAAATTGCTTGTTGATGGAATCTTATCATCTGGTTAGGACACAGTGTAAGACATAAATAATATAGATATATCATAATGGACATCAATTAGTTTATTCCTAGAACATGAAAAATAAAAATAAAAAAATAAATAAATAAATAAAAAAAACGCATCACAGATTAATTTTACATACTACATTTATTTAAAAAAAGCAACCAATGTCCCATCTTACATTTACAGAGAAACACGTTTGTAAAAGCGTAGAAACCAACAAAGTGTTATCTAGCAGCATCCAAATGTTGGAATGAGGGAAAAAAGACAAATCATCAATATATCTATGTACTGGACACAGTCCTGGCAAAACTACAGCCGTCACAGTATGGCCTTCTCACAGCCGTCCGCACCAGAAGCCTTTTCATTTTAATAAAATAAACTAATTTAGGTTAAATAAACTTAAATAACAGTGTTAAATACAAGACACTTGATTGGAGGTTCTGTACAGAGATGGACACGTTTTGGCATGTAACTGTGGTTCACTGCGGGAGGAACTGCACATCGGGACGCAGTGAGCCGGAGACAAGGCATGTGTTTGGAAGGAACAGAAAGCGACGTTATGCTCGCACCTGCTTCGTCTTTTCTTTGAGGCACAATCTCAGTTGCAGGACAGTTTCAGGAAATCTTGTTGGGGAAGTTCAGCGACTCCACGATTATTGCCAGAACTTGATGATTGTGGACAGAAATCATTCAGATGACACATGGAGGTACTGTCGAACTTCAACGTTTGATTGTACCTTTCAATAACGGAGGCAGAAAATGAAAGCTTTGTGAATGAAATGCCCAGCTACTACAAGTCTTGATGCGTTACATTCATAATCCACCTCCAGGATCATCGTTTAGTTGCTGATTTAGTACATTCTCCATGTTAAACCTGCCCCGTTTCTCAATGCAAGTGAACCAGCTACACCAACGAGCACCAGTGGCTTCCTCAGTCCAGTATGTACTTACATTCTACATCTCATTGGAATTGCAGTAGGAATTGGGCTTTGCTAGCGTAGGTAGATGCCGCTGAAGCATCCAGCTCCAACGGCACGCAGTTCTCCAGTGGTTTTAGACTCTCGTTTGCCCCAAAGACAGAGGAACCTCTCCGAGAAGACGGGGCAGACGGAGTCTCCATCAAGGCTTCTTGTCAATGGTGTGGAAGAACCACTCTGTGAACTTCCTGAGCTGGGCGGCCGCCGTCTGGCTCTCCTCCTGCAGACGCATATTGTCCTGCCTCAGGTGCTGCACCTCCACCTGAAGGATCGCCTTGTCCTCCTTTTCCTGGACACAAAGGCAAAAGAACGGCTTTAGAATATAGTGAACTAGCGTTTTTTTTTTTGTGTGTTTTATGGTGTTTGCTTATAATATGCTGTCATTATATGGAAAGGAGCAGCTTGGAGATTCTTCATGAAAGTCAAGACAAACAGGTGGAATGACATGATAGTGAAAAAAATATGAAACAAATTGGTGTAGTAATTATGATTTTAACTAGTAAATAGTAAAAAAGTAACAATTAATTAAATGTGAAAATTTGAAGACTGAAATGGTATTTTCTTGTAAAACGTACTCTAATAATCTTCGTGCAATTTACAACTTCAAAAAAATCTTTTTTTATAGTATATAGGATAACACAGATTTTAAAACTTTTAGATGCTACAGATGCCCAAATACTGTCAAATTCTGTAATACTGTGAGGGCAGTAATGCTGTCAAATTAAAAATGTATAATAGTTGTTGTTGTTTTTCCCAAAAGCAACCACCCAGAATACCTTAGCAACCGCATAGCAACACCTTAGCAACCACCCGAGTACCCTAGCAACCACATAACAACATCCTAGCAACCATCTTGAGTACCCTGACTCTATCTATCTATCTATCTATCTATCTATTTGTCTATCTATCTATCTATTGTTCTATCGTTCTATCTATCTATCGTTCTATCGTTCTATCTATCGTTCTATCATCTATCTATCTATCGTTCTATCTATCTATCTATCTATCGTTCTATCTATCTATCTATCTATCTATCTATCGTTCTATCTATCTATCGTTCTATCTATCTATCAAAACTACTAAACTAAAACTTAAACTTTCAAACTGAAAACTCTCAAACTTTTAAAACTACTTCAAATTTTCTGGATCGGCTTTTTCAAGCCAACTTAAAGTTTGTCTCGAATTTTTTACATCATTTTTAAAGTGGTTATATTGTCAAAATCTAATATTGTTGAGTTGTTTTTGTCAAATTATAAAGTAGTAATTTTGTCATTTTTTATTTATTACATTTTATCTTATTTTATTATTTTTGTCATTTTTTACACAATTTTTAAAGTGCTAATAATTGTAAAGGCAGTGATGCTAAATTAGAAATGGCTAATATTGTCGTTTTTTCATTTATTGCATTTTATCATATTTTTATTGTTTATTTATTTTTGTAATTTTTCACACTATTTTTTAAAGTGCTAATATTGTCAAATTCTGTAATATTGTGAAGGCGGTAATGTTGTCAACTTAGAAATGGATAATATTGTTGTTTTTTATTTATTACATTTTATTCTATTTTTTTATTTTTGTAATTTTTTACACAATTTTAAAGTGCTAATAATTTCAAACTGTCAAATTAGAAAATAGTATTATTTTCATTTTTATTTATTACATTTTAATCTTTTTTTTTAAATTACACATTTTTTAAAGTGGTTATATTCTCAAAATTTAATATTGTGAAGGTGGTAATATCAAATTAGAAACTAGTAATATTGTCATTTTTTATTTATTACATTTTTATCTTATTTTTGTCATTTTTTACACTTTTTAAAGTGCTAATAATGTCAAACTAATATTAGGAAGGCAAATTAGAAACAGATAATACTGTAATTTTTTATTAAATTTGATCATATTTTTATTATTTATTTATTTTTGTAATTTTTATACAATTTCTAAAGTGGTAATATTGTCAAATTCTGTAATATTGTGAAGGCGGTAATGTTGTCAAATTAGAAATGGATAATATTGTCAATTTTTTATTTATTACATTTTATCCTATTTTTTATTTTTGTAATTTTTTACACAATTTTAAAGTGCTAATATTGTCAAACTGTCAAATTAGAAAGTAGTATTATTTTAATTTTTATTTATTACATTTTAATCTTTTTTTTTTTAATTACACATTTTTTAAAGAGGTTATATTCTCAAAATTTAATATTGTGAAGGTGGTAATATCAAAGAAACGAGTAATGTCATTTTTTATTTATTACATTTTTATCTTATTTCTGTCATTTTTTACACTATTTTTAAAGTGCTAATAATGTCAAACTAATAGTAGGAAGGCAAATTAGAAACAGATAATACTGTAATTTTTTATTAAATTTGATCATATTTTTATTATTTATTTATTTTTTGTCATTTTTATACTATTTCTAAAGTGGTAATATTGTTGTCAAATTAGAAATGGATAATGCGGTCATTTTTTATTTATTACATTTGATCTTTTTTCTAATTTTGTACACATTTTTTAAAATGGTAATAATGTCAAACACTAATATTGTGAAGCCGATACTGTTGTTACATTTATTTAATAATTTTATTTATTTATTTTATTTTTTTACATTTTTTACACTATTATTCTCTAAAGTTTGAAAACCTCTGGAATAAATTATTTGACATATCTTTGGTGTATTTTGCACAGAGATCTTATTTAAGAGAAGGAAAAGTTCAATGGCACTGAGTTCTAGAAACCTTTAATTAATATAGATGATATTCATCTCAAAAGACTCATGTTCATAAGCCCCTTTATAGTCATTCAGAGTACTTGTACATACAGTATATTGAGCTCATGTGACCGCTGCAGCATTTTTAGCGATGACATCAGGTGATCATCGGCTGTTCAGCACATTTGTGGTGAGCCGCCGTCACTCTGCTGATTGAGCGAGAGCGCTGATTTAAAACGACAGGAAGCAGGATATTAAATTGGGCCGACAAGGTGGCAATTCTCCATGCTGGGTGCCCGTTACTGCACGCTTCAACGCATTGTTAGCCTATCCTTCCCCTCAAAACCCTTCCTCCAGTGAAGTCACAATCACAGTTGACGTACTTCCTTGCATTCACAAAAGTCATGGAGAAAATCAGGTGGGCAAAAGCATCAATCACAGTTATTGTTCTCCATCAGGACAGCACAGCTCACCTTTTTCAAGTCATACTGCAGCTGTCTCAGGATCACCTCCAGCTGATTGACTTTGCCCGTCAGTGTGGCTGGAGAAGTATCGCTGAAGACAGAGACAGAGTTATTAGTCTACACGTGAAACCCAGTGTATTGTGTGAGGTGTTTGTGTCTGATCTGGAGTTGAACTCACCCCGCCTCCAGCGCGGCTCCCTCCGCGGCCGCCACGCGTCTGGTGAGCTCGCGGGAGATCTGCAGCGCTTCGGCTCTCTGCATGTCCGTCATGGTGCAGAACGAGGCCACGCGCTGGTCTGGACACAAGCACACATCGGACAGACTCAGATCAGGATGCATATGATGTGTTCTCAATGACACAATGATAAATAAACACCAAAACATGTGCTGAATGAGACACGACTGTAACTGAACAGCATCAACAGACATAGTGGTGTATTAGAGGTAAAAATGATATAAATACTGTTCGGTTTCTCGCACAAACTGATCGTTTCGTGTCTTAGGACATCAATGTGTCGTCACGAGCCGCAGGGTTTAATTTGGATTTGTCTGTGCATGTTTTCTTGACTCTTATAGATGAAGTTCTCATTGACATGCATTATACGGCTGACAGACCGCAACGGTTGGAGTTAAAAATCATCATTTGTGTTCTACTGAAGAAACAAAGTCTCCTTCATTTTGGATGCCTTCGGGGTAAGCAGATAAACATCACATTTTCATTTTTGGGTGAACTATCCCTTTAAAAAAAGACCTGCTGTGAGCTAAGAGGTTGTTTTTCAACGAGATTTGCTTCTGTTGAACCCATCAGCATGCATTTTTTCCAAATTATTTTTGTTTGGGTCGTTTTGACCCGGAGAAGATTTTCTTTTTTCCGAAAATACTAGTTAATGTTATCGCATTGGACTCAAATAAACTGACTTTGTTCACACAGGGTATAACTACTTCTCAATTTTTTTTGTGATAATTTTCATACTTTTTTTACCTTGTCACACTTAAAAATTGCTTATAAATCTCTCATTATGCTATATTATCACTAAATATTGGATTCAATCTTTTTGTCAACTTGTTTTCTTTCATTTAGGTCATTCTTTTTGCATCTGATTAATCGTAGGCCTCATTGATCTGAGAGTAGGCACCTCAGTTTTTGAGTGAAAAAAGTGTTTTTTGTGGATAATTTTACAAAAAATATGAAATGTGTTTTGAAATGTTTTTATTTTGGTTTTTATTTATTACAAAACGGCATAAATTCACACTCGTGGTGTTCCCGGCCTGCAAACAATTGCTTATAAATCTCTCATTATACCTTATCACCAAATATGTGATTCAATCTTTTTGTCAGCTTGTTTTCTTTAAATTAGGACAGGTTTTCTACTTATTTTTGATCTGAGCTTATATTAGTCAAAAATGACCACCCATTGAAAATGAATGAGGGAGTCAAAAATCAGAGAATGTGTTCATCATGTTCATATTCACATAGGCAAGCAAAAATAAAGGGTTCAGACCTCTGCATGTGTGGATACATGCATACTCATGCGTTCGTGCACATACACACACGTTCATGTTCACAAACAAACTATTTTGAGTATTACAGGCTTTCTTTTGCACAGAGATGAACTTTATCCTCAGATCAGTGAGGCTTATGATCAATCGGTTTCAAAAATTAATACAAAACCTGTCCTAATTGAATATATATATATATATATATATATATATATATAAATAAAGTCAACATTTTAAAAGAGTAGTTTATATTTCTTCATTGTTTTTAATCCAATTACACTTTTTACAATGCTTTGTGGGATTGTAGTTCTTTTTTGCTTCAAATCAAAGTCTGTAATGTTGTGATTCACCTCGTAGCTGTTTGGTTTAGTTCATGGCGTATAATGCTTTAACAAAGACTTTTCTTAAATCCCTACGGGAGAGATGAATGCAAAAAATACTTCCGGAACCAGCGCAGCAGAAATGTCTTCGTTCTTTTACTCCATTACATATGAACATATTAAACGAATGTTAAAATGATCTCATTCTCATCAAAACCTCAATGAAAAAAACCCAAAGTGGAGAAAAGCGTCTGGGACTGAAGCGACGTGGAGATGAAAAGGGGATCTGAATATCTCAGATGAGAGTTCAAACTCAGAGCGGCTGTCCCTGTTTTTACAGTCGTCCTCCAGCAAATGAGCTGCTAAAACAAGACAAACTGCTTCAGATACCATAAATAGACTTTAAAGAATGATGCAATATTTGGAAACAAAGTTACAGTTTTAGAGGAGATGCATTTTTCTGGGTCTCACCATGACAGAATAACATCACTGCATAAAAACACTGAGATAAATTTAGCTTATAACATATTTGCCATCCATTTGCATCAGCGAACACGAATGTAAGTCAACAAGAAGAGAAGAAGTGTTTAAAAAAAATGTAGAAATGTTCATAAACATGTATAAACAACTTCAAAACTCATCTTCAAAAACCATATACAAGTGGGTGACTGAAGACGACTAGTCCTGTGGCTCTTTAATGCTACTGAGGGGCTCGAAGCCTCACTTTTTCATTAATTACAAACATAGACCAGATGGAAACCCAAAATTATACATGACAAACTGATCTGAGACCTGTTTTTCGGGTAGGATAGAAGACCCACATAAATGACTATTGTGCAGATGTCTTGAACAATCAAGGGTTTAAATCTGCCCCCATTGTGCCATCAGATGCGACATATGGGTAAAAGTCCTAATGACACGTTTAGCAGACAGACGGCAATGAGAACGAGAACACAGCTGTACTGTGTTTTACTGCATCTCCCGAATCAATGAACGTACTCTCATTACACCATATGGAGATGACGCTGCTGTTGGAAATGATCTAAACGCAGTTTAATTTACGGTCGTCTCTCAGGAGATTCCTACATGTGTGTTTCTGATCAAAACTGGTAGTCTTTCATTAAAAACATGACAATAAATCCTCGGTGTCTCTCTTTCAATGGCTCCTCAGAACTCCTCTTTCAATGGCTCCTCTAATCATAAACCACATCATGCTTGCGTAGACCACATGAGAACCAGAGTTTTCAAAGTTCAGTATGTTTTGTTGTTTCTTCACAGAAATCTGTTTGTAATTAAACACTAGAGTTTCCCTGTGTGTCGCCATGTTAATACATTCATGCATTCTGGGACTTAATCAATGTGCTGCTGCAACAGATTCCAAACAAGACCGTGACTATTAAAATGTAGCTGGAGTTAATATATTAATATATATCAACCAGGGTAGCACCATGCTACTTTTTCTTTCTTGTGTAATGAATAAATAAACTGAATCTTTGCATTAAATTGGAGGTGTAAATCTCGTTGCTATTCAGGACAAAATTAAAATAAAAAAGGCATGTATAACATTTTGCTGAAAGAAAATTAATATGTTTTGATTGTGACATTATTTTCATGTGATATTATTTCAAGTTGTGTAAAGTTCTTTAGTTAATGCAATGAGATAATAACTATGGAAGAGGATTAGGGCCAAGCAATAATAATAATAATAATAAAAAAAAAAAATCTCGAGATTAAAGTCATTATAAAGTGAGATAAAACTCGTTACATTTCAAGAAAAAAAGTCAAAATAAAATGTTGAGAATAAAATCATTAAATTTTGAGAAAAAAGTCGTGTTTCGAGAAAAAACTCGTTAAATTTTGAGAAAAAAATCAATGTTTTGAGAATAAAGTCGTTATGTTTCGAGAATAAAATCATTAAATTTTGAGAATAAAGTCAATATATTTCGAGAATAAAGTCATTATGTTTCGAGAATAAAGTCGTCATGTTTCAAGAATAAACAAAATTTTGAGAATAAATTTGTTATGTTTCGAGAATAAAGTCATCATTTTTCGAGAATAAAGTCGTCATTTTTCGCGAATAAAGTCGTCATGTTTCGCGAATAAAGTCGTCATGTTTCGAGAATAAAGTCGTCATTTTTCGACAATAAAGTCATCATGTTTCGACAATAAAGTCGTCATGTTTCGAGAATAAAGTCGTTAAATTGAGAATAAAGTTGTCATGTTTCGAGAATAAAGTCGTCATGTTTCGACAATAAAGTCATCATTTTTCGACAATAAAGTCGTCATTTTTCGAGAATAAAGTCGTCATGTTTCGAGAATAAAGTCATTATTTTTTTCGAGAATAAAGTCGTCATTTTTCGAGAATAAAGTCGCCATGTTTCGAGAATAAAGTCGTCATGTTTCGAGAATAAAGTCGTCATGTTTCGAGAATAAAGTCGTCATGTTTCAAGAATAAAGTCGTCATGTTTCAAGAATAAAGTCGTAATTTTTCGAGAATAAAGTCGTAATTTTTCGAGAATAAAGTCGTTATTTTTCGAAATAAAGTCGTCATGTTTCGAGAATAAAGTCGTCATGTTTCGAGAATAAAGTCGTCATGTTTCAAGAATAAAGTCGTAATTTTTCGAGAATAAAGTTGTCATTTTTCGAGAATAAAGTCGTTATTTTTCGAAATAAAGTCGTCATGTTTCGAGAATAAACTCGTTAAATTGAGAATAAAGTTGTCATGTTTCGAGAATAAAGTCGTCATTTTTCGAGAATAAAGTCATCATGTTTCGAGAATAAAGTCGTTATTTTTCGAGAATAAAGTCGTTAAATTGAGAATAAAGTTGTCATGTTTCGAGAATAAAGTCGTCATGTTTCGACAATAAAGTCGTCATGTTTCAAGAATAAAGTCGTCATGTTTTGAGAATAAAGTCGTCATTTTTCGAGAATAAAGTCGCCATGTTTCGAGAATAAAGTCGTCATGTTTCGAGAATAAGTCGTTATGTTTCGAGAATAAAGTCGTCATGTTTCGAGAATAAAGTCGTCATGTTTCGAGAATAAAGTCGTTATGTTTCGAGAATAAAGTCATCATGTTTCGAGAATAAAGTCGTTATTTTTCGAGAATAAAGTCGTTAAATTGAGAATAAAGTTGTCATGTTTCGAGAATAAAGTCGTCATGTTTCGACAATAAAGTCGTCATGTTTCAAGAATAAAGTCGTCATGTTTTGAGAATAAAGTCGTCATTTTTCGAGAATAAAGTCGCCATGTTTCGAGAATAAAGTCGTCATGTTTCGAGAATAAGTCGTTATGTTTCGAGAATAAAGTCGTCATGTTTCGAGAATAAAGTCGTCATGTTTCGAGAATAAAGTCGTTATGTTTCGAGAATAAAGTCATCATGTTTCGAGAATAAAGTCGTTATTTTTCGAGAATAAAGTCGTTAAATTGAGAATAAAGTTGTCATGTTTCGAGAATAAAGTCGTCATGTTTCGACAATAAAGTCGTCATGTTTCAAGAATAAAGTCGTCATGTTTTGAGAATAAAGTCGTCATTTTTCGAGAATAAAGTCGCCATGTTTCGAGAATAAAGTCGTCATGTTTCGAGAATAAGTCGTTATGTTTCGAGAATAAAGTCGTCATGTTTCGAGAATAAAGTCGTCATGTTTCGAGAATAAAGTCGTTATGTTTCGAGAATAAAGTCGTCATGTTTCGAGAATAAAGTCGTCATGTTTCGAGAATAAAGTCGTCATTTTTTGAGAATAAAGTCGCCATGTTTCGACAATAAAGTCGTCATGTTTCAAGAATAAAGTCGTCATGTTTCGAGAATAAAGTCGTCATGTTTCGACAATAAAGTCGTCATGTTTCAAGAATAAAGTCGTCATGTTTTGAGAATAAAGTCGTCATGTTTCGCGAATAAAGTTGTCATGTTTCGAGAATAAAGTCGTCATGTTTCAAGAATAAAGTCGTCATGTTTTGAGAATAAAGTCGGCATGTTTCGAGAATAAACTCGTTAAATTGAGAATAAAGTTGTCATGTTTCGAGAATAAAGTCGTCATTTTTCGAGAATAAAGTCATCATGTTTCGAGAATAAAGTCGTTATTTTTCGAGAATAAAGTCGTTAAATTGAGAATAAAGTTGTCATGTTTCGAGAATAAAGTCGTCATGTTTCGAGAATAAAGTCGTTAAATTGAGAATAAAGTTGTCATGTTTTGAGAATAAAGTCGTCATGTTTCGACAATAAAGTCGTCATGTTTCAAGAATAAAGTCGTCATGTTTTGAGAATAAAGTCGTCATTTTTCGAGAATAAAGTCGCCATGTTTCGAGAATAAAGTCGTCATGTTTCGAGAATAAGTCGTTATGTTTCGAGAATAAAGTCGTCATGTTTCGAGAATAAAGTCGTCATGTTTCGAGAATAAGTCGCCATGTTTCGACAATAAAGTCGTCATTTTTCGAGAATAAAGTCGTCATGTTTCGAGAATAAAGTCGTCATTTTTTGAGAATAAAGTCGTCATGTTTCGACAATAAAGTCGTCATGTTTCAAGATTAAACTCGTCATGTTTCGAGAATAAAGTCGTCATGTTTCGACAATAAAGTCGTCATGTTTCAAGAATAAAGTCGTCATGTTTTGAGAATAAAGTCGTCATGTTTCGCGAATAAAGTTGTCATGTTTCGAGAATAAAGTCGTCATGTTTCAAGAATAAAGTCGTCATGTTTTGAGAATAAAGTCGGCATGTTTCGAGAATAAAGTCGCCATGTTTCGAGAATAAAGTCGTCATGTTTCGAGAATAAGTCGTTATGTTTCGAGAATAAAGTCGTCATGTTTCGAGAATAAAGTCGTCATGTTTCGAGAATAAAGTCGTCATTTTTCGAGAATAAAGTCGTTATTTTTCGAAATAAAGTCGTCATGTTTCGAGAATAAACTCGTTAAATTGAGAATAAAGTTGTCATGTTTCGAGAATAAAGTCGTCATTTTTCGAGAATAAAGTCATCATGTTTCGAGAATAAAGTCGTTATTTTTCGAGAATAAAGTCGTTAAATTGAGAATAAAGTTGTCATGTTTCGAGAATAAAGTCGTCATGTTTCGAGAATAAAGTCGTTAAATTGAGAATAAAGTTGTCATGTTTTGAGAATAAAGTCGTCATGTTTCGACAATAAAGTCGTCATGTTTCAAGAATAAAGTCGTCATGTTTTGAGAATAAAGTCGTCATTTTTCGAGAATAAAGTCGCCATGTTTCGAGAATAAAGTCGTCATGTTTCGAGAATAAGTCGTTATGTTTCGAGAATAAAGTCGTCATGTTTCGAGAATAAAGTCGTCATGTTTCGAGAATAAGTCGCCATGTTTCGACAATAAAGTCGTCATTTTTCGAGAATAAAGTCGTCATGTTTCGAGAATAAAGTCGTCATTTTTTGAGAATAAAGTCGTCATGTTTCGACAATAAAGTCGTCATGTTTCAAGATTAAACTCGTCATGTTTCGAGAATAAAGTCGTCATGTTTCGACAATAAAGTCGTCATGTTTCAAGAATAAAGTCGTCATGTTTTGAGAATAAAGTCGTCATGTTTCGCGAATAAAGTTGTCATGTTTCGAGAATAAAGTCGTCATGTTTCAAGAATAAAGTCGTCATGTTTTGAGAATAAAGTCGGCATGTTTCGAGAATAAAGTCGCCATGTTTCGAGAATAAAGTCGTCATGTTTCGAGAATAAGTCGTTATGTTTCGAGAATAAAGTCGTCATGTTTCGAGAATAAAGTCGTCATGTTTCGAGAATAAAGTCGTCATTTTTCGAGAATAAAGTCGTTATTTTTCGAAATAAAGTCGTCATGTTTCGAGAATAAACTCGTTAAATTGAGAATAAAGTTGTCATGTTTCGAGAATAAAGTCGTCATTTTTCGAGAATAAAGTCATCATGTTTCGAGAATAAAGTCGTTATTTTTCGAGAATAAAGTCGTTAAATTGAGAATAAAGTTGTCATGTTTCGAGAATAAAGTCGTCATGTTTCGAGAATAAAGTCGTTAAATTGAGAATAAAGTTGTCATGTTTCGAGAATAAAGTCGCCATGTTTCGACAATAAAGTCGTCATGTTTCAAGAATAAAGTCGTCATGTTTTGAGCATAAAGTCGTCATTTTTCGAGAATAAAGTCGCCATGTTTCAAGAATAAAGTCGTCATGTTTCGAGAATAAGTCGTTATGTTTCGAGAATAAAGTCGTCATGTTTCGAGAATAAAGTCGTCATGTTTCGAGAATAAGTCGCCATGTTTCGACAATAAAGTCGTCATTTTTCGAGAATAAAGTCGTCATGTTTCGAGAATAAAGTCGTCATTTTTTGAGAATAAAGTCGCCATGTTTCGACAATAAAGTCGTCATGTTTCAAGAATAAAGTCGTCATGTTTCGAGAATAAAGTCGTCATGTTTCGACAATAAAGTCGTCATGTTTCAAGAATAAAGTCGTCATGTTTTGAGAATAAAGTCGTCATGTTTCGCGAATAAAGTTGTCATGTTTCGAGAATAAAGTCGTCATGTTTCAAGAATAAAGTCGTCATGTTTTGAGAATAAAGTCGCCATGTTTCGAGAATAAAGTCGCCATGTTTCGAGAATAAAGTTGTCATGTTTCGAGAATAAGTCGTTATGTTTCGAGAATAAAGTCGTCATGTTTCGAGAATAAAGTCGTCATGTTTCAAGAATAAGTCGCCATGTTTCGACAATAAAGTCGTCATTTTTCGAGAATAAAGTCGTCATGTTTCGAGAATAAAGTCGTCATGTTTCGACAATAAAGTCGTCATTTTTCGAGAATAAAGTCGTCATGTTTCGAGAATAAAGTCGTCATTTTTTGAGAATAAAGTCGCCATGTTTCGAGAATAAAGTCGTCATGTTTCAAGAATAAAGTTGTCATGTTTCGACAATAAAGTCGTCATTTTTCGAGAATAAAGTCATTATTTTTTTCTAGAATAAAGTCGCCATGTTTCGACAATAAAGTCGTCATGTTTCGCGAATAAAGTTGTCATGTTTCGAGAATAAAGTCGTCATGTTTCGACAATAAAGTCGTCATGTTTCAAGAATAAAGTCGTCATGTTTTGAGAATAAAGTCGTCATTTTTCGAGAATAAAGTCGCCATGTTTCGAGAATAAAGTCGTCATGTTTCGAGAATAAGTTGTTATGTTTCGAGAATAAAGTCGTCATGTTTCGAGAATAAAGTCGTCATGTTTCGAGAATAAGTCGCCATGTTGACAATAAAGTCGTCATTTTTCGAGAATAAAGTCGTCATGTTTCGAGAATAAAGTCGTCATTTTTTGAGAATAAAGTCGCCATGTTTCGAGAATAAAGTCGTCATGTTTCAAGAATAAAGTTGTCATGTTTCGACAATAAAGTCGTCATTTTTCGAGAATAAAGTCATTATTTTTTTCTAGAATAAAGTCGTCATTTTTCGAGAATAAAGTCGCCATGTTTCGAGAATAAAGTCGTCATGTTTCGAGAATAAAGTCGTCATGTTTTGAGAATAAAGTCGTCATTTTTCGAGAATAAAGTCGCCATGTTTCGAGAATAAAGTCGTCATGTTTCGAGAATAAAGTCGTCATGTTTTGAGAATAAAGTCGTCATTTTTCGAGAATAAAGTCGCCATGTTTCGAGAATAAAGTCGTCATGTTTCGAGAATAAGTCGTTATGTTTCGAGAATAAACAAAATTTTGAGAATAAATTTGTTATGTTTTGAGAATAAACTCATTAAATTGAGAATAAAGTCATTATGTTTCAAGAATAAAGTCGTTATGTTTCGAGAATAAACAAAATTTTGCGAATAAAGTCGTTATATTTCGAGATTAAATATTACATTTTGAGAATAAAGTTTTTTTATCAAATTTTAATGAGTTTATTCTCAACATTTTTTTCAACCTTTTTCATGAAATTTAACGATTATTTTCTCGAAACTTTCTCGAAAATTTTATTCTCAACATTGTATTTCAACATTTTTTTTTTTCAAAATTTAACAAGTTTAATCTCGCTTTATAGTGACTTTAATCTCGAGATGGTTTTATTGTTTATTATTGCTTGGCTCTAATCCTCTTCTGTAGATAACAGTATTTGGGTTTATAGGCAAAACAATTCATGAACCTCAGGTTTAACTCATGAAATGTATTCTTTCTGAGATACACCTAAAAAAATCCTTAAAATAAGAGACCAATTAAGCTCCTCACAAACATCAGCTTGAGGCCACATCCTACAACAACAGTGAAAAACAGGTTAAATGAATACAGGAGCCATTAACAAAATGATGATGGCCTTCTTACTAATCCATTTACAGAAATGACAGGCCCACACAGGAGGGGCAGAGTGTTTCTGAACGCCAGAGCCGTGTGATCACATGCAAATGTCCGAGGGCGGGACGGCCCAATAATTACCCGACATGCTGGCAGAGTGTTTAATTGTAGTTGGCAGCTCGGAGGTCTTTGTGTGAGTGATTCTGAGTGCCTACGATAAATATTTAGACCTAAATTTAAGATATATGTATTTGAATCATATGAAAATTACAGTTTAAACATGAACAAACTACTAAACATAACGTGAGGCATATTTGTAAATAATGTTTCTCAATGAACAATGGAGGTGTTTCAGGGAGTTCAGAAACAGTGATGCTGATCTTCGGAGGGACTTCGCAGAGCTTTTTCATGCTCAAGCAGCAACATTACACACTAAAGAATGATGAAAACGTGCAAAAGCATAATAGAATCCCTTTAATGATGCATCTCGCCACCCAAACCCACACACAGCGTTTCTCCACGCACCTTCAAAGGCTCTTGCCGCGTCAACGAGGTGAGACCAGTCCAGGCCCGTGGCGGTGTCTGGTAGAGGCATGAGACCCGGGTCGCTGAACTTCGCCCGGTCCGCGAGGGAGCCGTCAGAGAACCAGAACTCATCTGAAGAGATGTTTACACACACAAAGAGACAGATCAGTGACACACACACTCGCCGCCACTCGTCACTGTCAATCTAACGGCCTCTACGATCTCGTGGGTTTACACAGACGTCTGACGGAAAACGGAAGCGCACAGCTCAATTCGGTCCATCTGTCAGGAGGTCATGAAGGTCAGCTATAATGAAGGCAGTGGTGGAGAAAGACCAGCGTGATGAATCGGTCACCTGCTGTCTTCACCACATAATGGTTCTTTTTATGAAATCTCCCTCCAACACAACTGACAGCAGAATGAGAGCCAGATCGGACCATTCATTTAAGATCTGCTCTCTTGGAGAGGAAAGTCTTTGAAAATGTGGATGACAGATGACATGAAAGGAAAGAGCTACCTGTGGTGTGAGAGCCCACCTGACGCTGCGCTCCAAAATATTGGCTAACATTATGTTTCCAAATATTTCATATATTAATGGCAATGGAATTTTTAGCATCATTACTCATCATTAATAGCGATTAATCGCACCTAACATTAAAGTTTTTAATATATTATAACAATTTCACATTTAATCTCCAAATTCATGTAGAAACAACATATAGACAGTATATTTTAAAGGGGACCTTTTATGCCCTTTTTCACAATATGTAATAAAAGTCCCCAGAATGTGTCTGTGAAGTTTCAGCTCAAAATACCCCACAGATCATTTATTATAGCTTGTCAAATTTGCCCCTATTTGGGCGTGAGCAAAAACATGCCGTTTTTGTGTGTGTCCCTTTAAATGCAAATGAGCTGCTGCTCCCGCCCCCTTTCCAGAAGAGGGCGGAGCTTTAACAGCTCAACAACAACAAAGAATCTCACGCAGCCAAAATGAGGAAAGTTTTCAGCCTTACATTGTTCAAACCGGAGTCGACACTGATGGAGAGACTCAGGAAGAAGTTACAACTTTTAGAATGAAACTGGACGTTTCTGAATGGTTAGTGGATAAATTTATGTAGTTGCTGTGGAGTTGATTCAAACTTTCAATCTCATGTTAATCTTTTGTGCAAATCCCGTATGGACGCCCACTATACATCCACTATATATGAAGTCAGTTGTAGTTCTTGTGTTTCTCTTTTCTTCAGTGATTCTGCTTGTTAACAGCAGGTGTTCATCACTAATGCACAATCATCACTTAATTAATTGCTTAATTATCTCATTAACTTTAACTCTGCTTCAGTGTTACTTTAACACTATTTAGAGAGGGACCATATGTACTCTAAGCAGAGTTGATTTAACTCTGGAGATTTTGCTGTGTAGCACTTAAACACGGAAAAGTCCAATTTTCATGATATGTCCCCTTTAAATAAAGTTATCAACTTTTATCACCTTCTCTACTAAGGACACACGTGATGCTGCTTTAAAATGTACACCAAAATAAGGCATATTAGGCAGCAGCACAGTGTTGAAGCAGCTTTCCTGTCAACACAATTAAACTGCTGTCTCGCTCGGCAGCAGCCGTCAGGAAATCCCTAAACATGGCCTAATTTTTCAATCAATTGCGTGTGTCCAAAGCTCTCATTGTACATCTCTCTCTCGTCTGATAGACAGGATATGCCATAAACATTTTCCCATCTCACAAAGAACTCGCTCTGAAAAGGATGCGAGGGAAAAACAGCAGAACGCTGGAGGTAAATGTGCCTCTCTGTTTGAGCCTCAGAGGGACGCAATCTGTCAAATTAGACCATTCACTAGATGAGCAGGGTGAGGGAAAAAATTCTGCAAACTGCTATCTGTCGAAACAATCAGAAATTTATCACGCGTGACAGCAATCAGCCACCGCAGGCCACTCGAAAAACCAGCTATAAATGAATCACCTCTCACACACTGATTAAAACTGTTAAATGTGTTCGTATTAGAGATCCTTTAAACCAAATTAGATGTGATTGTTTGCTCTGGTGTGTGTAACTGTGCCTTTATCTGTTATATACTGTATTTCATGTGTCGCTTGCAGCACATCTACAGAAGTTTACCCCCTTATAGACAACCAGTGGAGGGTGAATATCTTAATTTGGGGTTTATACTCTGGACCCAAAGCGTATTTAGAGACTTAAGTCACACCTAAAAATCTAACAATAAATATTTATATAATAATAATAATTTATAATAATATTATTGTTAAGATATGTTCTTCTTATTAAAAAAATATGAATAATTAATGTAATATAATTAAGATTATTTTTATAAATATGTTATCTATAAATATTATTAACAATTAATAACAAATATATAGATTGTAAAGATTATATATAAATATATTAAATATAAGTATAAGGTATAAGTTATAATGAACAATAATACAATTTGTATTATTATTATTGACAATTATTAACAATTAATAATAATTAATATTATATATAAACACAAACATATGATTATTATAAAATATAATAAAATAGAATTATATATTAAATACAGTTATTATGATTAATAATAATAATAATAATAATATTATAATTAATTAAGATTATATATTTTTTTTCTTCATTTTTTTTCTAAATAATCTTAATTATATTATCATTATTAGAACAATATTTAATATATAATTATATTTTTCTATATTTACATTATATATATATATATATATATATATAAAATCAACAATAATATTTTAAATAATATATATATATATATATATTAATTATTATTTAAATAATTATTATTGTTGATTATAATACTTATATTTAATAAGTATTATAATTAACAATAATAATATTTTAGTTAAGATTATATATAAATATATTAAATATAAGTAGTATAATTAAAAATAATATTTTTATAGTGATTAAAAAATAATAATAATTAATATAATTAATATTAAATATACATAAACAATATAAAATAAAGATATAAATATATTTTAAATAATATAAATGTAAAATATATTACAGCATTATAATAAACAATAATAATATTAAACAATAATAAATATTAGTGCATTAGACCACAAAATATCAAACCAAGTGTCATTCATTAAATAATTATAGCACAAAAAACACTTTTCAAGCAAAATATTATAACGCTGCTTACAGCAATGCTGAACATGCAATTCATACTGTACATCCACAAAAAAAAACAAACAAAAAAAAACAGTCTGAAATGAAGAAAAGTGAAGTCAGTGAAGAGAAAAGATTTTGAAGCATTTGATTTCATACAGTACAGACTCTTGGTTTGATATTTTCCCATGTAATACACTGATTTATTTATATGTGAGATTTAAATGTCCGAAACACTTTGAGCAGCAACAGCTCCAGCAGCAGTGCAGTAATAACACATAATCCTGATCCAGATCCTCATGGTTATGAAGGGAAGTGGCTGTGACAGGTGTCTTCTCTGTGCAGAGCAAGAGCTGCTTTAGCCATGACATTTTCTTCTTCCTGGCTTTTAATTAAGGATGCCATATAAAAGGACTCACACTGCGTCTTGTGTCACACACACTCCTGATCGAGGCGTAACTGCCTCTCTGGTCAGGAAATAATCCTGTCTGGTTAACAGTATGGGGCTGGAACTCAGTTGTAGTTCTTGTGTTTCTCTTTTCTTCAGTGATTCTGCTTGTTAACAGCAGGTGTTCATCACTAATGCTCAATCATCACTTAATTAATCGCTTAATTATTTAACTCTGCTTTAGTGTTACTTTAACACTATTTAGAGAGGGACCATATGTACTCTGAGCAGAGTTGATTTAACTCTGGGGATTTTGCTGTGTATATTTAAGCGGTGATGAGGGTGTAGCACTCACTCTTGAGGTTGGACGCGGGCTGGCTGAGGCTGATGCGAGGGGGCAGTGTGCTGTGGTAGGGTGGAGTGCTGCTGAACAGAATGTCGTTGGGCATGGCCTGGTCCAGCATGGAGCTCCGTGAGCTGGCGTAGGACGATCCCTTCCTATTACTGCTCACGCTCTCGTCTGAGAGAGTCCGATACAGGGAACGCCGCGGTGACGGGCTGCCCGACGCTGATGCCTGACGGGAGACACACACGAATAACGTAAATCACAGATAACCCAACAAACATGAAGGAATTGATGAAAAATGACATTCATATTAGCTATTTTATTGCAAAACTCTTGCTAAGACGTGTAAATGTATATGCACAATCAAAGTCCCAGAATTCGCTCCCAGCAGGTTGCAGATAGTAGGTTTGTTTTGGACTGAATACATGGAAAATCCTCACAGTCTTGTGTCGTTAAACAGCAGGATGTTATAAATAATGCCTGTTCTTTATCTGCAGCTGTGCACTATTGAGAGTGTGCTGCCGCTCTTCCGCTTGTGACTGAAGCAGAGCCATGTTTGATCAGCTGGTGAGAGGGGTAAGTGCGATCCCGGGGCCCGTGCATCATACAGAGTTCACTATCCAGCACATATTATTCCATAATCTGGGTGCTGCCACCGAAAATGCACGGTATTCAAGGTATTGACGACAACAAAGTATGTGATGACCTTAAAGGCCAGGGACTTAAACAATAGCACCTTAAACTGAATTCTAAACTCAATAGGAAGCCAATGCAAGCTAATCTAAACAGAAGTAATACTTTCCCTCTTTCTAGTCCCTGTTAAAAGTCTGGCCGCAGCATTTTGGACCAGCTGAAGGTAAGATAAACAAGATTGAGCAATCCCTAAATACAATGAGTTGCAGTAGTCCAGTCTTGTTGAAATAAATGCATGAATAACGGTTTTCAGATCCCTATGAGGAAACCAATCAGCCTAAGCTGAAAAAATTTTTTATTTTACAACTGAATTAATTCGTCCAGATTCCATGCACGAGTACCAACAGAGTTAGTCACACGACTAATGGATTCTGAGAGGATGTTAGCACCTTCAGGCTGTCCAAAAACCAACATTTCTGTCTTAGAGTCATTTAATTGGAGAAAAATAACTTTTAACATCACTCAAACAATCCAACAGTGACTGAAGAGATATGTTGTCATCTGGTTTCATTGGAAGGTAAAGCTGTATATCATCTGCATAAAGATGATATAAAATGCGATGCTTACGAAATATCTTGGCTAAAGGAAGAAGATAGAGGGAAAATAAGACAGGGCCTAAGACGGAGCCCTGGGGTACACCACATGTGCAAGCAGCAGAGGAAGAAGTAGTGTAGTTTTCAATGGCATAACATTAAGGTATGATGAGAACCGATTTAAGGTAGTTTCCTTAATACCAACGTACTGCTCTAAATGTTTCAATAGAAAAAGCCACGCTTAGATCCGAAAGTACCAAAACAGCACATTTTCCTGAGTCGACAGCTAATAACTAATCGTTTAACACTTTTAAAAGAGCAGATTATGTATTAACACTTAATATACACTACTGTTTAAATGTTTGGGGCTGGTATGATTTTTTAAAAGCAAGGAAGGATGCACGGTATATCGGCCACCATATCGGTATCAGCTGATATATGTTCATTTTTAATGTTATCCTGATAAGAAAATTTGACCGATATATTAAAGCCGATAAATAATGGATTATTTCCTTCAGCCGAGACACTTCAGATGTGCACTGTTCACTATGAAGGTTTTGAATTGCTTGAAATATGATTGAAAATCACTTCAAAAAGGAAAATACAGCAAGTGCAACATGTGTAGCGTAGGTCTGTCATATAAACTACATAATATTATAATAAGAACATTATAATAGTGTGTTTGGGACATGGTTTTTAATGGTGAGACATTTGTTTTAGTAATCAGGCTCTCAAAAATTATAAAAAAAATTTAGATTTAGATTTATTGGCCGATATATCGGTTATCGGCTTTCAAATATAAAGAATTATCGGTTATTGATATCGGTCAAAATTTTCATATCGGTGCATCCATAAAAACAACTAATATTTTATTCAGCAAGGATGCATTACATTGATCAACAGTGACAGCAAAAGATTTCTATTTTAATTAAATGCTGTTCTTTTAAACTTTCTATTCATCAAAAAATCCTGAAAAAATAGTTTCACCGTTTCCACAAAAATCTGAAGCAGCACAACTGTTTTCAAATGTTTCTTAAGCAGCAAATCAGCATATTAGAATGATACCTGAAGGATCATGTGACACTGAAGACTGGAGTAATGATGCTGAAAATTCAGTAAATTGTAATTTATATTTTACAATATATTCACAAAATTTAATTGTAATAATATTTCACAATAATACTGATTTTACTGTATTTTTTGATTAAATAAATGCAGCCTTGGCGAAAACCTTGCTCAACATAGTGTCTAACCATGTTTTTTTCCTATTGCAATGCATTCTGGGATAACATTATCTGCAAAGACATATGCAATCCTAAATTTAGACAAAATGAGGTATCTTAGAAGGTAGCACCACATGAAGCAGGCTTCACTTCAAGATCACATTGTGTGACGCCATCTAGGTAAGCAGCTCACTAGGTAGTCTTATGCATGTCAAAAATATCACTGGCATGAGGACAGAGTTAAACACGTACCCATGAGCTAACAGGCTTAAACTGTGCCAAAGCTATTTAGATACACTGTATATGTTTTCCATTCAGAGCGTGAGCCAGAGGAAGTTGGTTCATTCCCAAATGGAGTCACTTGATCCTGTTCATATTATTTATAGCACACAATACTTCTTCCACTATTTGAAACTTGATCAAAAACGTCAGTTTGCTGAATTGCCATTACCGGAGGGAAAGCAGACGTCATGGCACACGGGATTCAGCTAAGCTAAACACCTCGGGGCCCAAACCCGCCCTCTGTTTTCACTTCCTTTAGACGAAAATCCCACTCAAATCCCATCGCTGAACCATGAACCACCCTCAATATTTCCTTCAAGTTCTCTCTCTCAGTCTCTTGCACACATGCAACTTTACAATACCAGATCCGGCCTGGTCCTTTCGCATTAAAACAGCCTCAAATGGGATTTGAGAAGCAGCTCCCGTAAAAATAAAATGAGAGTGAGCTTTAGCATGACTCGTGCACAACATCTGCAAAGAAAATATTACAGACATAATACAGAACTCACTGTCTGTACTCATCTGGAAAGAAGGGAGGCAAATGGTGGTGAAATTAAGTCTCTTCTGCTCACCAAAGCTGCATTTATTTGATCAAAAATACAGTGAAAAATTGTGAAATATTATTACAATTTAAAATAAATGTTTTCCATGTGAATATATTATAAAATGTCATTTATTCCTGTGATTAAAGCTGAATTTTCAGCATCATTACTCCAGTCTTCAGTGTCACATGATCCTTCAGAAATTATTCTAATATGATGATTTACTGCTCAAGAAACATTTCTGATCATTATCAATGTTGAAAACAGTAAACTTTTCACAATGTTTAGTGTATTTTTGATCAAATAAACACAGCATCAGTGAACAGAAGAGACTATTATTGTTATTATTCTAAAACATTTGACCTTTTTTCACCTGTTTAAATCACCTCTCCTCAGTGAGCGATGCTCATCACTCGGTTGTGTGCAAATAAAAGCAGAGCACAGAATCATGAATGTATTGAAAGTATGAATCTTTCAGATCAGACTCAGATCCCTTTCTTTGGGGAAAAATGATCCTCCACCTTCTCTGTATCTGTATCTCCTTCTCTACAGCGGGCCGCTCACTTCTCCCGCTCTCTGCCTGGAATTTCCACGGAGGAAGAAAAAACAAATTGACAATGTTTTCCATTCCGGCTCACGCTCCACAGTGACAGGTCTGTCTCCGAGGGCCCGCGGGGGAACGTGTGGCCTTTACAATAAAAATCCTCCGCTGGTGGAAATCTCTAATGGTCAATAACAGCTGCTTTTGTACAAAATAAACTAACTAATGTTACAGTATATGACATAATGAAACATTATAATATGTTCTAACACATAAAACATGTTTACACACACACATACATATATATATATATATATATATATATATATATATATTTTATTTATTGTTTTTGTAGGGAAATGGTTTTGAATGGCATAAAGCAGTCAAATCCTGATATTTAAGCTAATATTTCAATAATTCAAGGTTATTATCATTAGCTACAACTAAAACTATTAACTGAAATAAAGCTGAAATAAATTAAAATATAAATATTAGAAGAAAAACTAAAATTATCAACTGGAAATAAATTTTAAAAAATTAAACCGAAATAAAATAAATTCAACCTAAATAGTAATATTTAAAAAAATGTTAATATTAAAAATGACAAAAGCACATAGAAAAAGATCCTAAAAATTAAAACTGAAAATATAAAAATAAAAGCTAATGCAAAATATTAATAAAAACTATAATAGTAAATAAATTATAGAAAAACAATAGTATTTTATTTGGATATTAAAATGTTAATAATTTATTTATATTAATTTACAATAATTAATTAAATCCTAAAAATGATCAATTAGAATAATTAATTTTAATATCCAAATAAAATACCATTTATTGATCATTGTAGGATTTAATTCATTATTATGAATTCAATTAATTAATATAAATAAATTAATAGTATTTTTATAAATATTTATTTATATTTATGTGTGCAGTTATGTCAAACAAGAGGCTACATTGCACTTTTATAGATGCATTTATCACACTACAGGATTATTATAAATCTAGCACAAAAACAAAACAACAATAACAAAAAACATTAAATGAGGAACCCAAGAAACCAGAACATCAGAGAGACTTTCAGTGGGCTCTGTTTATTTGGACCAGTAAGCAACACCCCAGCAACTACTTGCAGAAAAAGTAGATGTTAGAGAACTGCAGATGAAGCACTGATTTCCCAGTTGCTGTAACATGTATAATAACACACTGTCAGCTCAGCTGGATGCGACGGTTTAAAGCACGCCTCACCTCACCCTAAGAGCACAATGACCCGTCTGCTTCTGAGGGCACTGCAACATGACACAGACCACTAAAAATAGGGCATTGTGCATCTACTCCAGCCTTTCCTGCCAGATAACGGGCTGTGGGAGAGACGCGGGAACTCAAAATGCAATTAAGACGGTCTCCAGGAGCAGAGGGGACTTCAAAAAACAGACGCTCGACCAACAGCTTCCTCCCTCGAATACACAACACGACGGGAACAAACGCAGCGAGCGCTCGCCAATCAGATTACCAAAACTGAATCTGTTCGGTGAGAGACTTGTGTTATCGTGTGTGTGTCCAGAAGCGGCTCTGGCTGATAACACACATGTTTGTTCAGCCCTCATTCACTTCACACACTGAGGTTATCAGCGCTACAGCCCTCTGAGTGTGTGTGCCTGTGTGTGTGTGTGTGTGTGTGTGTGTGTGTGTGTGTGTGAGACACGGCCCTGACTGAGACTACATTCACATACTAATCAGAGCTGATGGAAAGGCATTATTTGACACCAGAAAGAGCATGTAAACTAATAATTACCATATTCATATACTACAGCATATACTACTTTGATGGTACTTGTACAAAAACCAACTTATTACTATGATGCATCAAAAAAATGGTATTACTATTGTAAAAATCTAAAAAAAAAAAACAACAACAACAGTAAGTTTAATTAAAGTATTACTTTAGAAACGCAGTATTAAAGTACAAAAACAAAGCATTGCTGTGGAATATCAAAAAACATGGTATTACCACTTTAAATGTCCACAGTATTGCATCAAGGTACATATCTAAAACACTATAGTATTATCATGGTACTTGTCTAACAAACATTTTTACCATCGTACATCTCCAAAAACGTGGTATTACCATGATATAAACTCTTATCACATATAAAAAAATATTATGACATTATAGTATGTCAAAAAAAACAAACACGATTACCATGGTAAATGTCTAAAAACATGGTATTACCATTGTTAAAGCCCCAAATCATAGTACTATCAAGGTCCATATTTAAAACACTATGGTATTACCATGGTACTTCACCATCGTACATCTCTAAAAACACTGTATTAGCATGGTCCATTTTCAAAAAAACAAAAAACATGGTATTACATTAGAAAATACATGATTACTCTGGTAAATGTCTAAAAACCATGGTATTATCATGGTATCATGTCTAAAAGCCCTTCCAAAAAAGGTACTTCCATGGTATTGTAACTACAGTACCATGGTATTCTTGGAGTAGCATGCATTTCAGTACCATGGTGTATTTCAAAGTACCGTAGTATTTGGATCTAGTGAACATTATCTCAGTATGTAAAAAAGCTATTCTGCATGTGCACACTGAAAAAAATGTGCTTTACGATTTACGTTTACAATTTTCGCTCAGAAATTGAGGAGTTCTACCATGTGGTACAAATGTTGTGGGCGTGTGCGAAAAATCACGCAATATATGCATGTGAAAAAAGTGAAGGTGGCGATTGCTCACAGGCCTCTAGGGTCGTGAGTCAAACAGGCCCAGCGAGTTTCATTCCGATCGTCCTCCATTAATCCTGTCTGATAGCTGCTCAAAATTCATTGCCCGATGGCGGCCATGTTTTTTTGAGATATGTCAATGTCTTCAAAGACAGTCATGGCACCTCGGACAAAGACACAGCATGCCAATTTTCAAGTTGATTGGGCTAACGGTGAAGTAGTTATAGATGTTTTTTTTCCTGTTATAGCGCCACCAACTGGCCTGTTGCTGCGTCCTTTTTCACGCGACCACAGAATGAGCTCAAATAATTTCTCAAATAATTACAATTGAAGAACTGTCTACAACGTCACCAAGGATCACCCCGTTCTGCCTGACGGGGGCGCTACAGCGGTGAAAAGTACAAAATGGCTCATAACTCCTGAACCGTTAGGCGTAGACTCAAGTGTCTTATATCGTTGGAATCATTTGCTCGGATTCATTCGTCGTAATTTTTGTGTATTTTGAAGCTTTTGAAAAACCTACTAGTCCTAGGCTTTTGGCCTGATCAGAACCAAACCAGTGCAGCAAGATTCTCGAGTCTAAATATCAATAATTATCAAAAAAAGTTGGAATTTCGATTCACGGCCGCCAAAACGTTGAAAGTGAGTGGTGGAGCCACTTTTACTTAAATGGCTATAACTCGTGAACGGAATGAGATATTTTCACCAAACTCAGCACACCTATGTAAGAGCTCATGTGGTCATGTGAAAAAAGACGTGGCGACTGACCACCTGGTGGCACTATAACAAGAAAAAAACATGAAAATGGCAATAACTACTTCACCATTATTTTGATTGACTTGAAAATTGGCATGCAGTGTCTTTGTCTGATGTGCTATGATTGTCTATAAGGACATTGATGTATCTCAAAAAACATGTCCGCTATTGACCAATGAATGAGCAGCTATGGGAATGAAACTCGCTGGGCCTGTTTGACTCACGGAGGTCTGTAAGAAATCGGCACATTTGTGTTTTTCACATGCGTAAAGGATTGTGTATTGGGCAAATTTTTTGCACATGTCCATGAAATTCATACCACATGGTAGAACTCCTTATTCTGAGCAACTTTGCCTCTAGGACCGCCACTGTCCATCGACTCATTCATTAAATATTGGAGATTATTTCAAAAACTTTGGTAAACTAGTCCTAGGTTTTAGGCTCAACCTCGATAACTGTGAAAAGCTTTATAAACCATATATTTCCTATGCTAAATTGCCTGGATTGGCTGTAAATGGTCTTTTTCACCTATGATCAAGATGGTTACAGGCTTGCTAAATAAAACATAATACTGTTCTACGCATGTGCTTAAAGGCCTTAGAGTGCTTGAACCCCGATAATTGCTGCTTGCAGCTATAATTTTATTTACAACTTCATTTTTGACGGTGTACCTTTCTGTGGCCGCTCTCTCCAGGTGGGCTTTCAGGCAGCATCATCTTCATGTATTCTTCTTTAGACATGTTGGGCTGCAGACCCGTGTCTTTCAGTTTGTCGCGTCCTCTCTCCTGTAGCCGACAGGACGCCTCTCCGGCGTACAGCTGCCTGTGGGAACAAACAGAGCCGGACACGGGTTATAAATGCAGGCCGGTGATGCTGTAATGCCCAGCGTTGAGTTCAGGAGTGAGGGAAGAACCAGGGTTACTCATGCTGGTGGTCAAACATAGAAGATCGAGGGTCTGTCTGTCTTATTCTTTTGTCCCTTATTCTTCAGCTTGTGGAGACAGTGAGCATTACAGAAGATGTGTAAATGCGGCTGGTAAGTGTAATGTTAATCACTATCACACAGAACACTAAACTATGAGTTTATAACACACCCTTCCATCGGGTGAAAAGGAGTAAGGGGAAGGATAGTGGCAGAGCAATGTGACCTTGATAGTGTGGTGACTGCGTGTAGTGTGTGTGTGTGTGTGACTGGCAGGGTGTTACATAGCTGTCAGACAGCATGCAGAAACACACACACACACATATGGACTAAAACTAAACCTGAACACAAGAAATTATATATTAAATACAAATTAAACTGTCGACAATATCTGTAGCAAAACATTAATCATCATAAAACTATTTAAACATGAAATATATATATAAAGCTTGTCCACTTTCAACCACTTTGGCTGCATTTACATTACATGGTTCAAGTGACCCAATCCTGATTTTTTCCTCCCATGTGGTACAGATCGGATATGGTCCACGAACGTCTAAGCAGGGAAAAAAGAACATTGATTCTGATATCCTCAGATCGGTTTCAGGCTTTATTCATTTGTGGAAATAAATCTGATATGAATCAGATACATGCATTTGCGTCTGCCATGTAAAAGCACAGATCGGATATTCCCGTAAATGAAAATCGTTTGTCATTGAAAAAGCGATAGTGGCGAATGACGTCAACTCTGGTGGACACCAACTGTGATCACATGACTCTTTTCAATGACTCTTTTTCTTCCAGAGGGACTAGAAAATGCATTCGAAAGGATTGCTTTGCTCGTGGTCAAATGCATTCGAACAGCCACAAAAGACCATCTACTATCCGCCTACTGTAATCATTATGGGAAGCACACTAGCCAGACGGGATTTAAACTTCGTCGGCTAAAGACCCAAGTTTGGTTGGTCATTCCTGATTTCTAACACACACTCACAGTGTTCGTTGTGGTTTCGTGGCTATAAGAGCAGAAACGAAAGCTGATGCTCTTTGTATGTTTTCCCGTCACCTCTTTTTGCATTCATATGTAAATTGCACAGGCTTATTTCGTCCATTAGATCAAAAG